>JAQIUQ010001318.1:0-312500 GCA_030378365.1 Hybognathus amarus | reverse complement strand
TATTAATGTAGTTGTTCATTTTTGTTAACGTTAGTTAATACAAATACAGCTGTTCATGTTAGTTCACAGTGCATTAACTAACGTTAACAAATACAACTTTTAATTAATTAGTAAATGCTGAAATTAACATTAACAAAGATCAATTAATACTGTAGAAGTGCAGTTCATTATTAGTTCATGTTAACTAATGTAGTTAACACATTAACCTTATTGTAAAGTGTTACCGAAAATATTGTTTATAGCATTCTTTCAAATTTTGGTTTTATGTTTTCATTTTGCAAGTTTAGCTTCTCATTCTGAATATTTATGTTGAGTCTCGACTTCAACTTAAGCTTGAAATGTTTTTCCCCATTCACTCTGTTTTGAGTGTTTGGTTTTTGTGTATAACGGTGGTAAAGAGCCCTTTGATTTTTATTATCCATATTGCCTTTATGCTATATCACTAAGTCTTTCCTTCCGAGGACCTTTTGCTCCACATTTGGGTAAAATGCCCTCCCAGATGCCTAATTTTTAATGCAAAGCATTTCTTTTGAGACTATATTTGGCAGAAGTCCATACTTTATTTTTGATTGACATATTTCAGGGCCATATTTTTCATAATGCCCATTGGACTCTAAATAGGCGCCCTATTTTCAGTTTTGTGCAGGAAAAAGAGGAGGAATCCAGTGAGAGAAAATAATGATGATTTCACTTGTGAATGATAGTCTGACTGATGTCACTATATACTGCAACAAAGTCTTTCCTAGACAAATAATAATGCATTGGCATGAATAATCACCCACTCCTTTAATAGAAAAATTGTTTTAGGTTTTTGAATACCTCACAGCTGTAGGAATCTCAATTTAACATGCAAAATGATGAATTTCCATGCTTCTATTTAAATAGAGCATGCCAGAAGAATATATGGAAATGCTAACTTGAAGATTTTAGATTATTGCATGTGTCAAAGATTCTGTTTGGTTTTTGTCTTATTTGAAAGTGACTTTGTAGAACTGGCCAACTTTAAATAGGACAGAGTTTGTTTTGCCTCATGAATTATTTATGATGCACTAATTTAAGAACTGAAGTGTACACAGTTCCAAGGTCATATCAAATACTTACAATGATTATCATAAACGTAATGAGATATGTGACAGCTCAGTGTATGTAAGTGTACGTGTGGCATGCTGTAGACGATGCTTCTGAAAGCAATTATTTATTTTTTCATGCGACACTGGCACTTGAACCGTTGGTTGCTTCCTAGATTATCAGCTTGTCCCCAAGGACCACAAACTCACTGATGGAAAGAGTAGTACATTTATTTAAATGCAATTTCTGATGCCAGAACTGCACAAGATGTTTTTGGATACTGGTAGTTTCCTTCCTTGTCAAAATGGGATTTGAGCCAAAATGTGGACATTTGGTCTTGTGGTGTGTGTCATCACTGTATTTTAGAGTCTCATGGTTTTGTATATCAAGCAGGATTTCATCTACTTTACTTTTGTGTAATTTATTCTAGGACTTTCTACATTTTGAGACTGAAACCTCAGCTTTTATCTGGGGGACAAACAATGCAAGAGAATGCCTGCAGTGGAGAAAGTCAATTGGAGAGTGTAAGTGCACTGAAATCATTCCTGCCATACACAAACACAGACAATTAACTTCCAATATGTGTAACTTTTACAATTGTACTGGACATTATAATGGAAATCATTGCTACTTTCACCTATAGTACAAAGTCATCTGAAACGTTTCAGACTGTTGTTTTAAAAAAGCCAATAACTTATTAAATGGAATCACACCCAATGGGTTATTTAGTACTTACAAACAGGTTGGTGGCAGTGATAAATGATCTGAGCTGTGAAGCAGTGGTTGTCCTAGATTGAAACCCCAGAAGCAGTGACCCATGAACTGAAGGAATAAATACACTTGTTCAGCAGGATTGCATTCAATTGTTCAAAAGAGATTTGCAATGTAAAAAAAATACATTTCAAATAAATGCAAAAAGAATCCTAAGAAAAATAGTAAATGGGTTTCACAAAAATATTAAGCAGCACAACTGTTTTCAACATTAATAGTTTTTTATTTTTTGAGCACCAAATCAGCATATTATAATGTTTTCTGAAGGAGAATGTTAAAACTGGAGTAATGGCTGGTGCCTTAATTTATTAAAACAAAGTAAAATATGTATAAATTGTGTACTTTCGGAACCTCAAAACTAAGTATGTTCAGAATTATTCTGCTTTTTAAACAATGCACATCTTAGAACAGAAACATTTCTTAATAGCAGACGTTCTGGGCCCACTTTGCATATCTTTCACAATGAATCCATTCACCTTTAGAAAACTAGTGGTTTCTTTTTATCTTGGTCTCTTTTACATCTTATAAGTAACGTTGCACCTACATGCCTACTAACTCTCTTTAGAGTGTTAGAGTATTAGTAGACTGGAAATGTTAGGGTTAGAAAGTTTACGTAATTGCAAAAGTTACTTAGTCATTTTAATGTCTGTCGGAGGACCATCAAGAGTTGGCAGATATTAAGCAGACAGTCTATACTAATACTCTAATGAGCGTTAGTAGACATGTAGTTGCAAAGTCAAGGGGTGTGCATAAGACTGGCATGACACCTTGATAACCATGACATGACATAAGTTATGAATATGAAATAGGGTTTATGACAACTGTCTTTAATTCGCTCAATAATGACATTTTGAGTGCAAATATGACATTGTTTAAGGTGTCTTTGTTATGACACCTTAACATAAACCATAACATCATAACCTGTCAGTGTGTCTTTGTCATGACAGCTTGACATTAAATTAAGTTAAACTGGCTTTGACATTGGCTCTCATGAGGCCATTTTAACTGTGTCATGAATATTACATATACAGTGGTACTAATTTAATTTGTCATTAAAAAGTTATAATGGCTTCATGACAGCCAATGTCAAAAACCAACCACCTGACAGTTTCATGTAATGTTAACCAATAAAGCTGGTTTCTTAAGTTTAATAATGAATCTCCTATGTCATGTTTATGACAGCTTGTGTTGTCTCAGTAATGTCAAGTTGTCATGACAAAGACACTGACAAGTTATGATGTATTGGTTTATGTCAAGGTGTCAAACAAGACAACAATGTCATATTTGCATTAAAAATGATATAATTGAGTGAAAAACATTAATGACAGTTGTCATAAACATGCATACAACTTCATTCATAACAAATGTCATGTCATGATTATAAAGGTGTCATGTTAGTCTTATGCACACCCCTTCAAGTAAAGTCTTACCCCAAAGTCTTAGTGGTTTGGGGAATATAAAATCAAATTTCCGTTTGCTGCAGTCCTAATGCCTTATATCTGAAATATGTCTCTACAATATATCCTTACAGAACTAGTCTTAAGAAGTGTAGTCTTTCATCTGAGCGATTAATGAATTGAGAGATTTGTCATTGACCTGTTGTCATGCTCTAGGTCTCATCGCTTGTCATCACCCGTCTAACACACATTACTGCTCACGTTGCAAAAGCCCGGGGCAATGCTGAGGCTTTATTTTTGGTGCTCTGTATTTCAGGACTTAAAGATGTCTAAAATATGTTTTGTTTAATGGACTCATTTTAGGCACTCATTTAGAAGTGTCTTTTAATTTTCAAAACAGCCTTTTCACAATTAATATTTTTCATTAAATGTGCAATGAATTTTTCTTTAGTGTTTAAATGGCAAGGTAAACTCTCTAGGCTATATTTACCCTCCCTTCAAATTCTAATGAACCCTTTCAGATTTGAATCCCAGAGCAATTCTGAACATTTGGATTTCAATATACAGTAAAATTAGAAAGAAAAAACATCTGCTTTGAAGTCTGTTTGTTAAATATCAGCAAATCTCTCTTGATAAAGTGTGTGCATTTGTGTGCTGGTCTTTACCCATGCGACACCTTAATCATTTCCCTCTGAAATCACATTTACCAATCTTTCAACGCAGTGGAGCATTACAAAGCATCAGTGACGATAATTAAAATGTTGATATATTCAATGCCTGTGTGAAAACACTAGTAAATGGATCAAAGGTTTATACATTTACTCGCTTATTTATGAGTTGTCCGATGGTTTATATCCCCACCCCGCACTCAGAGATAAATTGATTGTTCTCATTGGACTCCTTGTTTCGGCTTTTAGCACTATCTTAAGTGAACATAATTAAGTAATTAATAAAATACGAGTTGATAAGGTGAATGTAAACCTCATGAGATATTTCTATCAAATGAAACACAAAGGAAAATATCAATGTCAGAAAAGAAGCAAGTACTTTAAAGACCGGTATTTGAGCAAAGGTACACTTTTATTTCCCCTTCAATTGGGTTTTTTGACTAATTATTAAAACATTTATCTTTCAGGAAAATTTAACTTTTTCATTGCATTTTTGGGAGCCAAAATCAGTGCCGGAAGGACAACGAGTATGAAGCCTCTTTGTGTGACTCAATGGGGATTTGTGTTTTCTGCTTTGTCCCGAGGCTGTTTGGAGAGAGCTGGTCTCTCTGTATCAAATCGATATTGCCTTGTTGTATCCAGAGGGAGTGATGAGCTCTCTCGCCTCTTCAGAGCATCAAATGGGAATGATGAATGAATTGTCACATGAAATATGATCGACACATGAAACTTCAGAAATCATGCTGCTAATATGTTGATTCAGTATCATTTCTTATTATTTATACTTTTTGAAAAGATTGTGCTGCTTAATATTTTTGTGGGAACCATGCTACTTTTTCAGGATTTTTTGTATGAATTATAGCAAATCGCACATGTACTATTTAGCTGTTATTGCGATCTGATTTGCTATCATTTGTGTGTGTCTTTTTACCTATGGGTTCGTGGGCTGATCTACACTAGTTTGAGATCATTAGAGCACATATTTTAGATGTTGCAATTACAGTGATTTCAGTAATATTTAAATGTCTTATATATTCAAACACTTAATTAGGCCAAGGTTAATGGACAAAGGTGACTCATTCATTATAAAATTAAAAGCTAATGGTCCATTAAGATTATATGAATAAATTAACTTGTTTTAAGATTACCTTTGTGCAAAGCTGAAAAGAAAATCACACTTAAAAGATATCGGATCACAAATGGATCATCGTTGAAAAATCTTAGTTGAATAGAATCTGTACTTGTGTACTTTATAAAAATTAGTCTTAAAGTTAATGTGAATACTGATTCATTCTCACAATTATAATAATACAGTTTTAGTTATCTAATGCATTTGAGAAAAAGACTTAATCAAGCTCTCACCCTCTCAGGTCTCAGATTGTTCCCCAGAATCCCCTGACTTATGCCCGCTATCCTGCATGGAGCCCTTTGCAGTCCGGAGGCTTTCCTGCCGGACCGTCCAGCTGCCCCCTTTGGCCTTCAGGCTGGCAGAGCAATACTACTGTGAGAGGAAACCAGAGACGGAGACGACCCAGCCTCGACCCACCAGCCTCCCCTTGAGAGCACCCCCCCTCATTGCCATCACTTCTGCAGATACAAGCAGGTAATCAGCTGAGATTGTACATATGTGTGTATGCATGTATGTATGCTTGTGTATATATATATACACTCTTAGAAGAAAAGGTTCTATATAGGTTCTAAAGCGCTACGTATTTGGAACCCCTAAAATGCAATGCATGAATTATCACAAAATTCAAGATATGGGGGTTTAAAAATGTAATTAATCAATATCACATGAAGAGTGCCATTTCAGTTTTCATCCTTCAAAAATCAACATGATTAAAATGGGATATTAAGTTACTAAAACAGTTTAATAGACAATAATTTAATTACAACTGCAAAATGTTGCAGAATAATGTAATATATGAAGGAATAATAGTCTATAAAGAACCTCTGTGCCAAAAGGTTTCTTTCTTGTCATTATCATCATTTTTTTTGCATAAAAGGTCATTTGCAATTGAGTAAAGATATGTAGAACCTTTTTTTCTAAGGGTGTATGTATGTATATATATATATATATATATATATATATATATATTTATAAAACGGTTAGTTCGAATCCTTGATTCTTATTGGTCAAGAGCTGTGCTTTATTCACGATAAAACACGGCTACGAGCCGCTTCACCCAATGGTTCTATTGATCGCTGCGCAACACTGCGGTTCTATGTTGTTTTTATTTGAGCTTTCATGCATTTTACACATTGGAACGTTGTTGCTGTTCACACTCGGGGACTATTTTTTCCAGCGGAAGGTAGGCTTTTAGTGATTTTACCTCAAGAAAGTTGCACTAACATTGTTTTTTAATTAAATATTGTGTGGCAACCGTTTTATAAAAGCAATAAGATAATCGAGGCAAGTGCAGTATCGTGAATAAGTAACGGCTCAAGGGCGTTGCAACCCCTTGAGCGATACAGCACAGCCCCTTGTACCTTATTGCTTACATATATGCCCGCTGGCATATATATATATATATATATATATATATATATATATATATATATATATATATATATATATATATATATATATATATATATATATACGAGGGGTGATAATGTACATAATACACAGATACTGAGTCACCAACTGTACACAGTCTCACAGTACACAGTATCACCCCTCACATTTCAGCAAACATTTAGTATATGTTCGTTCTCATATGTTCTTACTGAAAATGAAACTTGGATATATTTTATGTGTTGCTTGTAAAGCAGTATATGTACTGTCCTCTGAAACTGGAGAAAATCTGTATGACGGAATGGTCTCTTGTCAGTTCTTCTCCAAACTCATCAGGCATTATAGGAGAAAACTCAGAGCTGTTATCTTGGCAAAAGGAAATTTCAAAAAAATCTAATAAAAGGGTGCCAATAAGGGTGCCAAAATCTGGTTTAGTAGTTGAGTAACTGCACGGACTAAACCAGATGAAATTCTCCAAAACATGTCTGTGGTTGTTGGCAGTTGGGTCTGCCAACATTTGGACAGTTGGGTCTTTGGCAGTTGGGTCTGTTCAATGTCAGATCACATTCTCAACACAAACGAACCGCTCCAGAGTTTGGTCCGCTTTTGGTGCGCACCCGAGTGCGATTGTTGCATTCACACCAGCCCAAACGAACTGACATGGGGTACAAAGAACTCAAGTGTGAGTCAACCGAACTGAATGAGGCAGGTGTGAAAGCACCCAGAGGAGAAAAAGTAATCCAAAAGTAGCGCAATGCATTGGGGTGGTGGTGGCGCAGTGGATAAGAGAGACCCGGGTTCGAATCCACTGTGAGACACACTGTGAGTGTGTCCCTGAGCAAGACACTTAACCCCTAGTTGCTCCAGAGGCGTGTGACCTGACATATAAAGCATTTGTAAGTCGCTTTGGATAAAAGCATCAGCTTAATTAATAAATGTAAATGTAAAATGCAAATTACTTTCCATTAAAAGTAACTAACATAATCGGTTACTTTTTTGGGAGTAATGCGTTACTTTTAAAAATGAACTTTCCCCAACACTGTTTGGATTTTATACATCAGCAGAACTAAAAAGCCAATTTTCGTTTGAGAAAATCGTCTGATCTAGATGTGTTGGAGCTAATTGGACTTTTGATGTGTATATTTCCTCTTGCTTTGGAGACTTATTATTACAAGAACATTAATTTTAGTCAAAGCCAGTGATATACTTTGATTGTGATTTGTTACTCTAAATGGTATAGCCTATATGTCTTGGTTTGTATTGTCATAATTTTTGAATATACATTTTAATGCATGTAGTTAATATAAATATTTCAGATCAGAAGTTCCCCCCTGATTTTGCTGGAGAAAAGAGAAAATAATTGGGTGACCCAACACTGAACTTGAGATTATAAGAAATGTCCTTAAAATCATTATGCAGGTACAGACCATTTGCACTTATTGCGAATAGTGTTTTGCATCAAGTGTAAATATCAACAAACGCCATTTTGTTTAAGCTAAATGCAAATAGTGTAAGTTGCTTGTATTCACACAGGGTAAATAGAAGTGAAAAGCTATTTGTACTTAAGGTAAATTGAAAATAGTAAAAACAGCCTCTGCCAACAAGGTTATTTGCACATAGTGTTAACAGACACTGTCAACATGACGTATGGATAAATTGACATTTTTAGTTTTTACAAAGATGTACACATTTGTTTAATAAGGTTTTTGGTTTTTACATGGCCTTGAGCCTCAATGTTTGATGAAACATGGTGGAGAAGTTCAGTGGTCCAAAGAAGGAATAGTCCAACCGAAGACAACTCCATCATAGCTAGCAACTTTCTCATAATTATCATCTAAAAGCAAAGGATGATTGACAGATTCTCTGGCTCTAGCTGACATGACTGTCAATCAAGTGCTCTGTGATATGCATCATCAGCTTCCGTCTACAGCACATACAATTTATGAATGCACACAAGGCTTGTTTTCCCCATCTGATTATGGTAAATAATTTTTTTCAACTCTTCAGGAGGCCTCAGACTTCAACTGTGAAGACTGGAAATTTTTGAAGATTTCGACTTGTATTGTAGAAACTGTTGCTAGTGTCACGCTGGCCAGTATTCAATTTTGTCGTCTTCTCTGAATAAGCCTTGCGTCTTGATTATGTGTATGCATCATTTTCATGTTTTATGCCAGACTGTAATTCAGGTCATGCCTCCCTCTCTTTACAATTTAGTGAATATTCTAATATGACAACTTTAGTGGATAAATTGTCTCAATTCCTCCCCCCCATTGCCTCTAATGGTAAGAGTGCTTTATCAGACACCTCTCTATTACACACACTTGTCTTTGAATTGCCTTCCTGTCATTGCAGTGTCAAACGCAGGACAGTCATTCTAACAAGGCTTTTGTTTTAGTGCCTGAACTGAGGGTTGACTCGCATTGTATTTGAGTGAAAAATTATCTTCGATAAAAGAGAGAAGGCTCAAAAACAGATTTCCTGTCAAAAGTAATTTCATGCTTGTAACTTCAGCATTCTGTGTGGTGGTTTGGTGATTATCGTTCGCTCAGGTTGAATCAACACTTAAAGGCTGCTGTCAGTACTGCTCAGCAAATGTGAGGAAACCTGTATATGAGTGTACACAGGAGACTGTCACCTTACATTTATATTTGTGGTAAGAAAAAAATTAGAGAAATTAACTTTTATTCATCAAGGATGCATTCAATTGATCAAAGGTAAAGACAATAGATGTTATAACAACAATTTATAATGTTAATTATTTCAGTAACACTTTACAATAAGGTTCATTAGTTAACATTAGTTAATGTATTAACTAACATGAACTAATAATGAGTAATGTTACTGTATTTGTTCATCTTTGTTAACGTTAGGTAATAAAAACACAGCTGTTCATTGTTTGTTCCTGTTAGTTCACGGTGCATTGACTAACAAGATTTAAATAAAATACTAGTAAATGTTGAAATGAACATTAACAAAGACCAATAAATGCTGTATATGTGCAGTTCATGTAGTTAACTTAACTACAATAGAAATAGGCCTAATGTAGTTACCATTATTTCTATTTAACAACAGCTTTTATACAATGCTGTTCATTGACCTTTCTATTCATCAGAAAACCTTTTTCAACACTGATGATAACATTGATAATAATAAGAAATGTTACCTGGGCTCTAAATCACGCTGAAAATTCAGCTTTACCATCACATTAATAAATTACGTATTAAACAGTTATTTTCATTTGTTATAATCTTTCACAATGTTACTGTTTTTACTGAATTTTTGGTTAAATGAATGCAGCCTTGGTGAGCATACAAGAGTTCTATAAAAACTTTATTTTTTTTTTAATGTTTCCAAATTTTTGATAAGTAGCCAACTGTATGCATATACTGTATGTATTTTTTCTTAGTCATGCAAGTCTGACTAGCACGAATAAATAAGGAGTTTTGTTTTCCCAAAAAGCATTAGGCTCCTCCCCGAGCTGTCAGTCAACCTGTGCTGAATAAATATCGATCTCAGGCTCCCAGCATTAGTTCTTCTGTGAGTGCACATGAGAGTGTGAGGACGCACTTGGATGCGTTATCCGTCCAGTCGAGGCGCGAAACTGGGATGCTTATATATTGTTGCATGGACTGCGAATATTGGCTGGTTTATTTGGGAAGAAATTCGACGGGATAAGCGGACTTTTGTGCTATTATGGACAATTATTATGATATAGGCGAACAGCTATGTCTAGAGTAGACGATGAAATATTGGACCAGATGGGTCAGTACAAAAAACGACTTTTCTGTTAACATGCATTTGCAGATTTCATGTAGAATATTGTTGTTTTCTTGGAAATGGCACTAATAGTGTTATTTACATCATACATTAATGTTATCCATTTTCGGACAATTCGCGCCAAAGCTAGTTGCAATAATTATACCACAAAATAGATTAACGAATTTTAGCGAGTGCACACAACTGCAAGAATGGACGCGGGAAGCGATGTATCAACTTTGGTTTCTCCCGGTACCGATAATCCTCCAAAACATCTCTGGAGGCAACAGAACCCGGTTCCTCTTCAGATACAGAACTCTTTCGGCTCGCGCAAGAACTACCGAGTGAGACAGAGAGGCTTTTCCGACACGGAAAAGTACCTGAAACCCAGGACCATGGACCGGACATATGCCGTTGACACCGGTAACCGTCCCGGTTTGAAAAAGTCCAGAATGTCTTGGCCATCATCCTTTCAAGGACTTAAACGGTAAGACTGTTTTTTCTATCATGTTCAAGCCAACTAAACAAAATAAAGAGCCTGAGTTACTTTAAAAAAAATACTTTAAACGGGTTGTATGTAGGCTAGTAAAACATTTTCTAGTTCCTTAACGTTAATTCTAAATGTGAATGTGCAATACAGATAGGCCTACTTTATTTTTTTGTAGAGTTCTACAGAAACCTCATGAAATTGCTTATCAAATTAACCTATAAAATACTTAATTCAGTGAAACAAACATGTACATATAAATATCCAAGTCTTTTATTTACTTCAAAGCTGTAAAACTTGATTTAACGTTACTTTTACAGTTGGTATTTTGGCCAACGTTTGGAATAACGGTTAGTTTTCGTAGCAGACAAAGATTGCAGTTTTAAAATTTTGTAACGGCTTATAATGTTGTCAGTTTTTGAGTAAAATCTGTCTCATTTTGATGTCATGGCGCCTTAATGTTTTAAAAAAGTGAATATAAATCTAAATGTTTGAATATGAATGTCTTAAACTTTAAATTGTGAGATTATGGAAATTTGAAAAAAAAAGTAAATAGGATGCCATCTTGAGATGCATCACAGAAGTCATGCAAGTACAAGGTAGGCTATGTGCTTTACACCATGCAGTGCTTTATGAAAGTGTGCTGATTTTTGATGAGGCATTTTTGCTTTCAGCCTGGAAAGAAAGAATAGGTTAGGACACAGTATTGAAAAATGGATTGCAGAATGGACTGACACAGATATGGGTCAGAAAATGTTATATAAAATAGTTTAAGTATAAATGGCCTTTAGTTAAAGTATAAACATGTTAGCAAATGGCCAAGCAAAAAGTCGAATGTCCAGGTAATTATAATCCAATATTTCTAATTAGCCCAGAGCATGAGGCATGGCTTCTCCTGATGAGTTCGTGTATAAGTACTTTTCACATCTATTGCTCTCTGGAGAGCCCTCTGGAGAACTGCTGTCCTTCACGGCTCCTCCTATATTCACCGAATGAGAAATAGTCTGTGATGGGTGTAAACAGTCTTAATTCATTGCAAGTGGAACGCCAGACGTTCACATCCAGTCCCTGTTGGTCTGGTACTTGGCAAGAGAGGAGACCAATGGTTAAAATATTCCCTGAAGGAAAATGAGTGTTTATCAGAGAGCTTTCGTTACAGGCAGAAATATGCAGATACCTTTTAAATCAATCTAATAATAGTGAAATATGTATAATAACAATGAAATATTTCCTTTATGTATTTTTATTTGTCCTCGCATTGCCTCTTAATGTACCTACTTACCTTTTTCACGCTTGGCATGTTGGCATTAACGGTGTGGGTATAAAGCCCCTTTTTACAATAAGTAAAATAAGTCTCTGTTGTCCTCAGAGTGTATGAAGTTTTAGCTCCAAAAACACCATAGATATTTTTTACAGCATGTTAAAAATGGTCCCTTGTTTCTTGTGTAGTTTTTAAAAATGATTTCTTTAAAAGCAAATATCTTCTAGAGCCAAGACCGATATATCAGGCATTTTCTAAACTATTGGTATCTGGCAGTTATAATGGCCTATAAATGAATATTTAAAAAATAAAATAAAAACGGACGTAACACGCTTCAACCATGTCATGAGTGTTGGAGTTGTGTAGTTGACTATCAATGTGATTGAAGTATTTAAGCACGTGACAGTTATAGCAATGAGACGTATCATCTCTCCTTGACCTGTTATATTAAAAATGTATGTTTTACAATTTGCAGTCTGACGTTATCCATTGCTAAATTATGGCTCATCATAGACTAGCTAACCACAAAGCTAGCTAATGCCACTATCATCAGTGGATTTGTATCGGTATCGGCCTTCAAAATCCTTTCTGGATCGGGTCTCTAATATCTTCCTTTGCTTTGAACTTTGAGTGTTGTAACTTTGCAATGTTGTTTATGCTCAAACATTACACACTAACTTAATGTAGAAAAGTGTAATCATAATCAACCACCCTTTAAAATGAACCCTGGTGCAATTGCTCTGTTAGTTTGGTTCATTTGAATGAGTGAAACGCTGAAAAGATGAGTTTCGGCCCATTTCCAAACAATCTCTGGTGCTGTACGAATGAAATATGTAAACAACACAGACCAAAGACATGTAAACAAACAAAAAACGGTTGCAAGATTCAACCCTAAAAAGGACAGAATGCTCAAGCACACCTGTTTTCTTGACGACTTAGTCACGTTGTCTATGTCTCGACCAAACAGCTGATCATAGCTGTACAGGGCCCCCTCCTTCCTCTCTAAACATTAGTATGTTTTATTACACAATGTTTGCAAAAACAAATACATTTTTGTGTCTTAAACCTGACATCAGTGTTGTTCAGTATAAACGCAAATGGAAAAAAGTAAGTCGAGGATACTTTAGACAGATAATTGCTTCATCAGGTCAATTTAAATCCACTTTCTCATTACTGTACATGGATTTCCTATGATACTCGTGGAGGGGGTGAAATTCAACCCACACATTAAGACCACGGCCAGACTGTATGACTCACTTTTGTGAATGTTATTACAATTTTAATATCCAGGCCCACTTTTTCTTGCTGAGCAAATTGGTCTCAAGTGTTCGTAGAATGATCTTTAAGATCAGCGGCTGAATGTGTGCAAATATGTTTTCTTGTGCTTTCAAGAAAAGTTCAGGTTATATACATTTTTAGGTGCATGGACAAAAATGGCAACATTTAGGGAACAAATCTCTGCCTGCTTGACTAGGATTTTAGACTTGCAATGTTCATTGCATTTACCTTTTTAATGTTACCTTGTTTTCTGCTTGAGAAAGTTTTAGTAAATGGATTGTAAATTGTGTGTTGCTTGTTTTGATTTATTTGTGTGTGTAAGAAGGTCTTTTTGTGAATTATGACTGGACCTTTCTACTTATTGCCTCCTTTGTGCATTGAGGAACTGTCTTGAAAGGATCCAATAAACACTGTGCACGTCTGGCTGATCCCAAGAGCTCATTGTCGCACTGGTCCCTGGGAACACCTGAGATGTGAACGTGTTTGCTGCCCTGCTATGTGAGCACGCTGTTACATTAGACCCCTCGAACAGCATAGTTCATCATAGTTCATGAATGACGTTATTAACTAAAAGCGTTGTGACGGTAAGTTGTGACACTAAGGGCCAGATTTTCTAACAGCTTGCGCCAGCACAAAACCTCTTTTGGCATTAAAAAACTTTCTTCAGGAATTACTAAAGACATACAGTGAAAAATTAGCTCTGAAACGGCATGGACAGTATGTTTGCGGCTGATTTTATTATATATATATATATATATATATATATTGCATAGTATGCATTTGTTGGAGGTTCCCTTTCAGATTCAAAATTTATGGGAGGAGAGAGTATTTAAATGAATAATGCAAGATGATTTACTAAGGGTTGTGGCGCCATAGGCAATTTACTGGTGTTTGCGCCATTCTTTACCATGCCAAAAAAATTATCGGGCTGCGTCTGTGTTCTTTAATTTCTGTAGATCACGTGCAGAACTTTCCACTCCCATCGGGGCTTTTATGGGATTGTGCTTCTCACGCTAATTTGCCCTGTATAGTAAATATGTCCCTTGTCTGGGGACGGTAAAGATTGTCATCACGGTGAGATGAGTTCTAATTTTTCTTTTTTCATACCGTCTCTCAGTGACATCTTTATAGTGCAGATATTCTGCCTGTCAGACAGCATAGATTTGTTTTCTAAAGTAGTCTCAGTTGTAGTCTCTGTTTTGTGCACACAGAAACACACACACACAAATTAACAGCCAAATCCCTCTGAGACCTGATGTGCACCATGGTGCAGAACTGCCTCTTTACGCAGACAAAGCTACAAAGAGTCCAGTTGGTTTAAATCCAGAGTACTCCTTGTGACTAAGTTTTACAGGTTTATTTGAGATGGTCCTTACTGCAAAACAAGAAATCCAGGAGTACCTTACATATACCACCTTACCCATCTCTGCTCCCTGATCCCTAACCCCACCCCTAATCCTACCCGTCTCCACCCCCTGATCCATAACCCCACCCCTAATCCTACCCATCTCCACCCCGATCCCCAACCCCACCCCTAATCCTAACCATCTCCAGCCCCTGATCCCTAACCCCACCCCTAATCCTGCCCATCTCCACCGCCTGATCTCTAACCCCACCCCTAATCCTACCCATCTCCAGCCCCTGATCCCTAACCCCACTCCTATTCATACCCATCTCTGCCCCCTGATCCCTAATCCTACCCATCTCCAGCCCCTGATCCCTAACCCCACTCCCTATTCGTACCCATCTCTGCCCCCTGATCCCCTAATCCTACCCATCTCCAGCCCCTGATCCCTGAACCCCACCCCTAATCCTACCCATCTCCACCTCCTGATCCATAACCCCACCCCCTAATCCTAACCATCTCCAGCCCCTGATCCCTAACCCCACCCCTAATCCTACCCATCTCCACCCCCTGATCTCTAACCCCACCCCTAATCCTACCCATCTCCAGCCCCTGATTCCTAACCCCACCCCTATTCGTACCCATCTTCGCCCCCTGATCCCTAATCCTACCCATCTCCACCCCCTGATCCCTAACCCCACCCCTATTCGTACCCATCTTCGCCCCCCTGATCCCTAATCCTACCTATCTCCAACCCGATCCCTAACCCCACCCCTAATCCTACCCATTTCCGCCCCCTGATCCCTAACCCCACCCCTAATCCTACCCATCTCCGCCCCCTGATCCCTAATCCTACCCATCTCCAGCTCCTGATCCCTAATCCTACCCATCTCCACCCCGTGATCCCTAACCCCACCCCTAATCCTACCCATCTCCACCCTTGAGGTGGGATTTGCATTTGGTTGGCCAGCATTTGACTCTTTTGTTATTTTTATTTATTTATTTTTTTTGTGAATTTAGTTTCTGGGCTTGTTTGATTTCCTGAAAATCTATGAAGTGATCAGTATATCTTAAATACAATGTAAGTTATTACATTAATTTATTTCAATGTCTGTCAAATGTGTAAATGTACTGTAAATGTTGTTTTGAAATGTTGGAGTATGAGAAAGTTGAGACAGTTGTTGTTCAACTTTTTAAACTTAAAAGGCATTAGTAAGTTTTACTACCATTCAAAAGTTTGGGGTCTGTAAGATGGTTTTTAAAATAGCGGCCGTTCGTCCATCCGATCACAATAAAATTTAAATCTTACTGACCCAAGCTTTTAAATAGTGTATATTTGTAGCTTCAATACCCAGACTTGCCTGATACAGAGCAGAATAAATGGCATCATCATCCCTTACAGTTTGTGAGCTGCCATCAATATAGATCAATGCTGTTAAATTTGTATTCTCCGTAAGTCTAAGTTCTGTAATACACTTCAGATTTGATTGCAACGATAACTGATGCATGGCCACTGAGGCGTTCACCCATGATGAAGAGGGCTGTCACTGGTAGAGCATTCGTTCTAGCTATAGCAGGGATAGGTTTTCTCCCTTGATTGTTTGATTTATGTGCGGCAAGAATCGGTGTTCACATTGAATTCAGATGTATCAAACTCTGGTCCCATGTGCTAACGTGAAAAATCTGTAAATGCATGGTAAAAAAAAAAAAAAAAGACAGGTCAGGTCATGGGAATATCAGATCATTTTTGGTGAATCCATAATATTCAATGGTTTCAATTCACATCTTCTTCACACAGGCTAATCTTAATGCAGAACGGAATTTTATGAATAGGCACTGTTAAAAATAGAGCCCGAACCGATATATCGGCACGCCGGTATTATCGGCCGATATTAGGCCTTTTCCTAACTATCGGCATGGGCATTCATAATGGCCGATAAATTACAATATTTTTTAAAATGCGGGTGCAGTGATTCAGTTAAGGTTGGCGCTGCCAATAAAGCACATAAAACCGGTCACAAAGAAGTGGCAAAAATAATGATTGTTTGTAAATACATCAAATATAGCAAGGAGACATTTTAATTGTTTATTAATAAACAAGTGTTTTCAGTCAGTGTCGCTGCAAAGTTGACAACGCTGACTCACGATCTTCAGTGAACATGCCAGAGAGAAATGCACATTTCCTACAGATTACATCAGAGAGCAGTCTGTCTTCCATTTTGAATTGTTCTGTTTAAAAGTAGACATTTCAATATAGGTCTATACGTAATATAGGTCTATAAGTTTTAGGTCCATTTATAAGACGAGTTGCAGTTCACGCGCCGGCGCCTCCATGTTGAGATAATCTATTGTCTGCTTTATTTACTTCTTATTTATTAAATCCAGGCAATTGGTTGATGAATTATTGATTTAAAATTAAGACACAATTCATACAAAACTAAATTCAGTTTTGTTTGATGTTTCTGTGAAAGTTTTAAAGTTATGTTTTATATAATGTGATTATGCAACAGTATTTATAATATAATATAATATAATATAATATGCAAATGTATCATTCTCATTCTATCATTCACCATTACATATCTTTGTCACACAAGTGTTGATCACAACATTTGAGTGATCATTGCAAAACATTTATTCATTTATTCTGATTATACTGTGTATTCAATATACAGTACCCATCAAAAGTATGTACTCACCAATAGGAAAGTGTTTTCCAAACTTTTGACTGGTACTGTACCATAATACACATACATAATATTGCTACTGTATTATAATATACACATGAATAACATTCGGCCGATATATCATGCATCGGCATCGGCCCCCAAAAATCCATATCGATCGAGCTCTAGCTTAAAAAATAATCTAACCCCCTTCTAAAAGGACAAATTTCACTCCCATGGTCTGCAGAGCATTATTAGTCATAGAAAAACAGGCTTTAGGGTGTCTGTGGCGCTGAAAAGAAATTTATGTCAGAAATTAAGAGGACAGAGGTGCTCTGGGGAACCAATGTTGCTCTAGTTTCTAGTTATGCTTGTCACCCCTCCCACAATTCTCAGTTTTATGGAAACTTCATTGACTTATCTGAGTCTTCACAAATGTTTCTTTTGGGTGAGCGTACACATAATAATTATTTTGATTCTCTGAGGTGGGGTGGGCAGTATGACTAAAATTTTCTGTCTAGTAATGTTGATTAAATTGATTAAAAGTAACAGTGAAGAGATTTCAAAGGAATGCTGTTCTTTATTATCATATTAGCCTACTGTTTGAGCAAATAAATGCAGCCAAAAATAAATAAATAAATAAATAGATAGATGGATGATAGATAAATTGACAAACAGATAGAGAGATGGATAGACAGATAGTTTTATGTCTGATTATAGTATGCCATTTTATAAACCAATATAGCTGACATATTGTAGTTGGCACATTTCTACTGTATACCACCATACTGCCCATACTGCTCTTGGGAATACATTTTTATTTTATTTTATTTTTTACCATACTGACAGTTTTGAAGCAAATGCATGCAATCATGTTCTTTTCTCTCCCAGGTTTTGGGTTGGTGTTACACGACACCTCTGGAGGATTATGTCCGTTCTCTTAAGCTCAATTCTCTGATCCCAGGGGTTAGACTACCTGCAGCCTGTACCTGTGTTTATGACTCACGCTAGGCTTACTATTCTGCTTTCCCTAGCAACAATAGAGAACATGCATCCTCTTGGCTCAAGGACTGGACTAGTGACAGGACTAGTGACTGAAATGCAATATATTTGAGATCTGTATGCTTATTGTTTGTTTGCGTATGCTTCATGCAATTTATAAAGGAATACAAAATCTCCTGCATGGTCTAAGAAACCCACACACCTTATATAGGAGGCTCAAGAGAGGTAAAAATGAAACGTATCAGAGAAAATCAGATCACCAAATCTGAAATTGCTATTTTAATTTAATTTGCTTATTATTATTATTCATTCAACATCAAAGCAAAACCACTTGACGTGTAGGACAAGAAACCTTGGTGTCAGAACAAAGCATGTTTTGAGCAAACACACATAGACATGCCCATTTAAGCGTTGTAATGCAATAGAATGAGATCTTTTACTTTTGCTCAAGGTAATGTTGTATGGGATTACTTGTGGGTCTCCTCAAGAGAGGCTACTTTCTGATTGGTTGCCTGGCTGCATGGACCGTTCTCAGCGGTCACCTTGGCCTAAAGCATAATGGAATGTCACAGAGGTGTGAGGTAGACAATGTCTTTGGCAATTACAATATTGATTTATTTAGAAAATAGGACTGTTACCCTGACATATATATATATATATATATATATATATTTAAAAAATATTTTCATTGTGCTAGCTGTCTTTTTGCAATTATGTGTTCCACTGAGTAAGGTGTAATTTCCTAGGACCTTATTACTAGTAGTTTGTAATTTTATATGTTCTATTTTATATTAAATTCAGTATTTGTATCAATCATCGTCAGGAAAGATTTAGTTGTTTATTTGAAATTTAATTTATATATTGTCCTAACCAACTCCTAACCCTAAACACGCCGCAATGGCAACTCTCTTGAATTATTTAACCAAATTTGATTCAATATATGAGCCTTTATATTGACATTATTGTTGTCTATATCTAGTTTGGAAAGAAAAGACCTTATTTTTTAACTTGCAAGAAATATATTTTCTGTGCATGTTCAAGATTTTCTTTTCATGGCACTTCTCATTGGATGTGTGGTTTAACAAAGTGTGCTACAAAATAGTTTGTTTATGATAGGGATTTGGGATTGTCCTGATACCACTTTTTACTTCCAATGCCGCAGCTTTGGCCATTTGCTGATACCGATATTAATGCGTTTTTTGCGGTCACAACAGCCAGAGGATGTGTGTGTGTGAGTGAGTGAGAAGGATCGTAAAGTGCCGAGTGTTTCGGCAACAAAAATAAAAACGCCGAACTGATACGAAACCAGCCCAATTTTTTTTCATCCATTTTAGCCCGCAAAATAGATTGCAGAACCGCCCAATCTGCAGGCTGCGCCACTTAACTGGATGTTGCAGCCGAAAATTTGGCCGATATCTTAAAGCAGATAAATAATGTTTTATTTCCTTCAGCTGAGACACTTCAGATGTGTGCAATTTGGATTTGGAATTATCAGCCAATATATCGGTTATCAGCTTTTAAATGCATTTAAAAGAGTTATCGATTTTATCTTCATCGGCCAAAATTCTTTTTATATCGGTACACCCTAGTTTATTACTATGCTAATAAATTAAAGTAATATGATCACAAATACAAGTTTGCACCATTGAGTACCATAATGAAGTGTTTTTGCACAGCTAAAATAAGCGGATGACAACGGAAGCCTTGAACATTTAAATTTTAAATGGACTCGGCTGCTTTTATGTTTAAAATAAGGTGGTAAGATGATAACATTTTAATAATTTACATGGGTCTAATTTTTGCGTTTTATTTTCAGGTCTCCTTAGTTGGAGTAGAATTGGTGTTTCTGTCACAAAAAACTAGGGTCCTAGTCATCGTGAGCTTAGAATTATAAGGTTCTATCTCCGTTTAGGGTAGTTCTGAGATATTGAGCATCAACGTTTTTACATCCCAGCTGGCAAAACTGTTATGTAGTATAATCTTCTATTATAGCTTTATCTATTAATCTTTTTTTTACAAAAATAACACCACACAGGCTGTTTTTAGGGGTCGAAAACTCAATTTCGACCAAAAGTGGAGATAGAACCTTATAATTCTAAGCTCACGAAATACGGTCCTAGAACTGCAACCTCCAGTATTGCATGAACTTAATGTGCATTCTCACAAACAATCTACAATGATTATATCCCACTTTCGATACCATTTTATCTGTATGCAGTCATTTTATCAATTAAAGAATAGTTCTGTCAGGATTAAAACTGTGTAAGTTTTGTTCAATAATATTGTTTTATAATAATATGGATGTACAGGATTCAAGAAGCTTGACAGTCTCTTCCGCCTATTTTGAGGCAAAGTGCAGTGGGTCCCATCATCCCATGGTCTGAGAACGCATTGAAAAACACGATTTAAAATCTAATTTAACCATGGAAATCAATGGAAGGTCTGTTTTAAATGTTCCGAAATACTAAGAAATGTTATGACATGAATAGAAAAATAAATATTTCCAGGTCACTAATCAAATAATCACATTTGAGACATTAACCATGTGAACTTCTTTGTACAGATGGTCAGATGTTCTTCCATTTAACCACACGTTGCTCTTTGGCTCACTCTCTAATAATCCTGTATACTGTGTGATCATCAGGTTACACACTTTCATGTGGAGTTCATGTAGCTTTAGTCTACCAATATAACTTTTGTAGCATTCAAATATTTGTTTCATATACCTCTGTTTTGTCACTAATCACTAGTCCTGTCACTAGTCCAGTCCTGAGCCAAGATGATGCATGTTCTCTTTTGTTGCCAGGCTAAGCAGAATAGTATGCCTCAGCGTGATTCTTAAACACAGGTACAGGCTGCAGGTACAAGTGAAGTGGCATTAAGTGAAGCAAGAGAACATCAGAATTTAATGTTCTTCATCTTTCACACAAAAATGGCCAATTTGCATCTTTTTTTGCTGTTTTATCTCTGCCCTTTCTTGTACAATTCTTTTCTCTCCTTCCCTGATGACCAATTACCTTGTCAATGTGCATCCTGAGCTTTCTTTAGAGTCTTGTTTATTCGTTCTTGCTCCCCTAGAGATCTGCAACAGTATTTAGGGTATCTCCAATGTATATGTTGCACAATATATCCTATTAAAATATATCAGAATTTGAAATGTAAATGAATTAAATGTATGCAAATAAATGGATCTGAAGGTCCCTCCTGTGCAATAAATGGCTGTCTGACAGTTCTGGTATGTAGGCTACTGGATTCACTACCCTAATGAGATGTCATGGTTTGAAAGCTCCAGACCATTCTTTGATAGACACAAATAGACTCCTTTATATTGTTTCCTAGTATGTTGACAATCCTGATTTACGTCAGGCGGTGTGGCTCGCAGAATTGTTCACTGGGTGAGAACATTGCAATGAATGAAATGTTTTTTTTACTTCAGTTTGTCTTGGTTTATTAAAGCACAAATTTATATTTTTTGTCAATTTTCTCGGCTACATGAAAGGACCCTACTGGAGATTCTGGCAATGCACAGCCTCAGTGTATTCTTGAAACGTGGGTGTATATGAGATTAATTGCTGGACATGAAGTTTAATATTGCTTCATGCCAGGGGGGTAGGCAAAACAGACGTGCCTCAAAAACTCTAAAATATTTAGTTTTACATTTGGCCAATATTGGTGTCGTAAATCAGGTTGGTGACTAATAGATTGCTTCATTGTTTAAAAGGAAATGAACCCACTGTGAAGCATGAAGTTTTCGTTTTATCCGGCTGTTATTGGCTTCTGTGGCTGTTTGTTGTGGTGACTCCTAAAGGCTTTTGAAGAATTGCTTCCAGGGAAGTGATAAGCCAACTTCACTGCTAGACTCCTTGGTTTTCCCCTCTCCTTGAAGTGTCAGACCCCCTGAAGGGGAAATCTTTCAGCTCTGCAGCCCTGCAGACACATCCATGTGTTCAGAAAGGGTAAGGAATAGATCACAGGATATCAGATACAAGGATATTACATATATACCCTCACATTCAGTGCACCGTCAGTGGCAGATATTTATGCTGCTGTTGTTCACCTTTTCTGTCATTTATTTTGATGTTTTATTTGTCCTGAAATGAGTCTAAAAAATTACACATTACATTTCATATTAAAATAAAATAAAATGGTTTAGTTAAACTTTTATACAAATATTTATGATAATTATTATTAACATTTTATATGATTTTAAAATAATAAAAATGTAACGTATTTATTAAATGCATTATATTGTTTAAATAAAAAGTATTATTATTTTAAAAATCAAATTTTCTCTAGCTGCGTTTCCATTACCCTTCAAATTGCGCAAATTGCAAATACGCCCAATGGAAACGTCAATTTTGCAAAAACTCCCATATATCGCAAAAAAGTTTACGCTCGCATGGTTTTTCAGAGAATTTAAAGGAATAGTTTGCAAAAGTGCAATGTAAAGTTTTTTACGCATATACAGGTCACCTGGCCTATGTAAAAGTCGCTCATTCTTTAAAGGTGAGGTATATTTGGACAGAAGATGAGACTGAGTTCTCATAAGAGACAAAAGAATTATGGGAATACTGGATTCTAAACAACAAATAAATGCCACAATTTGTTAAGTTTGTCTTGGAAGCAGATTGGAGAAAGAAACACCTTATATGTGCCCTCTCACAAGTATAAGGTGCTATCCTTTAGTGCTGATATAAATTTTTGACCAAAAACGTATATCACGTTTTTTTTTGTTTTTTTTTTCAAAATCAAGGCGGTTTTCGGTTTATGTCAATGCATAATCTGGTTTTCAAAGCAATAAACTGCAATAAATTGGCTTAGGATGGTCTATTTTAATGTCATTAGTGAATATTGTAGAATAGAATAGCGACCAGTATGTCCTAACATTTTTATTTCTTAACATTGCAATAACATTTTTATAATTGAATATAATTTAGAATTGAACGTTCTAATGACGTTTGAATGTTGGTGTTATAGCCAAGCAAGAACGTTAATACAACGTTTATATAAGCGGAGAACTGAACGTTCTTATATCGTTTTGAATAACGTTCTTATAACCAAGAAAACGTTAATACAACATCTAAAAAAACTGGAGGTTATGAATGTTTCTAGAACATTCAGAAATAATGTTTTTATAACTTAATGGGAACGTTATGAAAACGTTCTTATAACCTAAAATTGTTCTCTGGGGAAGAGGAGATATTCGCGATTGCATTGAACATGTATTATGTGCAGAATTCTCTGAGTGAGCCCAGAGAAAATAGACCTATTCTTACAAGAGCAGCCTGTATTTGAGAGCGTACACGGCACATTATATTCCGCGCGTGAGCAGAGAGATTCGTGCTCACGCATTATATTAATGTACTTTCACCCTACAATAGTGCGCTCTCGACATTTGACAGGAAAATAACCCCATAGTTCTGCAGCATCCATCTTCCATGTAACGTAACACCAGACCACTGCTGTATACCCTCGGGCTTGCAGTCGCTGCTTAGAAGTGCAACATTGTAAGTGGTCCATGTCGCGTGGCGCAACGAATTAAATACAACAAAAATATACACCGATTTTCTGTATGAACCGGTGTACCGCCCAGCACTACTGTCCTTGCTATTAATGTTTGGATAACACGCCTACATCTCCTTTGATTTAAAAATAATGGCTAGTGCGGTGGCTGCGATATACATAAACCTACTAACATCCGTTGCCATGTTTCTTGTCACGAGAGGGAAAAAATGACTTTTTATTGGCATAACAATAACAATATTTTGCAATAGTTTTTTATTTTAATCTTACAAACTATACTAATCCTCACATACTATGATTATTAAGACAAAATGTGCATTTTATTAGATATTTACAAATTGTAAGGAAATGGGCAAAAGCCTAACATTAGCAAAGAGAGATGTGAGCCCTAGTTCTGCAATCTGTGTTCATGCGTTCTTGGTCAATGAGGGGGACAGAATGAAGGCCATTTGCTGCATGTGTTCTGTATGATGATTACAGTGGAGGCCATTAGTCTATTTTAAGAGTTTTTGCCCCATGGGTTTATATACACACCTCCCTGGGTAAAACGTGACCTGTTTCTCTTCTGGTAAGAGCTCTGTCCTTGGCCCCATCTTCATGCTCCAAACTGACCATGTGCCAAACCTTGAAATTCCAAAACACCAATCTTGATTGAGGAGCAGCAACAAAGATTAGACAATTTTGTTCATTTTGAGTGGACAAATGCCTGGGCCAAGTAATTAATGCAGGAGAGCCAATTTAGAAACACATTGAAAGCTTGGAGGAAAAGAGCATTGGTTACATTTACATAATATGAATTTTGTTGTATTTTCAAGTTTCAAGTTTTTTTTTATTTATATAGCACATTTAAAAACAACAAACAGGACTGGTCAAAGTGCTGAACAATAGGCAAGATAAATAACAAGGACAAACCACACATTCATGACAATATATCACAATGAATTAAAAGCTTAAGAATAAAAAGAGTTTTAATTTTGCTTATGAGTATCCAAGCATCATGTAAATGCATTAATAATTCAGGGGTGGAATGCTGTTTTGACCATTGAATCAAGTTTTTGTATTGTTTTGAAATCTTAAGGCCTGTTCTCACGGGACGAATTTCGTGCGCGTTATTTGCCGACGTTAAATGCCTTGTGACTAAACAAAGGGCACCAATGTTGAGTGTTCACACCGACGCGTAAAACGCCACACGTAAAAGTGTCATTTAAAAAACAAAAACTTCATCGGGTTCGTTTTTTTAGTTTGATGCGGCGTGTCAAAAATATCCGACCAATGAGATTGGCACTTTTGCTCACGGGTTTGGAGCTTCTGAAGTTACAGTAAAACACAACTTGGGGGCGCTCAAACACAAAACGGTCTTGCCGAGCACACATATGCAATGGCGACGAAGATATACGCGTCGCTGTCTACACAGCCAGGAAGAAATTACTGTCTATGGGAAGAAAGATGAGGAAGCTGCAAGGCAAGATGAATGTAGAGCTGCTGTTCTCGTTGGTGCTAGAACATAAAAAAAACTATATGACAAACGCGACAGGGACTACAAACATCTTGATAAAAGCTAACTGTTATGGAGTTGTATTGCAGAGCAAATTGGCGCCATCTAATGTCAGGGAATGAATTTGTATGTTCACTTGCCTCATCGTCAGTGAAAATCGCTTTGGTGTGAACACAAAGAACGCGTTGAAAAACGCTGACGAATAACGCACGCTGATATTCGTCTCGGTGTGTACGGGCCTTTATACCTACCTATTTTTTTTATAGGTAACATCCAACTTGAAGATTTACTCTGATGTATTTTACATGCGTAATTCTGTCGTGAAACTCTAGATGGCGCAGGCTGATGGGCACCTGAACGCAAGCTGATGATTTATACAGCATTAACTATTTCGGACAAGCTGATTGGTTCAAGTCGCATCTGCAGCCAATGAGCTTGCTGCTCAACATTTAAATGGCTGGTTTTTCACTGTAGCAGTTTGCAACGTGCTTTCAGAGTTCGTCTAAAACCCTGAACCCTCCCCGGCTCCACCTGTATATATCTGCTATGGGTTATTGATATATGCTATTTGTTTTTACAGCGGCATATCAGCGTTTGTATTGGCAGTAGCATGTTCCTGTAATTGCTTTGCACCAGCATCAATAATCAGCAGCAGCAGGAATAATTTACAAGAGCAATAATCATAAGCAGCAGCGTAGCAGGTCTATTTCCGCCAAGACCAAATACATTAACATTGTCATCATATCCATTACCATTCTAAAAATCTTCAGAGTGTTGTCATGCTATAAATAAATAGATAAGATACTACATGTTTAAAAACATGTTTGTGTGTGTATGTGTGCGTTTAAAGTCCTCATAAAGGTAATAAGGCCTTTATTACTTATACCAAATATAAAAATAAATTGTTTATTGACTGATTGATTGATTTGATTAAAGGGCCAGTTTTTAAATTTAGAACAATATATCTTATATTTTATTTTATTGATGTTTTAAAAAAAAAACAAAAGTATTATTATTATTATTATTGAGTTACGCTTACAGTATATTGTATATGAACATGGTGTCTAATGAGAAACTGTTTCAGGTTTTCAGGTTTTTTAATTCCTCTGTCACCTGTGTGTCTGTCATCCTGATGAGGTCAAAAGGTCACAGTGAACCCTGCTGCCGTCTGCTATGTAGCGTTTAGGCATTTCTGCAGGATGCAGGGCTGTTGTTCCTGTTCTGCTGACATATCTGGGTCATTCCATCAAGGAGACTTACCTTTTATTTTTATTTTTGAGTGAGAGAACATTTTTCAAAATATTGAAATTCCAGTGAGTGTGATATATTGTATTCCACCCTAAACATCCATTACCTTATTGTTGGCTGTAGTGAAGCTTACTGTTGTTTTTTCAAGTAGCCTACCTTGTAAGAAGTCACTGCCTTGGTCTTGACTGTCATCTTAATTTGTCACTGATTGCATTAAGTCTCATATCTTGCTGTGAAAAAATACTCCTGTCTATGAATATTTTGATTACAAATACTTTTTGTATTGAGCACTGCATGAAGATCGACATTCAAAAGCATAATAATTTTGGTCTAATAACTCAACCCCCTGTTAAATATGACGAAGCATAACAAATATCAGATCTATTTGAACTTTTACAGTTCTATTATTTTATTCCTAAAAAAATCACTATTCACTAAGTTGCTCTAACACTTTGTTCCTTCACATTAGGAATTATCTTGGACACAATTATTTGCAGAGCAGCTCTTAAAGCAACATTTCAGCCAAAAATGATGATTAATGCAAATGAACAAAAAAGCACAATCAAAAAGAATCATACAAATTGGTCAATATGACCTCCATGTCTTCTGAGCTTCTCAGTATGAAAGAAAAGGCAGCTTGAACAATTTGCCTATACAATCTTCTTTTTGTGTGGAAATTGGAAAATATTGGCACCATATTTTCTAAGTCGTCCTATTTTAAGACAGCAAATGTTTTTGGATGTCCCTTGGCAGAAGTGCCGTTTTGCATTTTTAATGGGTGTGTAAAAGAGCTGTCAATATCGCGATTTTTGCATTTACCCTTGGAGCCTGTCGCAAGTGTCTGACAGTATTATCATGAAACAACTGTCAGAGTGAACGGAGGCGAGGTACTGCGAGGCTCAGAACGTTGAATAACAGAAGCAGATCTGACACGCAGCCAAAGATATTAGCCCGTGCTCGAAGCTGCGAGATGCATCATTAAGGAGACAATAAGCCCTGCCGAGGCCGGCGATAGAAAAACAACCTGTATGACCAAGACATCAGCAGGTTAGATCCCAAAGGTTACTCTCTGGTGAGGACAAGCTCCCTAAACATTTCCAAGGTGACAGCAGAAATGAGTCGAAGCATTTTCACGTTAAAACCGGATTGTATAAACTGAGGAAGTTTGCTTTAAGGGTCTGATATTAGATGAGGAGTTTTGGGTTTTGGTGGACAGAGGAGATGATGCTCTGGGGAAAGGTGGAGGGAGAAAAGTAATTGTGCAAAGCAAACTCTATTATCTGAGATATATAAGGGAATGCAATGCCTTGTTTTGGTCTTCCACACCTTCCACAGATGTGTTTGTGATGTGCTAAGAGATAACAGCGGAAACAGGATGGATTTTGACTTGTCTAAAGGTCTTTTTTATGCATTTCACGAAAATTCAAAACTTATCTTGTGCAGATGATTCATCCTGCAACCCAATAGTGGTCATTAATAAACTACTAGTGCAAATTGCCCTTTTCTTATACAGTATGTTTCAGGTGAAAGTAGCTGCCTGAAATTCACAGTGCTATTTTAAATTATAATTTTGATGTGAAAATAGCTTCTTAAAATGCACAGTGCTATTTAAATTATAATTTTGAATGTGGAATATAAAAATGAGAGAGTTTTTACCATGCAAACACCACTAGATATGCTTAGCTGTAGAGGAATTTGTTTCCTGATACTATTATGCCCTCTTGTGTTCAAGGAGAGCATGAGGTTTTGTTGGTTTTGTCATACCGTTGTGGATATTTAGCTGTGTTAAGGGTTAAATTATTGTTGAAGTGGAATTGTCATAATATCAAGTTAAACATAAGTTATAGCTGTCATTTATATCCATGATCTGCCATTTTCCTGGCTTGCTTTTTCACAATACCTGCAGAACTTCTGATGATTTGGCTGTGTAGGTCCATGTTAATACTGGCTGCCTGGCCTAGGGCTCGTATTTCAGTGGTCTTCTACAAACACAAGATTTACATATGGAGGAGATAACAGTGATAACGACTTTTACAAACCGAAGTGTAAACTTGAAGTCTATACATTTAAATACTTCATCAAAGCATCATGTACTCGCTACAATGCAAAGATAGTTCAGCCACTTTGTTTTCATTTACCAGGGACGAGCATGTGAAGAATCGGTGGTTAGAGTTCATATTTGCAACGAGACCACAACAGTATAGCCCGATTGTGTTCATTTTACACAATCATTTTAATTACGAATCGTTCAAAAACATAAAAGGAGGGCTCAGTAACTTACTTACCCAGTGTATATGGATCAGCTTCCTCCTATGAATCACAACCTGTAAGTATTATTAATAATTGTTGCTTTTATGGGTTTTGAACACTGATCTTCTATATAGATCAGTGGTTTTGAATGGTTTTGTAGCATTGGGTGCGAGGGGGAAGGCGAATAAGTATGTGTGTGCTGTGTGTGTGTGTGTGTGTAAGTCACGCTCAGTGCAGCTTCTCAGGTCTCCAATGTCAATTTTTTTTAAATATGTGACTTTTTGTTGCTGTTATTGGAGTTGTCATAAAGAATAGAGCGTCTTGTAGTACTGCAGTGCTTTATCAATATGTTTATGCGTTATGCTAACAAACAATATCTGACTGGGTCTGTCATCTGACCAATCACCGCCGATTAGCGTCACGCAAAGGAGTGGTTTGGAAAAATGTGTCGATTGTACGAATCATTTGGAAGTTAGATAAGCAAATCAGTTAAAAATAAATGCATATTATAAGACAAATAAAGTGTTTTTTATCCTTGCATGCATGTTAAACTGTTTTTGGGAACTCCTAAAACAAAAATAGGAACATTTCAAATGCTATGATAGGGACTCTTTAAATGCAGAGAAAGCTACAAATGCAGGATACAGGCAGAAAATAAATAAATGGCAGGGGAATAAAGAGATTTGAAGCATCTTTATGCATAAACACAACGTAGAGTGTCTATCACCTGTGACCCTGAAGGGGAAAATGAAGAACCGTAAACCTAAGACATCATGGTTTGAATCCAGTTATCCAGTAGAGGGAGATGTTTCACTTCAGGTTTTCTGTCCATGGAACTCAAGCTTTCTAATGCTGTTACTTAAGTGTGTGCAGTGTACACCACTGTGACCTGCAGCTCAGAAGGAATAGTTCGCCCAAAAATGAAATTTAGAAAATAGAAACAGTCACGGTAAATTGACCACATCTATTAGGCTTTTAATGACGTAACACAATTTGAATTTTTGGAGGAAATGTTCCTTTAAGTTGACCTTTCCTGTCATTTTTATTTTACTCCATCCATATACAAATGCGGATTTACTTTGTTTTCGCTGTTTCTAAAATAGAAACAGTTAATTTTAGAATCTAAAGTGGCGTGGCTCCATTTATCAATTAAAATACTTGGCAGCCAACGCACAACAGTGCAATCTAATTTTAGTTGATGTTTTTTATACCTTGATTTTCAAAGTGCTGACAACACAAAGGTATGACAGCCTTGCCACAATAATGATAAAATCACAATGTGTGTGAAAAGAATGTGTATAAATGTGTGTGTCACTTCTTCACATTTGATGGGAAGTGTTTGAGGACATCCTTTATACACCTGTTCTCTCAGCATGTAAGGGTTATTGTACTGTTGTGCTTGAAGGGTGCCACAGCTATGATTCACGGTGCTCTGGAACCGAGTCCTCTCTTATCAGCAGGAAAGCAGTTAGTAGTAAGTCAGTGCGAATGAACTGCTAAATGGCCATAGAGGTTGTGCAGCCTCATCAACTCTGCACACAAAGAGACACTTTGCATTTATGGATGTTCAATATATACTTGACTGTCTATGCAGTTTGAGCCAGGAATATATTTCTGAGTATTCAACTTGGCATGGTTGGGGCTAGAGCAGGGTTTCTCAACTCCAGTCCTTGAGACCCACTGCTCTGCATATTGTGTATGTCTCCCTTGTTTAACACACCTGATTCAGATCCTCAGCTCGTTAGGATAGAGTCTATCCTAACGAGCTGGATCTGAATCAGGTGTGTTAAATAAGGGAGACATACACAATATGCAGAGCAGTGGGTCTCGAGGACTGGAGTTGAGAACCCCTGGGCTAGAGGAATAAAGATCACATCTTTAGGTTACAGTTCACCCCAAAAATAAGAAATTAAATGTTTTTGTAACTGTTAAGCACATTTTCCTGCCAAATTCTTATTACACAATGCATCCAGAAGTATCACTTATTTATGTAATTTTGAAATTATTCCTAATAGTGATTTCAAGTCTGAGAAAATTAAAGGAGCCAGTTTGGTTTGAGGATTTTCAGTTTATTTTTGATTCTTCATTTGTTTGTTATTGATGTGATGCATTATTTAAAAATATATATAATTTATATAATATAATTTATCACACAATAGGCAGGTTAAAACTAATAGCTATAATTATATATCAAATATTATGAATAAAAATATAAATAAATACCATTTAAAAATAAATCATTAATAAATATAATGTATATAATAATATTATACTGATATTGGTATGATTATGTATTGGTATTATATTCGAATTAATAATACAGTTTTTTTATAAATTATTAATAAAAATATAAATTAACATCAATATATTAATAACAATAATACATAATAATTATAATAAAAATAGTAAAATATTAATAAAATGCTTTACAGTGATAATTGGAAATTAAAGTATTTTTACTTTAAAGTAAATTTTAACAGAAAACTAGATCAGGTAAGATCTCTCTATGCAAACTTTAAAAACACGAACCTCTGAGAACACTGACGGCAAGGTATGCGCGTTTGATTATACGTATGTGCGCGTTTGATTATACGTATGTGCTCAGTCATGTAGTTATTCCCTAAAAAACAACCCTCAACAAACTACTTGTCTGGCCTTAAAATTTATAATAGATACAGAATTTTATCGCTTTGGCATAGCTACGATGAACCCGAATTATCCCGACAACGATTACCTGTACAGAGGTAAGATGGCCTTTACAGGGGACGGACTCAGTTGCCATTTCAAAACTGCGTTGCCGTCGAGTCCAGGCGCAGGTCTTTCATCAGATCTGGAAACGGCAAACTGCGGTAAACTTTGGGATAAACAGAGACTAATATTAGCCTAGAAGCCATTCTTCTTGTGTAACGAGTACATCAGGATTTTTAAGAAGTGTTCCTGGTTCCAGCTGACCTAATCTATGCACCCTAACATTGAATTAGAAGACACATCAGAAGTCTTTGAAGTCATGAGTGGTGACTGAAAATACCTATTATCAGCACACTAACAATGTCTCTTATTTTGAATGGAGATGGGGTGTTCTGGTGACCGTAAATCAGGGAATCTGGTATTTAATTGGTGATAAGAATTGGTATTGTTTATTAGTTTCTTCTGATTTGTTTTCTTAGTGTAATTTTTACATTTAAAGTGCGTTTAAAAGTTGTTCTTTCTTTCTCTTTTTTTCATGTTTCTCAAGTGGTTCTGTGTGGTTCACCGAGAGAGTGTTTGTATGAGGCGTTCATGTATGCATATCACCAGCACTGGGTTTGGAGCTGCATTCCGAGGATTAGCCTCCTTTCATTCCTCCGTTAAATCTCTAGCTCTGAGTCAATTCTTACCACACACACACTTGTCTCTCTCATCCATGTTGCCAAGGGTAACAGTGGAGAAACATACTCAGACGTCACGCAGGGAAAAGTGGGGAGGGGAAGTGAACACACAATGCAGTGTTCTACCAGTTACTATGACACAACCCAAAGAAACATGCATGCATCTGAGATTGACAGATGCCAATGTGCATACTGATGGTGAGGGTTACCAAATCAGTTGTTAAAATCATGAAATGATAAATCTCAGAGATGAGATGTATAGCGCAATTCTTTAACCCAGAAAAACAAGCAGAGATCGAATATCTCGCTAGATGGTGTATTTGATTGTCTTTTTCTTATGTTTTACGCTCCTTTTAAATGGACTATGTACTTGATGAAAGATTGACAGCCCAGAACCAGAGCTGGTGAGAGTTGATGTCTGGTGTCCTAACTGTCCTTGAAGTAATGAGCTGAAATCCAGAGGCTCAGAATAGAAAAAATAAAATAAAAAAAACTAATTTCTATATATATATAGCATAGTGAGTGTTAGTGAAAAGATTTTTTTGTGATAATTTTGTGCCTCTTTAGGATGGCACCACAGAGGTGCTGTTCACTTGCCGAATGCAAGCTTCTAGGGGCACATAGGTCTAAGTATTGAGTTTTATAGTACGTATAGGGGTGCAGAGCCAGTGGTTGTTCTGTAGGCAAACATCAGTGCCTTGAATTTGATGTGAAGGGCAATCGGCAATAAGTGCAAGTTTATCAGGGAGATGTGATGTGCGCTCTCTAGTATTTCATGATATCAAGAGATTTATTTGGAGTGCAACTAAGATTGCTAAATCTACACTGATCTGAAGTCACATTAATCATTCTTAACAAGAAAAGAATCGTTTAAATATTAGACATTACATCCACTGTGGTTTTCCACAGACCACCACTTAAAGCCTTGAAGTTGTTGATATATCTGGGAAGACTAAAATTTGGGCCTTCACACTGTTAATGTTTCTTGGAGATATTTGCAGTACAAATTCTGCATATTGTACATAGGCCTGTCACCAGAAGAAATTTTGCTGTACTATAAAATGTCCAAGAAATGATTGCGAATAAATGATAATATTGTCATTCTGAGACCATTTACATCTAAAATAATGATTTTATTTTGATATAGCAGATGGGAAAGATAGCAGTAGTGCTGTTTCTTAATATTCGATCTGATTTCAATAGTGGTATAAAAGGTAAGCATGTGAATGCTTTGCTAAAGAGATGTGTCTTTAATCTAGTTATAAACTGGGACAGTGAGTCTGAGAAAGCAAGAATGGATTGGATTGTATGGCTATTGAAGGTCCATTAAATACACAGGTGCTAGACCATTTAGAGCTTTATAGGTCAGTAGTAATACATTTGTAATTGATACGGAACTTAATAGGTAACCAGTGTAGAGGTCATATAATTGGTGTTATATGATCATATTTTTTTATCATATGGTCATATTTGTATATGACTATCCCGAAGAGGACAGAAATTACCACAAAAAAATGTTCACTAACACTCACTATGCTGATATATATATATATAAATAAGCCTGCATTTTGCACTAACTGTAGCTTGTTTATCTGAGGACGTCAGGACTACCAGCTAATAAAGCCTTACAGTAATCTAGTCTCGAAGGTCATGAATGCATGAACTAACTTTTCTGCATCAGTAAACAGATAGCATGATATGTAGCTTAGCATTGTTTCTAAGGTGGAAAAAGGCTGTTCTTGTAACATGAAATATGATAATGAAATATGAAATAAAGACAAGTTGCGGTCTAGTATAACACCCAGCTCTTTTACTGTAGTGGATGAAGTAACAGGACATCCTTCTAAATTAAAGTTGTATTGTAAGAGGTTTTGTGGGTAGTTTTTTTGGGCCAATAAGTAATACCTTTATCTGAATTTAATAGCAGGAAATTAACACGTCATCCAGCATTTTATCTCTAAAAGACACTGTCAATTTAGATGAGTTAGTGTTTTCATCTGGTCGTGATGAAATATATAATTAAGTGTCGTCAGCATAACAGTGGAAATTAATTCCATGTTTTCTTATAATATCACCTAGTGGCAGCATATATATAAGAGAATAGCAGAGGGCCTAACACAGATCCTTGCTGCATCTCCATAGTCTACTGATGTTATCTTCTGCCATTTAAACAGACAAAAATGGTAATGGTCTGATAAGTACCAATCTAAACAAGCTTAATGCCTGTCCCTGAACACCAGTGTAGTTTTGTAGTCAATCCAAGAGTATTTTATGATCTATAATGTCAAACGCAGCGCTAAGAGTTAGAGTAGAACTCAGTATTTAGATACAGCCTTGGTCAGCTAAAAGTTTGTAAATTTGTAATTTTAACTAGCGCAGTTTCTGTGCTATGATGCGTTCTGAATCCTCACTGAAAATTTTTCATAAATATAATTTTCTTGCAAGAAAGAGCACAATTGAGCGGACACAACTTTTTCTAGTATTTTGGACATAAATGGAAGATTTGAAATGGGTCTGTAATTTGCTAGGTTATTTGGATCTAATTGCGTTTTTTAAAAAGAGGTTTTATTACCGCCAGCTTCTATCTCTTGGAACATGACCTAAAAATAATAAATAACGTGTCTTTCCACGTGATTCTAAAGACCTTTAAATTAGTTTGTTTTTTATTTATGCTCAAAGTTACGAGTTTTTCTCTTGATAGCATGCGTAGCACTGTTGTACCATGGTGCTGTAGTTTTCTCTCTGTCCTTTTTAATCGTGCAACAATTTCTAATGTACTAGGAAAATGGTGCTCAAACTGCTAGTCATTTCCTCTCAGGTCATGTCTGTTTGTTTGGGTTCACTGAGCAGCTGAGATAGATCAGGTAAGCTATTTGAGAATCTATAGTGTTTGGAAGGATTGTTCTGCCTGGTTGATAACGTGACGCAACAGGATAAATTTTAGCAGTATGTCAGTATATAGTATTGAATTATTTATTTTATTTAGTAATTGTTTTACAATAGTGCAAACTGGCACCTCTTAAACATCTGGATAATTTCCAACAATGTATATTTTGAACAAGTAGATTCATTCTTGCATAAACAGAATAAAGATAGGAAAAGAAGAGAGAGAGAGAAGAAAAAAAAGAAAATAAACGGCAAACAGATATTAATCATCATGGTACATGAAAGATCTCATCATATTTCTTCAGAAAAGAAAACATTTTGTGTTAAAAATTTGATTTGATTAAAAAATTTACTTCACTTAACTCAATAAAAATAAGAATTTTCATAAGAAATCTTTGCTTGTGAAAGTAAAATTTTGGCAAAATTATCAAGAAGTTAACAGTAGATAAGCAGTATGTACTATACAAGTTACCATTTAATGATCAGTGACATCATCACTTTGCGGTATAATAACTATATCGGTTGGATTGGTTCCATATGATATAATTAAATCTAGTGTATGATTTAGACGATGAGTGGGACCACTGACGTTTTGCTTGACCCCAAAGGAGTTGAATAAATCTGTAAACGCAGTCCCTAACACATCATTTGTGTTATCTACGTGTATATTAAAATCTCCAACAATTATTGCTTTATCAACATTGACCAATAGATCTGAGAGAAAGTCTGCAAACTCTTTTAGGAAATCAGCATACAGTAGGGCCCTGGAGGTCTATATACAGTAGCCAAGGCTATAGATAATAGGGATTTCTTTCTTATATCTAAGAGTCGTAACATTTAGTACAAGTACTTCTCTTAATTTGGACTTATGCTGTGCATGCTATTTGAGGTGGGCTCCATAGACCTCCATTATATGACTGATAGACAGCAACGGTTTGACCGAAAAATATCAAAATTGAAAATACTGTGTAAACAAAGACACCTACATCTTGGATGCCCTTGAGGGAAGCTAAAACATATCAAAAATGTATTTTAAAGTGAACTATCCCTTTAAACTGAGTAAACGTGAATACATATTTCTCTGATAACAGCTGGCAAGCTGACAATGTGCACAGAGACAGATGTGAACTAATGAAACCATGCTGAACGCTTCTCTTCTCAAAAAGCCCAGAGGGTTATCTTAATGTCCCCCGCAGACTTGTTATCAGTTATTAGTGATGTGGTGCTGGTTTTTTTAAACCAATGACCGTCTGTTGCACTCAGCAGGTGGTGATGTCCTAAAGTGATTAAAGATCTATAGGCTGCAAACTGAAAGCCTTTGAATCACCCATTGAATTACCATTGTGCCCTTAAGCAAAACACTGTAACCTGATGTTTCTACAGTGAGGATTCTCCCCGTTAGAAGTGCTTTGGGTAACAGCATCTGTTAAATGACTAGAACTAAATAGGTGTTAACGATGGTATCACCAGTTCAGGTGAGTGAAATGGACAGGCAGAGAAGTGCTGTTGACCTCATTGTCACAAACAGTGTTGCATTTGTTGTCTATTTATTATGATGATGATTATGTTTAGGATTATTGAGAATGAGTTCCTGTGTTTGGGGAACAATGCAAGTAGGCATACAAAAAGGAGATTTGTCATTTTTGGATATTACTAGCATTTGCACACTAACACAAAGCAACGTACGGTTAGAGATCTTATAGAGATGCTAATAGTTGCTCTTTTCTCGCTCAGGAGACATGGAGATCCTAGTTATGATTGAATATGAATTTCGTCTCAGATGTTGGGATGTCTGCAAACTGTGGCTTTTTTGAAGCGCGAATGTTGTCAAATTAACTCACTGGAAATACAAACTTCCACACCTGAGACTTCAATGAAAGAGGAGGGGTTCAGGTTCTGTCGATGGGTCTCTGCATCTGCAGTTACCTTGCTATCTTTTGAATGACTGTAGCTAAGTTAGAGGAGGATGACCATATACTCAGCACTTCAACACGTGTGTTTTTTTTTGCTTGGCAAGCCCAACGGAAGTGACCTTTTTTCGACGATTCCTTTTTTTTTATTTGAAGTTCGAAAGTGTGAATTCATTTCGATTCGATTTCCGATTTAAAATCGAAATCGTGACACCCTTACTCCCAACTCTGAACTTTTAGGCTTTTTAGACCCCTTGGCGTCACTTTTCATGCACCGGCTACCCCTTCCGTGTAATTTTTTTCAATGATAACGTGTTGATCAAACATCACCTTAGCATTGCTCCACAGTTTGAACTACAGAAATGCTCAAAACAGAAATCAAACCATAAACAAATTAAATGTATGTTGATAGTATATTTGGTATTGCAAGAAGTACTTACAATGACTTTTGATTGCAGACTTAAACTGATCACAATTTGAGATCTCTGAAGCTCTTGGGAAGAAACATGTTCTATTGCTGTTTTCTTTTTCCTTTGGAGAATCTGAGGAAAATTAACTGGAAAATGTAAACCCCAAAATGAGTATTCTTTCATTAAACCTCTTTCATTCAACCAAACCTGCAGAAAACAAAATCATATTTTAAAGAACGTTGGGAACCAATAAACATTGGAGCCCTTTGACTTCTGTTTCTATGGAGAAAAGACTACTGAGACATTGCCCAGAATATCTTCTTTTATGTTCAGCAGAAGTAAAAGTAATACAGTTTTGGAACAAAGTAAAGACTGATTTAAAAAAGAAAACAAATTTGGCTGGGTTAACTGTCACTTTCAGCAAAAGTCTCAGTTGCATTTCATTGTTTTCTAGGAGAAATGATTGAAAGATTAAAGAGATTTTTTTCTTCCCTACAGCTAAGTGTTATTAAAATAATCATGCTGTGATGATCATAAGCAATATTTATAGCCGGCTCCTGTCAGGATTCATTAATCTTTGTGTGTCCTTACCTCATGAGGCTTTTCTTCTCTGTGAAATGTTTGGCAGCCCAAAGTCTACATAATAAAATCATATTTAGAACAGCTGCTCAGTGATCAAAGGATGAGCAAACACACACACTATTTCCTTTGGACATGCACTCATCCTTGTCATAAATTTGTGGGAATTACACAGACAAAAAGGGAGAGAGAAAAAGAGAAAAGTTGCTTCTTGGCAGCAGTGGCCACTTGCTCCATGCCCTACACACACACACACTCACATAATTTGAAAGGCTCTTTAGCGAAGTGGTGGCTTGCAGTCAGCAGTTAGTGAAGCGTCTGCAGATCGACAGCTCTGCTCCGTCTCTCCTCCCCTCCCATCCCCTCTCTCTCTCTCTCGCTCCTCTTCTCTCTCACAAGCGCACCATCACAGCTCGGCAGTTGTCCTGACAGGAGCACGCAATCTTCCGCTCTCTCGCTTTTTTGCAGATTAATTCCATTCCACTCATTTGTACGGCAAGCAGCCCCGTGCGGGGTCCGCAGAGACGCCCAGAGTTCGTTCGCTCACCCTTGCTCTCCCCTGCCCTGGGGAGTTTTCCGCCGGATTAGTGGACATTTTTTTGTTTTTGCCCCCAGCAGCGGGAGAAGGAAGGGCGAAGCGTGAGAGATGGCCCAGCCAGCGGCCGTGTGGCCACCAGGACACGCTGGCAGTGCCGCCGATGCCCAAGCATGTCGGGCTGAACGAGGACCTGGTGAAGATCCTGAGGGAGAACCTCCTGCAGCAGGAGCGACCCCGGGGCACCGCCGCCCACCCTCCTCCATTTCGCCTCGGCTGTCGCCACGGAACTCCCCGCGCCTCCTCCGACGGATGCTTATCAACAACAACAGCCATAAACAGAGGCGGTTCACCGTGGCACACACTTGGTAGGACCTTGCCTGCTGTCAATGTGGGATTTTTTTTTTTTTTTGTTTGGGGGTGTCCTGGTATTTTTATTTGTGGCTTGGCTTTATTATAGGATGCTGTCAGACGTTAGAGTTGGAAAAAGTGTGCTTGTACGTATGTTGTAGTCTCTTGTCAAACAGTTAATATGCGTGAGAAGTTTTGCTCTGTTTGTTGTGTCTTTTCGGAATCATTTCCATATGCTTCGTACTTGTCACCTGCTGGTTTCTGCGTCACTTTGCCATTGGTGACTGACGTTTTCAGCCCGCCGGCACGCTTTTTGGTGCGCAAACAAACAAATATGAATGTGCATGTTCCCTTTTGATATATCTGGTCTTTCCATAACACCTGGCAGATGCTCTCGGCCACTATTGAATTAATCATAACTGCATAAACGAGCTTTCCCACTTTCCCCCTTAAAGCGAACACTGAGGGAAGAAGAATTACATATTGCAATTCATCCTCCAATATCCTAATCTTCCAATTTCTTGCCAGTGGGAAATGATGGAAATAATTGTTTTTTGTTGTTATTGTTGTTGAATATGTCAGATTACTGGGCTCCAGGAAGGATTTTTGCATTGCTTTCTTCAATCTTAATTTCACACTTCCTTTCCTGCTGCCCCCTCGCTTTGCGGATTACTGTCACAAGCCACTTTTGAAATACATTCATCAGTTTCAGTAGCTTTCTTTAGCCTTTTAACCATTTCTGATCCAACACCAGAGAGATGTGCCAAGCGGAAACCTTTATCAGTGCCATTTTCATATGTAAAGAAATGCCATCAAGGGCCTTGTCTGAAGCTGCAATGAAACCGACGTAGTGAGATATTTTCTTCCCTGTTGTGTAACGGGTTATCGGAAAAGAAATCAGTTTTATCTTTTCTTCCTTCAATGTGGCCATTGCACTCAAAAATGGAGGCAGATGAACGTGGATTGCAGAAGCAGGGTTTAAGCCGAATTTGTCTGTTTCCACCGGAAGATCCAGTTATCACATTTTTATTAAACTATTATAAGTGCAAAGCATTTAAAAAAAGTTATGGTATGTAAAGATGAATCTGTTCACTTTTAAGATCTATAACATGCATTTATTTCATGCTGACTTTAAAGTTGGCATGAAGCGGAAGTAGCGATCAACATTTCTTACCTATTCTGATGGAAATAGCTTCTCAAATGAGAAAAAAAATTAAGCCGGAACTTGATTTGTCCTGTGGGAATTGATTGGATGGCTATCCATGTTTTCCCTATTAAATACAGGTGCACAAGTAGTGTAACTCGACCAAGAATGGTTAACAAAAAAAACATTGCGCTTTCTCACGCTAAACTAATAACTGTATATGGCGGCGAATACCACAGCAAGTGCTTGGGAGCACTTCGACTCAGCGCAGTAATGATCATCATTTGTGAAAAATCCTCTCCCTCCCGGAGTGATGATATTACGCCGAGTCCATAGATGTATATTCACCAAGTCGAAGTACTCCCAATCACTTGCTGTGGTATTTCGCCATACATTATAGTTATCCACTTTACACGCTTAGAAAGCGCAACGTTTTATTTTGTGTCACCATTCTTGGTCGAGTTACACTGCTCGTGTAACTGTATTTAAATAGGGAAAAGTGGAGGTGTTTGGTCGCTTCTCTGCTTGGATCCTAATGAATGAACTGGGCTAGTTAAGTGCTATCAAAGTGTTCGCAAGCATTAGTGCATGCACTGAGACGAGAGTGTATGTATCAACTCGTCTTAGTTAAGGGAATAACATTGTTTAATATGAAAAAACGGTGGAGTATCCCTTTAAAGATTACAAGGGCACACGAATTAAAAAAAATGTTATGTGCACAGATAAATCATTATTAATAAACACTATAGTATTCAAAAAAGATTTGTTTATTTTGAGGTCAAGGTGACTTTAATTTAAAAGGAAATCACACATAGCGTACATTCTCAGTTGTATTGATCCCTGAACCTCAAGAATTTCTTTTCAGAGAAATCGATCTGGCCGTTGTAGAAAGCCTCTGATTCGGTGCGCTCATCCAAAGTCTATCAGCTTGTTTGATTAGAGACGGCTTTCCAGAGAATATCATCATTCAGAACTGCTGGGGTGTAATCAAGGTGTCAGCGTCTATGCTCATTAAAGCTGTTTTAATGTAGATGGCCCTGTGCGTTTGCCCTCATAATTCAAGCATATGTAATTTTTCTGCAGACATAGTTTCTAGTGATAACATGCATGCATACAAGAATCCAAAGTCAAAGGTGTTGTCAATAATGAGAAATATGCCCTTGTCACGTGTTGCTTGTTGTGCAGACAGTGCTTCTCGTTTGTCAATTGACTAAGACTGCTAGACATTATTGATGTATCTGTATTTTCTGCTCTCAAGAGATCCCTTTGTAAATGTTACCCATCTACATGAGGAAAAATCCCTCCTGTGTTTTAGATGCGATTAATTGGCCCACATTTGAGAGGTGTGAGAGCTGTTTTGTGTAAACGGTGGAGATACGAGATCACTTTGCTCAACAGCTGTTGGATTCAGATGCCTTTTTTTAACACCATTATTTCGCCCCTGCACAGGAAAATGGTTCCATCAATCAAGTGAAATGGAGCCCGAGGTTTCGCCATTTGATAGGTGATCTCTTGGATGGCCTCAGATAGAAATCTCTCTGACTTGGGTCATTTCTTTTTTCAAGTACATTTTCATGTCCACATTATGTCTTAATATATTGGATATTAAACACAATTTGTAATGATTGAAGTTAGTTACTTTTATCACAATATTCCAATTACCTGGTCACAAGTATTCCCTTACTTAATATGGTTTGGCATCTACTTGCATGTATTCAAATTCCATTTGAAATTCTGTTTTCTGTTTGCTACCTCATTTGACACACAACTTTGCTTTCCAGCAAAACATTGACACCATGTAAGCTAACACTCAACCTTCAACAGGGCTTGACATTAACTTTTTGGGGCACTTGTCCTTCTGAAAAGTAAATTTATGTGTCACTTGTCCATGCACAAAAGTCACTTGTCCGGGTAAAGATTTATAATTTTATCTAGGGCTGCACGATTTGGGGAAAATGTCATATTGCGATTATTGAGGTCAATATTGCGGTTGTGATATGCGATTGCGATATAATAAACAAATGGTTTCATGAGTCAACTTGTTAGGTTCTAAACCAAATGCACACACAGATCAGTGATAATTCTGAAATTAGCAATAACAACTAAATGATTGATAACACCTATAATGATCAATAAGCCATTGATGTCTGGATAAAAATTAACTGTCTAACAGGTAGGACATATACAGAAATTGAATAAAGTTATCAAACAGTCTGTGCTGCATAAATTATATATTATATATAGACTACTCCTTATTAAAGCTACACAAGTTCTTTAGTCAAGACAAGAGCAGTGAGTAATTTTCTCTGTTCCCTTTGTTTTCATTAACTTTACTGACAGAACGCTTTATTAGTAGCTGGCCCTTTAAGAGCAAAATGTGTTCGTTTCAAATCGGTAAAATTAAATCTGTAAAATAGACGTAACGAGTGGCACATAACGTGAAGTAGCATGGCATTTTATTTTGTTTGAAATTTAACTTGTCCAGTCGGACAACTAATTTTCTCCTTTACTTGTCCTACAAAAAATCCACTTTTCCCGGACAAGCCTTAATGTCGAGCCCTGTTCAATAAGCAATTGCAAAGCTTTTTATTTTCGTTCTGTGCTTTTTTTGCTTGTGTTAAGTCTGATACACCCACATGTGTCTTGTTTGCAGCAGAGGATGTTCAGGTGATATAATGAAATAATAATTTACTGCTTATTAGGAAATGCTAGTAATCCTTATAGGCTTAGGTAGCAATTAATGTTTCTTATGAATCATGGCGGAGAAGGTTGTGCGCCTTCGAATGTTGCTCTTTTTCTACATTTCGTTAGGGCAGTTATGGTCAGAGCAAATATACTCACAGTGGGCTTTTGATTCTTTCATTGGAAGTAATTTAGACTGGAGATGGTTTATATTGCATATGCCTGGATGCCCACTGTGATAAAAAGAAGCACTTCGCACAGCCATGGTACGTGTTTGAAAAGATGAGTGATCATGAAACATTTACAACAGTCCTCAAATCAAATTTACTTGTTATATTTCCTCTCACTAACACTAAAACAACCTAGAGATACTGAATGTGTGTGTGTATATATATATATATATATATATATTTTTACAAATGTACGAATACAGATCATCAGCACCACTGCATGCACGCCTGTGCACTCGTTTTCTCGCTCCCTCTCCCCCTCACACTCCCGGCATAGTCATGCTCTCGCTCACACAGACACGCACAAAAAAAAAACAAACACACAGAAGTACACACAGTCACGATTCCATCACCTCCCTTTCATTCCTGCTCTCTCCAGCGCCGTGAGTTACCTCAGTAATAAGTTAGAAAAAAAGGTTTGAGAGAATTCCAGTGGCCTTGATTTGAAGAATGCGAGGAGGGATGTAACGTTGAGCAAGTTGAGCGGATGAGAGAAAGAGTGCCATGCCAGAACAGATGAGAACCGGAAACAAGGACCACTATAGGGAAAATACTGAGAGAAATTGCCATTTGTCAAGAATGACTGAGTGAACTGTACTTTGAAAGAACCCAAATCAGAACTCTTTGCCGTCTTTCCTGCCACTCCCAGGCATGGTGTGAGAGGGGAGGTGACCTTCTCCCAGTCTATAGCTTCTTTCCCATAACCAATTCACAATCAACCCAGCTGCTCACCCATAATACCCTCCCAAAGCTTCAGACCACTGCAGTGCCTCGCACGCAGATTTTTCTATCCTGCCGTATGTTTCATTTCTCATCCTGCATCTCATTTCAGCTAAAGATTTGCTGAAATCCCTGTTAGCTTTCACAGCTGCAGCGCCCAGACACGTTGATTCCATATGTATGAGGGGTTGAGCGTGCATCGTGCTCGAGGAAAAGTCTGAAAAGTGCTGGAGAGGCTGGAAAAAAGGTGTGGGTGGAAAGAGATGGACTTCAGCCGAGGTGCCCAAGTCAACCAGCAGCGAGAGATAGCAGGCGTACATGCAACACAGGTATTACAAAAAAAAGAGGCAAGCTCACAACATTGTTGCAGTGCTCTTCTGCCATCCACCCTGCAGTACAGTGATGCGTGGGAGGCTTGAGCTTCTACTCACAGAAGGCAATAACTTGATCAAAGCGTTTGTTTTCTCTGGAGAGGGAATGATGTGACTACTAGCCAGAGACAACAGAAGGTCATGTTAACGACAAGCCGAATACTTTTGTACAGATGAGAGAGGCTGTGAACTGATGCATTGCTACAGACAGGCACTTCAGATTTGTCCTAGCAGGTATAGCAAATACAAAGTTCGGTGCACACAGCTGCTTTTTTGTTCTATATGCACACACTTATGTGCATGTTAGCTATGGGTCAGGAAGAGGGTTGAATAGTCGTTCATCAGCTGCCTAGTTGATTAGTGAGGAAACTCAGCTTTAATATTTTTAGGCGCAGTGCTTTAAAGGGGAATTAATTTAGAGGCGTAACTTTTCAAGGATTTCTGTGGTTTAGTGAAATTTGCACTGGGATGCAGGGGGGTGCTAATGAGTCTGGAGAAATTGCAAGAAAAATATACGAAAAAAATAAATAAAGTAAACATTTTAAAATAGGGATGCACCGATATGAACATTTTTGCTGATACGATAACCGATAATTCTTTATATTTGAAAGCCGATAACCGATATATCGGCCGATAAATCTAAATCCAATTTTTATATAATTTTTGAAAGCCTGATTGCAAAAACAAAAGTCTCACAATTAAAATCCATCCCCTAACACAATTATAATGTTCTCATTATAATTTCATGTAGCCGTTATGACAGCACATTTTGCAACTTAACTATGTTTTGCTTTTTGATTTCTATCATATTTCAAGCAATTAAGATGTTGAACAGTGCGCATCTTAAGTGTCTCAGGTGTTAAGTGTTGAAGGAAATAATTCATTATTTATCAGCTTTAATATATCAGCCAAATTGTATTATCGGGCCGATAACGATAACATAAAAATGAGAAAATATCGGCCGATATCGATATGGTGGCCGATATATCGTGCACCCCTATTTTAAAAAGTAATCAAATTAAATATTAATAATAATTTAGATTTTTATCGTCTCAAATTCAATTTGTTTGACATAAAAATACAACTTAAAAAGTATTTTTTCCAGATAATATTACACGCACGCATGCACACACACAAATACACGCTATAAACAGTTTAAATGGATATTTGTACATGAAAAGAAGCGTCTTGTAAAGCACAGATGCAAAGCACCAGCTGTGTAACAAATCCACAGGCTTCAGAAAAAAAATTCTGAACAATTAGTGACGGATTTCAAATTGCCTGCTGTGAGTGATGTATTTGCTAAATTGCTATTATGAATAATCCATATGACTTATTTTTTGGATAAGTAATATGAATATATTCTCCAATAACATACTTATAGCTGATAATACATGATTTTTCGTTATTTGTTGAGTGTCTGTCAGTCTGTTAATTTTAAATGTTCCTTGTAGACATGCAGACGCACAACTGCAGCAATTATTTTTCATACAAAGTGTTTCGCTCTGTTTTTCAACAAAATACATGTTAAATATACTGTAAAAACTAAAATAAGTAAAAACTCATAGATTATTGAGTATGTTTTACAAGAAACTACTAATTTGCTTTTTCTACTTCAAAGTGCCATGTTTAATTCAATGCATTTACTTGATGTTCAAATTGTTTGAAATTTACTAGCAATTTCTGAGTTTTTCTACACCAGATTTGTTTGAGTGTAGTTGTACTATTAGATATGTGAGCAGGGTGGTCTGTTATTCAGACTTGATTGAGAATCCTTTTAAATTTAAATGACCTTCCTGCAATTTAAATTTTAAAAAAGTTGAATAAAAAAAACGTGTATATATACTGTAGATATAGATACAATTTTCAAACGATGGAACGAAGGGACTTTGGAAATTGCTTTTGACACGTTTCTTTTGATTTGTGATGAGATAGTATGTGCTTATCATTTCACACATCTGCAGTGTGCAACGTTTTTATTAGCAGTAATTATGCAAATTACTTTTCCTTCATTTTCCCTATCTCTTTGCATGTGTAATTTGCTCAATAATGAGTGGCAAGTTGGAAATTTGAGCTGGGGAAACACTAAATTACATCTCCTTTTAAATTATGAATCAATTGAATTAAATCACAGAACAATCATGTAATCCCAAATAGAATTAAAGCCATTCTGAAACAAACAGAGGCGGATGAACTACAGTCTGAGAGCAAATCTGTTTCCATGGCCACACCATAACAACGCTATTGCGCTATTAGTTCTTTAAGGTCGCCATCCACTTCTCTGTGGATCTTTCTTTAAGGATCTTTAAACTGTATTTCGATTTCAGTGTTTGGGCTTGGCGCAAGATTGGGGTTCCGAGATCTGCCTGAAAGGAGAAAATAATGAATCAATGTGGGCAGGAAAAGGGAAGGGCATTGGCAACCCAGATGCTCCGCTGCGCTTTCAAAGCTTTTTAGAGAACTGATTAAGCCGTGGTCTAATGAGCTGCAGTGTCCCTCCACAGTTTCGGTCCTTTGTTCTTTTCATTTCAGAAATGAAAAGCAAGGCTTTGATTGAAACCAACCTAACCTTTGTTCCTCTCACTGCTAGAGATTCTCCTTATTTATCCCAGTAACCTGACTAGAGCTGAACAGGGCTGCTGAAATGAAGGTAAAATTTTGTTTGAAATGGAAATGATGCATAAGTTATTCTGAGCTTTCTGGTCATCATTCCAGAGTCGTGTCATGGTATCCTGTGCCTAGGAGTTGTTGCAGCATTTGCTTGTTAACCAGATTTTGTTATAGAGCACTTCAGTCATGATAATGTCTGTTTGCAGGTCAACCCAGAAGGATAATTTGTCTCACAAATAGCGGCTTTTGACTTATTAAACATTTATTATACATGATTTATTAGCATAGTATACATATTTTATATTTTATATGTGATATTTTATTATGTAATCATATATAATCAACATATTGATAAGCCTCACATTTAAAAGGAAGCTTCACACCTGTATGATGCTCTACAATGCTTTCCATGTAACCTCAGTCGTTTTTGAACCGATCAAAACACCATCATACATTTTTAGGGTTGTTTTACCAGTAGTTAGTGAAAAAAAAGAAAAGCTGATGGTGCCAGCATTTTTCTAGTACTGGTAGTAAGGAGTACAGGTGTATATTTGGTACGTGCTGAAAGACACTGCTTTCAAACACTCTCATTTGTCTCTGTTTAAAGCATGTTTTTACTAGTGTAAATATAAATGGCAGTTGAGTAAGCTCTAATTGCAATGTATCAAATGAGAGGGTTCCCGAACTTCCGGTATTGTTTACGGCATTGGTTTGAGGTTCCTTATGAAAATTAAACTATCGGTAGATGAAATTCTAAGAGAAATGTAGTATCGGTGCATCTTTATTGACAATCCTAGTCAAGAACATATACTGTTTCTTGTTGTTTTAGTTGAAAGTGGGCAGGAGTGTTGGTGCTATTTTCATACTAGTCCATGTATTCAAGATTTGCAAGGAATAAAACAAAAAATAAAACACACTTGCCCACACAGTCCTCTCACATCCAGCTTGCTATCCTAAAAAGTAAATCTCTGAGAGTCATGGCCGTGTCAACATTTAGTGTGACATTTAGTGTCCTTCAAATATGACTTTAACAGTTCTGTGAAAGGTGAAACCAATGCCATTATCTTCAAATAAATAACAGAGATTTGCTTTTTTGGAGATTTTAGATTGTGGTATTTATTTATTTATTTATTTATTTTTATTTTAAATTTTACTTTGATTTTACAGGTCCATACATTAGTCAAAGATACTACTGTCATACTTTTCATTAAGCCACCTGCAAATGTACATTAATAACCCATTAGGCCTTTTGTTAATTCTAAAAAATATTTTTATTTTATTTGAAATTTACTTTACAGATTCTATTTTACTCATACACCAAAACTACTATTCTAAAAACTATTTTGTGAAGCTTACCTTTGAAAATGCTAAGTCTCTTCCAGGTTTTTGCAGTACAAACTGTACAACTGTAGATTTAAGCCTAAGCAACAAACAAGCTCTTTAAACTAACATCACCAATGTGTTCTTTGTCAGATTCAATATTTAAAGGCTTCAGTGTATGCATGTGGTGAAACATGTGGATTCTATCACATGTCAAACCCACAGATTGAGAAGGTTTTCCTTTTCATCCACTTTCATTTTCTCTGTGGTTCTTTGGTGCTCCATGCTGACATCCCTGTGCATGTGGGATGTCTAATCTCTGAGAAATCCTTTGCCTGTGGTATTGATTAATCGCCCAATCTTCATGCTTCTCGCTGCACTTGAAACCTGTTAGTCATCCTTTGCAGAGACATTACATTTTAGTCTTTCCCTGCACTGTATAAATATACAAATATACTTTCATCTTTGCTCTCAGATCACTTTCTACATCTCATTACTGACCACTTTCCACTCATTTCAGATGTAATACTTAGAAGTACTTAGAAGAACCTACTCAGCCACATTCTTGAGAGGACTTGAAGTCTTTGATTGTAGTTATTAATTTCGTGACCTTTGGAATATGGTTGCGTTGGACATGTGTTGAATACAGAACAGAGACGTCTTAATTTTTAGCCCAATAATAATACATTAATCTTTTGCAGTAAGTGCAATTTTTTTTTAATCATGGCCTATTGGTGTTAATCAATTACTGATTAAAAGGTTAATTAAATTGTGACTGTAGTGTAACTTTTAATGACAATGTTTTAAAATTAAAGACAAACTGTTGGTGAAAATATGAGAAAAACTATTAGCCAGTATATCAACAGGTTTTCAAACCAAGGACAGTGTTATTTAATTAATGAATTTTAATCTTTAAAACATTAAATTAAATACCTATGAAAAATGTTTAAATAATACTACAGAGCCTGAAGCATGTTTTTATTATTTTCCACAATATTCTAAACTAAAATTGTATTTTTTGTTGATTAGACTATGCTATTAACTCATTGTGAAATGTTTAAATAATGTCTATATTGTATGACTAAAACAAATAAATATCTGTATTTATTTTATAAATAAAATAATGGCCTCCTCCCTGCTGCACATAAGAAGAAACAGTGATGGGAGCAGCTGTGCTTTGAGAATCCCATAAAATTAAAGTCAAGGCTCAATGAAGTTTATTGTGAGGAGCACCAGGTAACGATTGAAGGGGAGAAATCCTCTAGCAGTGCTGCAGATGAGACCTGTGCCCGCCGCCTCAGTACGTGCTGTGTCATATATTAGACGCACCCTCTCCGCTCTCTGAGTGCTCGCTATATGGTGGATGACATTTTGAATGCAATATATCTTCCACTTCAACCGTTCGATTTGTTCTGAAAACACTCAAAGGCTCAATCCTGGAAATGTTTAGAGATTGATCCTTTTATTCCTTTATTTACAACCATAGAGAATTTACAAGATTACAAATGATAATTGTCCGTATGTTGTGTCAGTTGGAGAAAATAGTCTACAGTATATTGTAGCTAAAATTCCACAATGCCTCTCAATAATAATAAATGATAACATTTTTTTTATAATGAATAAATTAATTTTAATTGTAAATTTTTAAAAAATCTGTGTATGTATTAAATATAGGCTGTTATACAAATTATACACATCTTTAAAGGGGTGGTATAATGCCCTTTTCACAAGATGTGAAATAAGTCTCTGATGCCCCCAGAGTGTGTATGTGAGTTTTAGCTCAAAATATCCCACAGATATTTTTACATAGCATGTTAAAGCAGCACTTGGCAACTTTTTCAACTTAATAAATCCATCTATAAATCATTTGGATGTTTAAATAACCAGTTCTGGTAAGAATGGTGACTTTCCTCGCGTAAGAATGGTGACTTTTCCCAGCGTTCCCAGGCTGAAAACCAGCCTTGCAACATGAAGACTACCATCCCGGTAAATTAGAAAGAGCGAGAAACACGAACTGCCTTACGGCAATTTGAAACACACACGCCCCACTCAAGCTCAATACTAGCTGAAAGAACATGCGATGATGGATAATGCTTCACAAGTTGAAAAGAAAAAGGAGACGGTACTCGGCGGAGGAGGTGAGGGAGAGGAAGAAAGCTGTTGACTGAGCAAGGGACAGCACAAGAATAAATATTGGTCGTATGTTTACTGAATGGCGAATCGAATCTTGCAAAACAGATGCTGATCTACAGTAGCGTTTCTGTGTCAATAAAATTGTTTAAATTTTTATACATGTAAAACATTGATTGTAACCAATAATGTATCCTGTATACATTAGAAAATACTGCTACTGTATGTGAGCTTTGTCTGTACAATTATACGATAAACTTTATTACAGTTTCTTTTGGGGTGTAGATTAAACTATAACTAAGATAATAATAAGCAGTAACGTTTGCTAGATTTGATCCGCCCACTAGGGTTGTGCCGATAGACGATAGTATCTGTGTATCGACGATTGTCTGAGAAATCGCCGATGGCAGATGCTTTTGACGATATCAAAACGATAATTAGCTCGTTTTATTAATGTATTAAATCATTTGGCCTATTATTATTATTATAAAGCTAGTGTTGTTATTAAATTAATATAAGGAACTACAATTAATTTTCCTTGCCTAGATTCATAACGTGAATGAACATAATTCATCACCACGTGTTATAGCCTAACACTTGCGACAACACCGACACGCGCTTATGAGGAGAATGTTTTTAATATAGACTAAAAAACTACATCCCACATCAAAATTTAATTGCAAGGTGATCCATTCACAAATTATCAAGAGTGCTTGTTTTCACAGACGCATCATTCTTGTATAGATCCAAGATGAAAACGGCATCGTTGTTCGTCAGTATTTTGTTTCCATATAGCACATTAAAAAAACGTTTAATGACACTAACACTAAAAACAATACAATTACTAAATATTATTATTAATAATAATAATATCAGTAAAATAGTATTATAGCTACCGTTATCATCGTCGTCTCTGAGAGAACGCTGCGTTAATGAAGATGCCGAAAGCAGTCCGTTTTTACTTTCACTTTCAGGGAATGAGCGCGTATGCACGTTCTTAACCCGGTTATGTTGAATATAGCCTACTGACAATGCATGCGGTCATGTAAACGCATCTAACCAGTTTTCCTTTATCAGAGTCAAGTCATAAGTATATAAACCGATCGACTCAGCTAGATGTTTGCCCCTTGCTCTGATTTCTCCCGGCATAAAAACACATTAACCCGCGTACTTCGTGCTTACTAAGTGCGCATGTGAAGTGCATCCAAACAGACAGAGCACTGGTAGGAGGACATATATCGCAAACTCCAAATCTTTCTGACCCAATAAATTATTTAAACGCGTTTTCATCTCGTGCAGAAAGTGAAAATGCTGCATGTAACGGCATGAGGATAGGCTATGTGTCTGTAAATTTCCCGTTGACATGTTGAAATACAAAAAATTATTAGGATCTTTTTTTACCTCACTACCAGGAAATAACCTGATCCTATTAATAAACGCTCCAAAAATAGACAACAAAAGATACTTGAATATTAAACGAAGTAATAAAACAAGCAAATTAATGATTAATCAAGTTAATAATCAAATAAGTAAGCCCCACCCCCTCACGATAATATCGTGTATCGCCGATCTCACAGGCTGACGATAGGTCAATATGGAAATGGAGCATATCGCCCAACACTACCGCCCACCCCCTGTTACGGATTATGGTTGATAACAGAATACAAAATGTACATGTTAATGTTAAATGATACTATGTATGATGTATTACACACCTCAGTATACATTTTCACATATTTAATCAATCATATGTTTACATATTTGGCTGTACTTGTGAAGGTGAGATGTTTTTACAAAGTTTTTGAAACAAATGCTTAGCCGTTTAGTAATATATAGTATAGACCCCTTTTGCGCCGACGTCACAGTTACGTCACGGCACTAGCTGGAGGCAAAACAAAGTGAAAACTGGAGGCGACAATACAAAACAGCACAGATTCGACTACATAATAAGGAGCTTAAATTATTGTTACTATTATTAAATGTCATCTTGTTGTGTTTGGTGCAAGAATTGATGAAAAATTAATATCTGGAACTTTTATTTCTAGAAAATATTCACATCATTAAAATCGCACTCGTAATGTCACTCTTTACATTGTGGTCGTCTCGGCGTTGGCTCGGCAGAACTGCAGATCATACACACAAGTCTTGTACAGGACCTTATAGTTATAGGCATCTAAAGATTTATATGCCCTCAGTTTCTCTTTACGATTGGTTTCTCTATAAGGTAGGTGTAGAAGTCAGGCCACTCAACCGAGGTAACGTAACGTTAAACCTGTCAGATCGTCCATGCATTGAGTGAGCGTGTAGGCGGCTACAGGTCGGCCAATCTGGTTCCGTCTGTTAAAGATAACTTTTGGAAATAACAATCGCGGTCCTGGACAAAGAGTGACCTTACACATTAAGATAATATCGTATTTTTTCCAGTCATTGTTAAAAAACAAGCTAACAATCCTTGCTAACTAGCGTTAGTGAAGCGGTCAGAGGGATCGTTCTGCCTCCACCTAAGCTCCATCCACAAAAAGTCACCATGTTTACCAACTGAAAAGGGGTCTATAGCCTACATTTTTTAGTGTTTACAGTCCGATTTACATGTTATCAGATACAAGTTGACCAAAAAGGCTTTCAGATAACCCGATCAAATGACTCTTATGACTGGATTTCTTTAGTGAATCAGTAACAAAGCATGACCAGTGCAGTCCGACTCACGAACGACTCATTTGCCAAATGAATTGTAATTGATTGAAATCAAATCAAAATAGTAATTGAATCACAAGCTTGACAATCAGGATTAGAATCTGAATTGACAGCTGTGTTTTCACGTTTTTAGATAACCCCAGCAGGTTGTCAGATGCCGCCATGTAATGTAATTTCTATTCCCAGTGCCCTTTTGTACTCCCACTTAACCAATAGTGGAAGGCTGAAATTCACCTGAAATTGCCTGTATAGAGCTCATGGCCTCTGCCAAACTCAGTCTTTTTCAGGGTTTTGTCTCAGAATAGCTGATAAATGTGTGGTGCTGCATTACTCCTCTGCACACACAGAATTGGCCCGCTGCATTAGTGCTGTGGGTTATTTATTTCTGCTCCTGCCGGACTGACACTCTCATCCAGGAAGAATTGAGACAACATTAACGTCAACCTGTCTGTCCCCTTATGTGTTTTTTGGGGAGGGAGGGGTGACAGAATAACCTTTGCGCTGACAAATCACAGCTTCTTTACGACTGCCTGCCTGCTCACCACATTAGGTTTATGTCAGAACTGAGCAATGGCCCCATTGCCTTGAGGTACATGTGCTCTACACTTGTGGTTTTCTTATTCAGGGATTAGTTTGGAAATGGATGAAGATTAATGCTGTAAATTCAGGGTGCAGCGGATCAAAAAACTCACGGATCGGATCATTTTTCAAATCAGCAAAACAGACAAGACAAATAAACATGTTTTGTCTTTTTGTTTAACACTTTTAAATTATGAAACAGGCCAATCAGGATGCTCTCTGTCTTACATGCGCACACATGCAAGGTCTCTCGCTCTGTCCCTCTCTGCCATGCGTGCGCTTCACGGATTGGAGCACATTATGTTCGGTCTAGATTCCGGGATATTTGAACTAATTTGCAGGCATCAGGGAGCCGCTATCAATATGCAGGATTTTTCAGTTAATTTTGTTAGGCCAATTCAGCCCTAATCTGGACTGTCTGGCCAAAATCCGGACGTATGGCCACCCTACTGCACACACGTCATGTTTTTTTCTTCCACTAACCTCTTTCCTTTCAAATTATATTTGACTGGGAAGCCAAAACGCTCCCATACAGGGGATTTAAATGGCGCGGGGCGTTCAAGCTCTTCCGTTCCTCCGCTCGCCATGATGTGTGTGGACTGAACATGCGTAAAAAAATCATAAATCATAAATCAAGAATTAATTTTTTTAATAAATCTATCCGTAGATCACTTGTGCCAAACCAAAGATATTGATCTGAATAGATTGCGGATCAATGATGATCGTTGCACCACTACTGAATATTACTACACTTGCTGTAGTTTAGTTCAGGGTGCTTTGGTGAAAGGCACCAAGTGAAAGACTGTAACTGCTAAGAATGTCAATATCTTTAATATTGTAGAATTTTTCGAAATATAAAAAAAATTATATTTTTCTTGTTAACATAACGTGACGCATTGTGACAACAAAGTTGCATGTGCTGTAGCAAGAACTTTGTCTTGACCAGGGTTTTTAAAAGTGGTACAAGGACATTTTCTGGGGAAAAAAGTATACTAAATAATTTGTATTTATTGTAAAAGTATTTTCCAGATAATATTATAATTATTTATTGTGGCTTTAGTACAATGACTAAATAAATGCTGATTTCTAAATAACATATTTATTTCTATCAAAAAAATCTTTCTGACTCCATACTTTTGAAGAGTAGTGTATATCCATTACATACAAATATTTGTTTATTATATATATATATATATATATATATATATATATATATATATATATATATATATTATCATAAAATGTATTTATTAATAAATATATATTTTTAAAAATATATTTTATATCAATTTATATTTGTGTTCATATTAATATTTTGCACATGCAAAATCAGTTTTTTTTTGTTTGATGAAAAGTAAAAAAGATCTTCACTGGAAATGTGGGGATTTCCCATCATGATCAGTAAGAGGAGAGTTAATCTCATCTTAGCTAACCTCATTTAAGTTGACCTTAAATTTATTGGATGGTTGTGATTTGCAATTGGTGTAATGTCATGTGAGTGACAGGTTGACCCGCCCTCTTGCCAGTAAACACCTCATCAGAGAAGAGATCTTGCTGCATAAGGAAGTTAATTTGATTATTTTGAATTAAAAAAATGAGGTGCACTGATAAATCATTTATTTAAAAAACTTGCAATATTTCATAAAGAATTGCTCATTTTGATTTAACACAGTCTCATCCCAATTCGTCATATAACTGACGTTTTGGGACGTCTTTTGACCATTCGTCAATATACGACTTTTTAGGGCCCCCTTAAACGTCGGTAGATGACGATCCCGGGTCGTCATACAACTGATGCTTTACCTTTAACGTCAGTTAGGTGACGAGTTGGGTTTAGGGTTAGGTTTAGGTCTGGGGTAGAGTTAGGATCCCATAACGTCATCTACCGACGTTTAAGGGGGCCCTAAAAAGTCGTATATTGACGAATGGTCAAAAGACGTCCCAAAACGTCAGTTATATGACGAATTGGGATGAGACTGCGCTGTTTGATTTTAAGGTGACCATGTGCAAAATCCTGTTACAGCAGTTCTGGCGCTCCTTGTGGCAGTGTTGAGAATTCAGTGCTTACTAGTTAGCGTCGTTTGCATTCCAGTACTTGCGTTGAGTATGTTTTGGACCTGAGTTGTTTGACATTTATGTCTTTGCATTTAATGAAATGCTAACTTGAAAAATAGAATTGTAATGTATAATGTAATTAGGGTTTGTAATGTAAAACCTAATTTGTCTAGTCTCAAACTGCCTTTTATATTACATTCCAAAACTATGCCAGGCATTTGGAAAAATATAAATATGGTATGCACCAGAGCGTGGCAGAGTCAACATTTGCTCAGAAATTATTGTTGCCCCTCTCCTAGCACCAGCATATCATTATAGGAGAGGTCCAAGACCCCTCTTTTGTCAGGAAGTCTATTTATAGAAATTCATTTAGATCTGTTTGCAGTTGGCCTGCCATCACGTTAGAGAATGGATATCACCTTGATTCGTTTTCCTTTTCCCCCTCTCCACAGATTACTGGTTAGTGGTTACAGATAACAGGCCCGCATCTCCCAGCCATCAGTCTGGTGTTGCTATGTGCTTTGCAGAAGTGTTGCACTGACTTAAGCAACCTTCACATATTGAATTAACTGGTTTCCATGGTGAGCAGCAACAGTGCTCATAATCCCAGAGTGCTTGATTTAATTGTTGATCGAATCAAAACAAAGTAATGATGCACAGAAATAACGAACAAAATGCTCCGTCTGGCTATTTTTAGCTGCGGTGAAGTATCTTTCGTGGCCACCCACAGAAAAGGCAAGATCTCATTTAAGCATGCTGGATTAGTATTAATATCTTTGCCTGTATGCACTGTGGTTGTGTTCAGTACAGTAAATTAGCTTTTCCTCTAAGTTTCTAGAGGAAAATTAGTCTCTATTGAGTAAGGGATGGTCTTCGTTTGCTTTGAACTCTAAACTGATCTTGATGAGCGCAGGAATTAACAGAAGACACAAAACAGAGAGACCAGATGGAAGTGAGAGAGGAAAGATAAATAATTTCTTAATTTTTGTTAGTGGGCTAGAGCCATGAATTAAAGACATTTACTTGACATAATTGCTTTTAAATGTAATATTAATTACAATGTATTAATAAATAGTATTTTTTTTTCTGTTTGCCGTCAGAAATTGATGTAATCCAGTATTATAAGTGCTGTCTGACATATTGCTTAATTCAATTAATGGAAAAATGTTTAATGTATTTCATAAAATATATTTTCAGCCTATTCCAAACCGCCATGGATTATGAGTTTACTGGGAAGCCTAGTGGTCAGTCTGAGTTACTGCATACGGCAGACAGTCAGTGTGTTCAATCGCAGCTTTTTGGCCGAGACGCAGCCGATGAGAGGTGAATTTGTTTGTGTGCTGTTGATTGCAGACATGGTTTGGATTCCTGAGATTTGTAATTGGCCTTGTCAGACATTTAGAAGACATTGAATTACTGTGTTTAGTGAGAGGGCCAGACTGCAGCCCCAAGAGTGCTGTTAGTGCTTATGGATGGTATTTATCAGTCGTAAGAAGGTCTGTGCAGAGAGGGAATCAGATGTATAGAGAGAAAGACAGAGAGAGGGAAAATTTATATTTTTCATATGGTTGAAAATCTACATTGACCGATTGACTACATTGACTGATTGCTTTTCTGATGACAGATTAATACAATATAGATTCAGATTTCAGGTTAATTTAAAGGGGTTTACACTTTGAATACACAAGCTAAAACTCAGTATCACAGTAAAAAAATGAAGAATGTGGATGAAAATCAAGCGGAATTCCGAAGTAATTGGTGAACCTATGGTGACCCTATAATATATACATATATATATAAATACTATGGGCCCTATTTTAACGATCTGAAACGCAAGTGTCAAAGCGCAAAGCGCAATTAACTTTGTGGGCGGATCCCGGCGCTGGTTCTATTTTCCCGGCGGGATAAATGCCTCTTGCGCCTGGCGCAAATCTAAAAGGGGTTGGTCTGGAGTAGCTTCATTATTCATAGGTGTGGTTTGGGCGTAACGGAAATAAACCAATAAGAGCGTCATATCACATTCCCTTTAAGAGCATGATGAACGAGATGCGCTTGTTCCGTGGCGCAATTCTATTTTAATAGAATTTAATAGTTCCGTGGCGCATTTACCAAGCGCGCTTCAGCATCGAGTCCACAGCCGAGTAGAACGATGTTCTCGTCAGGGCCGTAAAAGAAAGAGAAGGGACACTGGGGATGGGACAAACCCACCCAAATTAGCTTCGGGTTAAACATGCATATAATAATTTGTGTAAATGTGTTTATGCCTGTTTTTCCCATCATCATGGACACAACAATGATTTCCCTCATGTTTATATATTTTTCCGTATAATAATGTATCATTTGCAAAAAGTAAAATGTATCTGTGTTGATGAGAGAATCATCTACAGTGTATCCGCGTTGTTCACACTCTGTATTATGGCCAAGCATGCGCGCTTAAAATAGCATCTGAATATACGCGCAACGCGCCACTGACTTTAGACCAGGTTTTTTCTGGTCATTGGCGCAATTGTTTTCTGGAACTGCAAAATAGCACCAGGGATTGTTTGCGCCGAACACACGCCTCCTTTTTGCGCCAACCCGCCCAGGAAGCGCAAGTTCATTTGTTAGTTTACCGACGTGCGTCTGTGGAGGAAAAAAGCCCGCTTTGCACGGAGTGCAAAATAGGAATGATAAATGCGTCAGTGTATAAAGTCATTTGCGCCGGGAGCAAGATAGAGCCCTAGGGGTGCAACGGTTCACAAAATTCACTTGTCGATACCGATATACAAAAATAAATGCCAAAGAAATTCCCTTGATTTAATTTTTTTAAATAATATTTTTATAAGAACTAACAAAGTATGATATATTTTTTTTAACTTTGAGCAATGATGGAGCTATACTTGACTTTGCTTAGGAGCATATAAAACAAAACAGCTCCTTGGAAAAATGGCATGTTATATTGTAGTAGTTATAAACAAAGGTTTATTTTAGTTCAGATTAACATTTGAAATAAATAAAACATTTGAATTTAAAATAAAACATTTGAAATCAAAATAAAACCGACGTAATGTTACTTGAAAGCATTATAGCCTATTATTCCTGCCAAACTTCCATGGTTACAGTTTGTGTTGTTAATACAGTAAATCCATGGTGAATGTTGCTGATCAATAGCGAATTCAAATGCTTTCTTTACTGGATGTCTCAACACTGTGTAGTAACAGTGCGGTTGCAGTGCAGTTGATAAGACACATGCCTTTGCTGTGAGAGACCCGGGGTTCGAATCCATTGTGAGACACCAATGTGTCCCTGAGCTAGACAATTAACCCCTAGTTGCTCCAGAGGCATTGACCTCTGACATATTTAGCAATTGTAAGTCGCTTTGGATAAAAGCGTCAGCAAATAAATGTAAATAATAACGAGTAGCTTCGTTCATTTGCCTTTTGATGTTGGGCAATGTTGTGTTCGCGTCAGCATCTCAAGTGCGCTTGCCACGCTCAACGTGCCTACATTTGAGAAAACGAAATTCTGGTCGGCAGGAAAAATGGTCCAACCAACCGTTCAGTTTGAAAATGCGTACCGAAAACCGAACCGAAAGCAAACAGTTTGATACGAATACATGTTTTGTTACACCCCTTAAATATACTATAAGTATATAATGTTTTTTTTTTTTTTACGTTTCTTATACAGAAGTTTCTAAACTTTTGAATGGTAAGACATCCCTTCTGTTGGTAATTGTAAGGCATCCCTTCGGTGGTTTAGTCGGTCTGATGTCAGAAACACATCAGTTGTAGGGAAAACCATTCTAAACATGTAAAGCCAATCATATAGTTTAGTTAATCCTCAAAAAAGCCCCAGCAGTTTTCCAGTTTGGATATTTTCCTTAATATTATATGGATGATTTTGTATGATCTTTCTTGCAATATAGGAGGCAGAAAACCATAAGAAAATTCTGGGCCGCAAAATCCAAACAGGAAAATGAAAAACTGTAGCTTAGCCAACAGTCAGGATGTAAGCCACTGAGGAGTGAACAAATAATTGAGCAGTCTTATGCAGTCTTAGGCATTCTCAACAGTCGGCCGCGTGAAGATACCCCATGCCATCTTCCCAGTTTGATAGCACAAAGCTGTCCTCACAGCTGTTGCATGAAAAGTGCCGGAACTACTGTGATGGAAGACGTTTAAAAGTGGTGCAAAGAGATCTCACTAGACATTTCTTGGTGCATCCAGCATTTGTTTCTTCCTGGAAATGTCACTCATTTAAATAGTGCCCCAATAGGATTGTCCTTTCAAGCAAGGGGCCGTCACTCTGGAAAGGAGCTGTCTGTTAACATAAAGAGACAGAATCCACAATGAATTATTACTGCCAGGAAAGAGCCTTATTTTTAGACCCCACCGTAGAGATGAATGTATTATGTATGAATCTTCATTCCTGCAAGGTTACAATATTTATGACACCATGTGTTACCTTAATTACTTTTTATATTGATATCATCCAAAGCCTCATATCTGTCAAACATGTTGTTTTTGTAATTTATTGAGCTTATGAGAAAATTATTATTATCTGAAAATAAATATAGATTGTTTCAGCACCCAATTCCCTAAAGGAATTATGCAGATAAGCTAATAATGCAAACATGCTGAAAATATGATCAATTCATTTTCTACAGTACAATTCAAAGAGCTAAGTTGTGAAAATAGTAGTAAATGTACACATACATATAGGGATGCATTGATATTTGTCACGGTTGTTTTTTGGTTTTTCTTATCATGATACTGATTGGTGGGTTTGGTCATGTGTCCTCTGTTCTTATTGGTTCCTTATTTTATGTGTGCCATTTTGATTGGTTCATTGTTTCATTGTGTTTAGGTGTTTCTTATTTAGTCATTAGTCTTGTGTGTATATATTGTCCTCATGACATCAATTGCGTCATCTGACCTGAATTTATCGGATTCATTAATCGATCAATTCAGTCTGAATTAACGAATTCGGCTTGAACCGGTTACTTTCTGTGAACCAGGTTCAACCGGCTCATAAAAACAGTTCGTTCAAAAACTGAACATCACTACTGTAGACTTCCTTACAATATTACAATTATGTCAATTACTGATAAGTCCACAGTTGTTTTAGTTTATTTTTGTATTTAATCTAAAATCAGTAGTTTTGAAATGTTAAATCAGTGTTATGATTAGGGTTGGGTATCGAGAATCGAGTATCGATTAGAACCGGGATTAACTTTTCGTTTTTCCCGGAATCGTTCAAAAGTTAAAATTTAGATTCCTAGTTTCGATATTCACAGTCCGCCGACCGGAAGAAGATACCGCTGAACAACACCAACAAAGAAGCGTCTACCGGAAGTGGTGGCATAATCACGCGAGTCGAACAGGAGTAGCTTACGTCGACGGTCCAAAGTGTGGCTTTACTTTTCTAAATATAACGAAATCTCTGCAAAATGCAAAATTTGTGACAAAAGGAGTATTTGTGACAGAAGGAGTATTAGCAAGGTTAGCTAAACTTTTTTGACCCTGCCTCTTAAAAGAATCGGAATCGAGAATCGTTAGGTATCGAAACAAGGAATCGGAATCAGAATCGTTCAAATTCAAAATCGATACCCAACCCTAGTTATGATGGTGAAATTAAGGCATCACTACATAATTATGTACAGTATGACATTTGGACAACTATTGATCTTTATAAATGGTTAATGGAACAGTTAAGATGAAAAATTTCCTATAAAAGAGATGGGAAAGGGCTCCTTAGCAAATAGTGCTCTTAATGAATCCAATTGTTGCCGTAAGGTAGCGTTATTAATAACAAAACCGTTTAGTTAATTCACCTCAGAGTGCATCAGTGGTTTAGTCTTTTTAATATTTCTGTGTGCATCAGGTGGGCTTTGCAATAATTGCAAACAGAAATTGGCAGATGCTTCATAGTCATGGAACATGTTTAAGATGTTATGCAGGCTTTTATATAAGTACCCTGTGAGTGTGAGGTGTTTTGCTTTGCAGCTTTTAAATGTTTAGTTGGAAGATGTCATTCCTTAGTTAATCATGCTGTGGTAAAAATATCACCGTAAAGGCAGTGATTCAGTGTAGATCTGCATGCTGAGTACTGAGATGCGAGGGTTCAGTGCACGAAAGATCAACAGATCGATAGTCAACAGCCTCTGAATGTTCCCCTTTGACAATGCTGCCTTCTCAGCGAAGAGTCGAGTCTCTCATCTGCCTCTTCAGCGTTCACTTCTATGCAACGAGTGCACGGTTAGAGCCAGTTGCATTATTTAATCAGGAGTGTGCTGTTTGTGTGCTGTCGTTAATGCACCTGGTGTCCACTATACTGTCATAGCACTGGATGTAGACTGTTTTAATGGCCTTGCAGCTATATTGGGTATGCGGTGGGCCTTTCCCACCTCCGTTTTCTTTTCACACTCCACTGCATCATTCTATCAATTCCTGAACTTTTATTCTGCTCCTCTAATGGACTGGCTCTCCTCTCACTGTTTGATTTTTTTGTAAAGGTGATGTGTAATTTAACGATTTATAGCTTAAACACGAATTTTTGAATCGTGAATTTATTTTTTCTCCCAGTAATCGATTGAAAAAGCTATGAATCAAATGAATCACGATTTGATAGTTATTCAAGAGATGATCACATTTACTTACTACTTGAAATGAGGAGCTAGTACAGTAATCTGTCACGTCACATCAAAAGAGCGCAAAACGCCATTTATTGGTTAAATTTCGTGATCAAATAGTCCGAATTTGAAGATTACACCTTGCTTATTATCGAAAGTAACAAAACACGGAGCTTTCTGTTTGGTGTTAATGGTGGTTAGGCTACAAAACTGAATTCATTGTGTACACATCCCAAGTCAAATTAGCCGGGCGGGGCTGAGGGGGCGGGCGCGTGTTCGGTACGCCATAAGAGTATCAAATTGTGGGTTCTGTATTGCAGTTCTTCGGTTCGAATATCGTTACTCCCCTTGTACACACACATATACTGTGTTATGTAAACACAAATGTTTATGTTAGATGATTTGATAGCACTAGAATCCACTTGAAATATAGTAAAATGCTCTTGAATCGAATTAACATTATGCCACGAGTGCTGCTGAGCTTAAATTGTTCTGAACTTGGGATATCCTAATGTAGGATCCTAATAAAGTGCAAATGAACGTTCCAGAAAGTGTGTTTTCCAGGTTTAAATACTGTGTCACTTTGGTGTTATATATCAAGTTTTGGGCGAGACTATCTGTTTGATAACAGTCATTATTTTTACAATTCCATTTGGTGGCACTAGTGGCAGAGAAATTCACACTTCACCATTTGGTTCTCTAATTTTCGAGAGCAGATGAGAGAATGTGCAGTCATCTGTAGAGTAGTTGGTGATTAGGGCTGTCTGTCTGCTAATAGTAACTGGGTGTGAGAGAGAAAGAAAGCCACTTATCACCTTTGCAGCCCATAAGGACTGTGCTAGGCTAATTGTACCCTTTATGCTGTAAGTCACTGTACACTTTGTGAAATTCCCTGACTGATGCTATTTCCAATCATTTGGAGCAGAAATGGGCCCTGCGTACCTTCTTGGTTTAATAGCTATGCTTAAGAGTCCACTGAATCACTGACTGCTAAGAGTGTTAAGAGATAGAATAGAATATTAGCAAATTGCTGACTGTCACCTTTGAGCAATTTAATGTGCTATTTATTTCTATCAAAAAAATCTTTCTGACCCCATACTTTCTGAAGAGTATGGGGTCAGAAAGACACCATACTTTTTTATTTTATACATCATAAAATGTATTTATTAATAAATATGTATTTTTATATCAATTTATATTTGTTTTCATATTAATATTTTGCCTGTGCAAAAATCAGTTTTTGTTTGTGTTTTTATTAAATGTTGGTTTGGTGTGTTTTAGTATTCATTGTTACAATTACACAGCAAAAGTTCATTTTGAACTTTTTTTAACAAATGACATTTTTATTTGTGCATGCTAGACAGGAAATGCTGATACTGACATAATAATGACATACAATAAATATGGAAAATGTAACTACATTGTTGCATAACAATATATAATGGTGATAGGGACATGTATTTGGGTTTCTGTGTACGATTAGATTAGATTAGATTAGATTAGATTTACATTAGTGGTAACTTTGTTGTCATTGTGCAGATTACAATTATAGAGACAATGAAAGGCAGTTAGCGTCTAACCAAGTGCAAAAATGGAGGATAGACCGGTAGTGCAGTATAAAAAGTATATGACATAGTACAGTGTAGACAATGGATGGGCAACTCCAGTCCTCGAGCGCCACTGTCCTGCAAAGTTTAGCTCCAACTCTGACAAAAATTAGTTTTTAGTAATCCTGAAAAATGTATTAGCTTGTTCAAGTGTGTTTAATTAGGGTTGGAGCTAAACTCTAATCCACAAATGAATAAGCGCAACATTTCAGGAGATACAGCATTTAACGTGTACACATTTTTTTAACTGTTTACTTTGTTTACTACTACTATCCTGTTAACAACTGATTAAACAACAAAGGAGAACACATAAACAGCTAACTTGGCTGTTTTAATGATGAAAATGATGAAAAAAGATCTTCAGTGGAAATATGGGAATTTGGCATCATGATCAGTAAGAGGAGAGTTAACCTCATTTAAGCCTGCATAGCCTACATGAGCTATCCTGTTATATAGATAGATGAATTGGGTACTAAAAATGATAGCTGTGAAAGAGACTTTTGAATTCTTTGAATAGGATGTAGGCAAAGGTGTCGATTTCGGTGGGGACGTCCCCATCAGATTTGTGTGAGTCATTTTGTACCCACCACTTTTTTTTTAAATCTTAAGCTCAATTTAGCCATTTTGCTGCTGTGCTGGCTACACGCTTCTCTGTTCATAACACTGCAACAGCTGTAACATTGGGATACGTTCTAGGTTGGGGAGGGGTGGTTGGCACGCCAAATGTGACTTGTTACTTCAATTGGAATCCTCCGTGTGGCAATCGCACATGATTGGGTGATGTCAGTCATCATGTCACCGATGCAGGTGCAGCTCAGCTGACATGCCTGTTCACTTCACTTCTTCTTCTCCTGGCCACCTAAACAACGATCACCAAATTTCTCTCATATTGTTCATCATAACTATTTAAAACTGTCAAAAAATCTAACCAGAAATTTGGTGATCACTGATCGTTGTTTAGGTACATTAAACCGTTAATGAAGCAGAAACGCTTAATGTCAGATAACACTTATAATAATTGGACTTTGGGTTAGATTTTTTTACCGTTTTCAATGGTTATGAGAAGCAATATGAGAGAAATTTGGTAATCAATGTTTAGGTACATTAAACCACATCATGTCATATCGTCATCATGGTAGCCTACTTATGAAGCAGAATAGTGGGTCATATGTCTAATGCTTTTTGAAAACTTCATAAAATGAGTCGGACATCATCACATTTTTGTATACATTTCTATTTTTTTACTTTAGTAAGCTACAGGACATCGTCTTTCAAAACTTGAATGTTTATTTTTAAACCACAACCTTCTAAACATCATCTAAACATCTTCAATGTGTGCTGCTTTTACCGATATATTTACCGATATCTTATGCATTTCTTATCCAAATGTCAAACTTGGCACTGAACTTACTCGTGCCCATAGCAAGACACATGTCAAGTTTGAAATCCATCAGACTAATACACAGACACAGACAGTATGTTCCTGTAATTTATAGATAGATAGATTATGGTTTATACTTAAGTATTATGGACATTTTTTAATTAGTTTTTTTTTAAATAAGGTTTTAAAGAAGGGACTAGAGAAAGTTTTATACTTTCGAGTCAATTAAGGCACCTGTGTGCTCAGAAGGGATCAGTAATAAATCTCTTTTCACATCCCACCCAGCCTAAGTTACAAAACCGCTTATTCACACCGGCCACGAGGATCTATGTGAGGCAAGCACTGAATTATTCATCTCTCTCCTCGACTGACCGGGGTCTTCCTCACAGCTAATGCTCCAGTATGAGCTGGCAGTTTATGGTACAATTTTCATTTGTACTGTCAGTGCAGTATTTTACATTCACAGAGCCCTACATCACGACTCCATTCCCCTGTGTTTAGATGATGTCCTCTCAGTTACCACATCACATCTCAGTTATTGCGAGTTGAAGCGATAGCATTGTATGACCTTTATTAATGTAAAAAATAAATAAATGGAAAACGTAATTAAAATACTAACATTGCTACATTCCAAAAGTTGATGAGGTGGCAGACAGTAAGAGCCCCATCAGCACGAATAAGAATGAGCACCGGTGGGTTTGAACCCCTTGTCTCCTGAATGCACACCCTATTCTCTTTGTCTTTCTTCTATTACATAATTCTGCTCCATCTGCTATTTATATCACTTCTGTTTTCGGGCTTTCCACAAGATGCCCACAATTCTTCCTGTTTTTCCTGCCAGAGGCGGGACACTCAATAAAGGGTTGTTCAGTGTGATTATAGCTAATGGATTGGAATAAATGGGACTGATGGACTGAGGTGAGATAAACTGACAGCCTGATGAAAAACTTCATGTAGCACCAGAGGGCTTGTTTCCAGGGTGTCGAGCAGCGACATGTGGGTTCCGCATCTGTTTCCAAGCAAAGCCATTGATAAGGAGATGGGAAATACAATAGGCACAACCTGTTTTTGCCAACTTAGACTCGTTCCTGGGCCATTCACTAATGCATTTAATGTTGAAACTAAGATTAATGAATGCATTAGAAGTATTTTATTGTTAGTATAAACTAATGTTAACTAAATGTAGCTTTATTGCAATGTGTTACCGAACAGCAGTAATAAATAGTCAGAATGTTATCAATCATTATCTAGGGCATGTTGTAGTCCAGAATAAAATTTAAGTTTGAAAATAAACAGCCTATTAGTCTAAGGCCCCGTCCACACTACTGCCTTTTTGTTACGTTTGCACCTCCCGTCCAGGCTAAAAAAGAAAAAAACGAAGACCTAAAACGGAGAAGTTTAGAAACGTTGCAGCTTCGTTTCGCGTTTTGAATCTCCAGAGGGTGTTTTAGTGAAGATGGAACAAAACGGAGGAGTTTAGAAACGATGACACAGAGGCTGACGATCGGCTCTATGAATGGGTGTCATCAATCATGACTTGTCCTTCCCTGATTCGTCAGCCTCCCTTTACACTGGCACACGCATGCCCAGGGTTGGTCAATGGTCACGTGATCTGAGTTTTCAGCCGTTTTAATGTGGACGGAGATCAATTCTAATACGCAAATAAAACGCTGGTGTGGACGGAGAGCTTATTCGTTTTAATTTTACGTTTTTAAACGAAAACGCAGTAGTGTGGACGGGGCCTAAGGCTGCGTCCTGAAATCGCGTACTTTGTGAGCATGTACTATATTTAAATAAGAACGTACTTTGCAACTGTTAAAAAAAGAACGTTCTATATAGTATGAATATGGGTAGTATGAATGAGTTGGACGTACTACATGCGTCATGTCGTTGTCGCATGACATACGCTGTCAGAACAGTGCGAAATTTTAAAGAGCCTATTTTAGTGACTGCAACAACTTCGCGCTGTTTTTAGTTCTGCTTTCTGTTTTCATCTGCGTTTTAAGTCGTCCGAGCCGACAATCAAGAGGAGGCGTCAGTCAGCTGTTCGCAGATCACGCCTTTTGCGGAATTTCTCAAATAACATTTATTTACCTAATAAATTTTACCTCATAAAACACACACACACACACAACCCCTATGAACAATGACAGATGTTGATTTTTGACAGAGAAAAAGCCATTTATTTGCTTGTGATATTAACATCGATAAATAATCATGAATGAATCAATAGAGATACGCATGTGTGTCTGTGTTTACCTCTATAGCCCAAAGCTACTGTTACCGTTAGAGCCACGTCTCTGGTTTCTGCCATTTTTTCAAATATAACAACTCTTCTCCCGTGGCATCATGGGATAGTAAAGTGTCCATCGTATGTCCACTTTAGAATGTCGCCGGAGGTAGTAGGTTATCCGGGTACTCTTCGCCTACTGTTTTTCGAATTCTGTGATTCTGGACATACTACTCTGCTCGCGTACTGTTTTTCGCATACTATATGGTAGGGAAGTTTTCGAGTTTCGGACGCAGCTTAAGTGTTTAGTGCTGTGATAAATACCATTGCGAATACAAAATTCTGAATGACTGTTTAAAACATTTTAGAACTGTTCAGAAACAGAAAGTAACACAGCTGCCTTGTTTACAGGGTTACCTGTGTAACGGCTGTATTTCTGCTATTGCATAATAAGCGCTATCTGCTGTCAGAGAACGGAAATGTATTTTCATTCAGCGCGTCTCCTTCACACATTCTGCCATGCTTCTCATGCATGTTAGTGTTGTTTACATCAGAGTGCACATGCCTCTTTGATGCATCATCCAAACAGTATTGTACATTTTAACTGGTTAATGGAAAAGTATTCTTAAAATTAATTCTAAAATAAAGTTGAAAGTGCCCACGATAACAATACCTAGCATGTTCATTATAATTATATATTGTATTACTGTGTATCAGCATGTCTAGTGTCATGGTGTCCCAGGTTTGATTGTGTATAGGGATGATTTAAAAAATGCAAAGCAGCGCTTCATGGTGGTAATTGTTCTGTCATGTCACTGTAGGACACAAGAAATTGTGCTGGCTAAACATTTCCTCAGTAAGAGCCTTTGAATTATTCCACCTCCACAGTGTTGAGAACAATCATTTCCTAAAGCCATTACTGGATAGTTTTCTTTTTACCCTCCATAAAGCAGACTTTGTGTATGTACCTTCCTTCCACCTTTTAAATGTACATATTTATTTACATTTTAAAATTTCAATATATAACTATATATTTAATAGTTTTAGTTACATATATTGAAGAGATGTTTGTGCAAACAAAGCCCTCTTTTTCTCCCTTGTCTTCTTTGGTTCCAATTCTTTTCTTTTATATTAGGATGATGCTTTATCTCTTTACTCATGTAGCATTTTGACCTTTGGCATTTAAATGCCACCTGTGCTTCACCAAATCTTCTCCCAGACCGTTATCAGACATGGCTGTACACTTGCTTACATTGTCGGCGCCAATATGCTGTGAGCACCAAAGTATCCATCGAGAAGGGGTGAAGGTTAATTACATTGTGACAGTAATTACACAGTCCTGAGGACTGATGCCAGACGAGGCTCGCATGACATTGATAACCGCGATATTATCTTCTCTTTCTTTCTACTGGCCCTTTGAATTTATTTCCCCATCACCTACCTTCTTCTTCACACAGTGGGGTTTTGTTTTCACAACAGTAATAGAATTCAGGAATCATAAAAAAGCCAGAACAATGCCTTTGGGTGAATATTGGAATTATGCAAATCAGTCTCTGGACGTGAGTAATTCATTAGCGCCTGCAATATAACAAAGATATTCGGCTGCTGCCTCTTTTAGGCACATAAATTGGGTTATAACATTTGAAGACAGGTTATGTTTCATGTGATTTACTTAAGAGCTCATTTACATGAATTTCTTTAACAACATGACATTATGCCTTGTTTTACAGCTCATACCTGTCATTATAGGTTGACTCATACCTGGGTTTCCTGTGCATATGTTAATGTGGTTATTTTTATAAATGAGTCAAGATGAACGCCTGTTACGTTTCTGTTCCTGAACTACAATTTCAAAATGTTCAGAAATGCAAGACGGATATTATAGTGTCTTCAGTATTTTAATGAAGTAATTGTCATTCAGTGCAAGTACACCTCCTTTGTAATGTAAATGAGTCTCGTTTAGGGATGGGAGTCATGAAGAATTTAATGGTTCTGGTTCCAATTCCTCATGATTCCTGTCCTTCTATGGTTCCATTAATGACTCTTAGTACTTTTAAGGAATAAATATTTAAATAAATAAATTTAAATAATGAGATCATTTCTATAATAAATCAATGTAAAACAATTATTTTATCACTCAAAAAAATGATATGTTGGCTTTAATTAACTTTTTTTATGTTAAACAGGTTCCATAAATTCACATCTTTATGTCAACAGGTTCCACATAACTGGGTTACGCTTAAACAAACATAATTTGTTCATGGATGTTTAAGTCATTTTAAGCGACCCAATTAAGCTCTGAGCAGAGTGTTAAATGAACACTGAAGCAGTGTTAAAGTTGATTAACAGCCCAACTAAAACACACAATGATCACCATAATGGTGACTTGTAAATTCCGTTTTTCTCCTTCAATGATTCTGCTTGTTCAGGTGTCTTCAATAATGATCAACCATCCCTCAATTATTGTCTTAATTATCTCATTAACTTTAACATTGCTTCAGGGTTCATCGCTTAAAAGTACTCAATTCAATAATGGTAAAGTTACATGAACAAATTATCGTTTGTTTGTATCGGAACCCAGTTTATGTGGAACCTGTTGACATAAAAAAGTTAATTATAGCCAACATATCATTTTTTGAGTGCATCTGTGTATGCAGACTTTTAAATGGGTCTGTTGAGAATTAGAATAAATGTAACACAATAATTGGATATATAATTATAAAACAATACTAAACAAGCAAAAAATGTGGTTTCAGGCAGTTATTCAGTTCATAAAGATTGACAAAATGCATAATGTGGATGTTTAACTACTTTGTCTTGTGAACAACCATGCTGAATTATAAGCTGCATGTGGTTGAATCACTAAAACGAAGTCTATACTCATTAGAGTCATATGTTCTACAAGTGGACTGACGATTGTTTGTGCTGTTTTGATTCACTGAAAAGAGCAAGTTTGCAGTGATTTAGATGTGTTATTGGAAAGCACATGGTGTGCACTGGCATTTGTATTTCTCTTAGGAACTTCATGAAGTATTTTATAGACTCCTATGAACCTTTAAAACCTGTGCTAAGAGCTCAAATAGATCACCCTGCGGTGATGTTGTTTTTAGGGCCTCTGTGCTGTCCTGCTTTAGTTTATGAAGTGCTTTTGTTTTAAAGGGGACCTATTATGTCCCTTTTTCAAGATGAGATATAAGTCTCTGGAGTCCCCAGAATGTGTTTGTGAAGTTTCAGCTCAAATACCCAATAGATCATTTATAATAGCATGTCTAATTTGCCCATACTTGGGGTCTAAGCAAAAACACACCGTTTTCCTGTGTGTATCCTTTGGTCTCTTTAAGACTTCAGATGCTGCTATGTGACTCCTTGTGGCCCTGTTTGTGAAAATGAAATGTGTAAAGCAAGCGTTGAAAGAAAGGGAACGATCCCCCCATAGAGAGATAACATAAACATCAGACAGCGAGATAAGGACCGCCGCGCAATGCAGAAAGTCTATTTCGGGAGCTGGGAGAACGACTGAGTGTAAGCAGCCCCAGTCGAACCCTCATTCAGGAGTCATAACGTCTCCCCCTCTCGCTCTTCGGTGATCACACCCAATGCAAATTCCAGAATGCATTTCATTTAGCTCACACTGTCAGTAAGTGCGTTGAAATTAACAAGTGAATGAAGTGGAAATGGTGGAGATTGATAATGGTCACAGATCATGTGTAAAAAGGAAAGAAGCTATTGCATAATACACTATAACCAGGTCGCAGTTCAGTGGTGCATCTATAAATTTATGCTCGGTGGATATTTAACACTAAAAGCTTTTATCCTAACGGATGTTATGCAATGAAGAGTATAAAATGTGACTCCTGGCGTACCTCTGCTGTAAATGCATTTCAAGGGAAGAACAAGGAGATGATTTTAAGCAGTTTTATAAATCAGCACTTGACAGATATATTATGGCATCGAGCACTGAGGTAAAGCAGTGGTGGGTTGTGACTCTAGAATGGGTGTAGGTCTATTATGTTTGGGTCGTGGACCGCAGGGGGAAAAACAATTAAACTAACCATATTATCATGCATAATTAGATAAAACAATAAATACGCTTACGAAGATGTAACATATTGCTTGTCCTGTCCGCGCTTCTGAGGTAAATTATATATTATGTAATATGCTGTGCAGTTTGTATGTATGTTCAGGAGCTTAATGCATTAGTTGGAAGAGTGTTTGTTACATTTTTGGCTATTATTTGTGCAAAACTGTCAAATATTCAGTTAAGAAAGAGTGACATTCATTTTATTGTTGCTGTTCAGAAAATGTGGCTCTATGCACTTCATGATAATACTTATCTTTTTTTAAAGCACTTTTTGTTTGCTTTTGTTCATGGTTGGCCACTTGATGTTGATGCCCAATGTTAAATCAGTTGAGAACCATTATGTTAAAACAAGAGTGCAGGTTTTGGTACTTATATTCTAAAATTACTAGCACAATTGTGCAATGCTGTGATTTACCAAAAACTCAAACAGTTACACCTGCCAAATATAATTGAAACCTTCTTTCACAAAGAAATAAACTATCATTGGATGTGTTCTTTATGCTAACATTCTCCCAGGAGACTTTTAAAAAATCTCTACTATGCTTGTTTTCGGTTTGTTTTTGCTGATGTTGACAGATTGCTTTTTACGATCAAGTGTTTTTAAAGTGCATGCATCAGTACCAGGGAATTTTCATTTATTTATTTATAATAGCTCATCTTGCTTTACGGAAGATGGTCTACAGTGGCCCCCAAACGTATTGAGACACTTCAAAAAACATGAATGTTTTATTGGATTAGATAATAAAATAGCAAACCAACTATGTGGCATGCAAAGCAGGTTGTAAATACATCATAATAAATACATTACTGTTAATAAAAAATAAAATACATTAATACTTTAGTTTAGCAAATTCTCATTGAATTAATTTTTGTTGCAAAACAATTTTATTTCAAATAAATGCAGTTTTTAATTTTCTATTAATCCAAAAATCTTGAAAAGGGGTGATGATCTGAGGAATCAAATTTTCCTTGAGCTTTTGGCATCTAAGAGGTTATCATATTATAAGAATAGTGACTACTAGAGATTACTGACCGATTAAGGGTAAAGAACGGTACTGTGCCGTCTATATGGGATCTGACAGGAATGTGGGATAGCAACACACGGACTCTGGGTCGAACATGTATGGGCGAATCATTCCAGTTGCCATTTTACAATATTGGACGTTTTCAAAACAATTTCCATCACGTGCACCGCACGAGTGAGTTGAAACTCATTATAATATGCAAAACTGTTATCCACTCACAGCAGTGGGCGTTTACTTCCAAGTCTTCAGTGCCCATAAAAACCGAGCGTTTTTCAGCTAGGCTCAAAACTAGGGTACAAAATAGCCTATTACTTATTCATTTTGATGTTTTTAAATGCAAAAAAACAAGCGAACGTCATAAGTTGAACTCAAAAGTTGTTCCACAAAAATAATAATAGCTGGATGCCTTTGGCCATATAAGGGATTTCCTGGGAACGTCGTAAGTTGTTACTTCTACGAGTCTGTTTTGAACTTTCTGCGTAAGGGAGCCCTCTGGCTTCCAGGATTAATGAAACATACATTACATGAGAGTTTAGTGCGTCAGGTCATGCATAGACTATCTTGTCTCTTTGAATTTAAATCTAGATTTATTCACATCGGCCCATGCCAACCTCTATGCGAACACACTTAATTTATTAAGACACGCGTCTTATTAAAAGTGGGAGCACTCCCCCTGCATATTCTATGCCCATGTGTGTATGTATATGATCTTTCCCTCTCAGTTTGAGGCATTATTTGTTGTGTTAAAGAGCTAAAGAGTACAGCTTCCAATGACAGAAATCGAGACGCTCCATTGCTGAAACGAAGAGGGCAGCAGGGGTTCTCGATAATGGGGTTGGAGAGGATGACCACATGCCGACAGGGAAGAGATCTACGCAAAAACAGTAGTCTCACTCGGTTCTGCAATGTGTTTTCCTCCCACACAAACACACACGCTCATAAACCAGGGATGTTTTGTCCAAGGGAACGTTGCCTATGCAACAAAAATCAGATAAGAAAATGATTTATAGTGCAGAAATAAAACACGAAATGAAATGATCAGATAGTGTGAAAGTGAGGAGGTGAATATGAATACATTTTTTTCTGTTGAACCGCCCTAATCTCTCTTTAATTTAAAGAGAGATGGTTCTCCCAAAAATCAGTTACTCACCCTCATGTCATTTCAAAACCTGACTTATTTAATAAAATATTTTGAATGTCAGTGGTGTCTTTGTTCGGCTGTACTGCTGAGAAACTGGCAAAATAAGTCATGAAAGCTAACCATAAGATTGTAGATCATGATCCTGGCTGAAAAAATGGCCATATTGCCCACCCTACCCTGTGGTATGCGAATCTCAGGGGTAAAATTCTCACACCAAGAAAACAACAATAGACTTAAACAACTTTAATGTTCAGGAAAAAGGTGGATAAAGCTGATTGAACATTGAATGAAACACTGAAGGATTTAGGGCAGTGTACTTGCCGAAGTCTACTGCCCTGCCCTCTGTGAAGCGAGAGGAAATATATCGCTGGAAACAGGAAAAAACAAAGACGTGATATCGTCATGTGGATAGGAAGGAGGAATGTGGCCAAGCGTTTTCCAGATAAACACAATGAACGTTAGAGGGAACAGCTCGGCACACTCCATCAGAGGCTGTTGTATTTGGACGTTATGGAAGCCACTTTTCATTTCAGGGTGATTTCATTTGTCTTCCCTTAAACGCTTATTGGAATAGCTTGTTTTTGTCTTACTAAATGTTATGTATATTTTTATCAGCATTAAAGAGTGACCATATAGTACTGTAGATGGAAGTAGGCAAAGCCAAACATGGCTACATGTAAAGAGACAATATGGACACAGATGTCACATAGTATTTTCTCTCAATGAGAAGGATTCGTGGAGTGCTTGTTTGAGAAACTCTTGAAAGTCTGTCATTTCAATGAAGTCCGGCCGCAATCACAGGGGTTCGCGAGGAGAGAATGATACGCTTGAGCAGCCTTCCTCTCCGAAGGCACTCTTGGATATGGTGAGAGCTTCCTTTAGCATGTAATGTATGTATTTGTGTGTTTATGTTTCTGGTGAAGCTGATTGATTGCTGGAGGAGTGGCATCCACATCACAGCAATGTGTCAAGGAACATCCAGCGCTTTTCACATGCTAATTGTTTCAGTTGTGTCATATGCAATTGAGAGCACGTCAGTTTGTTTGTTTGTGTGTGTGTGTGTGTGTGTGTGCGCCTGTTATTTGAACTGATGCTTTGTCGCAGGTTGCCGGGCTCTCATCCATCAGCTTGCCATTCAGAGTAAATTTACTGTTTAATGGTGGACTCATTTCCTGCAGCTTTCTCCAGCGTTAAATGCTTGAGCAGGTTCACAGATGAGGGTGTACATCTAAAGCAGATTAGCAAGGGAGGTGGTTATGATTTCATCAGAATAGTGATTGTTGTGAGCTATGCTTACCAAGGCTGTATTAATTTTATCAAAAGTACAGAAAAAGTTTTTATTTTAATATATTCCAAATTGTAATTTATTCCTGTGATGGCAAAGCTGAATTTTCAGCATCATTACTCCAGTCTTCGTTGTCACATGATCCTTCAGAAAACATTCTAATATGTTGATTTGACGCTCAAGATATATATATATATATATATATTAGGGGTGTACGCGGTACACAAAATCACGGTTCGATACGTATCCTCGGTTTTAAAGTCACGGTTCGGTACGATTTTCGATACAGCAAAAAGAAAGAAATGCCAGAGAAATTTCCTATTTGTTTAAAGAAAAATATATTTTTAAATAAGTGTGAGTTTTCCTAGATCTTGAAACTTTTAGGTTTATAAATGGGGGTCATCTTTGAAGGATGAACAAATAATGTTTTGGTCATCACATTAAAAATAACATTTAAATATATATTTATTTATATAATATTTGAATTTTGAAGTGCTGGAAAAAGATGTGTGAAGTACTTGAAAGCATTTCACCATTCCAGCCAAACTGGTTCCAGTTAGTGTTACTATATTAAATCCATGGTGAATGTTGCTGGTCTGTGGACGTAAAGTATTACTAGTTCATTCACGGCACAATGTTTCTCCTGGTTTCCATGACAGCGCTGTTTGATCTAATAGAGATCTACGGTTAATAACAGAGAAATGTGAATGCATCTCACTAGATCTCGCAGCGATGTTATTACCTCAGTGGCGAATTCAAATGTTTTCTTTACCTGATCTCTTAGCGCGGTGTGTTAACAGTGTTGCTTGATCGAGATTCGGCTCTGCGCTGCTCAGATGTTGCTGGTCTGAACTGATAAGAACGATTCGTGAAGCACATAATGAGTAGCACAGTTTGATTCCTGCTTTCATTCGCTTTGCCATTTGATGTTGCGCAATGTTGCATTGGCCACGCCAGCACGAATTTTGCCGGCAGGAAAAATTATCCAAGCAATCGTTCGGTTTATATGCGCACCGGAACCAGAAGCCTCGAACCGAAACGGTTCAATACGAATACATGTACCTTTACACCCCTCATATATATATATATATATATATATATATATATATATATATATATATTTATTATCGATGTTAAAAACTGTTGTGCTAAAATTTTTTAAGAATTTGTGTAAAAAATATTTTGGTGGAAACCATACCACTTATTTCAGGATTCTTTCAAAAGCATTATTTGAAATAGACTTCTTTTGTAACAATGTAAATCTCTTTACTGTCACTTTTGATCAGTTTAATGTGTGTGAATAAAAATAATTTTTATAATATTTTACTGAAATTCTGCAAAACTTTAAAAAAAAAAAAGATTTTATAGACATTTAACTTAAGAAGGGAGTCACATTTTTGACGAATTATGTCTTATTTATTTACTAATCATACAGCAATTTGTTCTATTACAAAAAAGTAAAAAGACAGCACTAGGCTATTTATTGTGGCCTGAATGAAGAATATTTAATGTTTTTGATTTCTTGTTCTAAAAATCAATAGCATAAACAAAGATTTAGAAAATGGCATTGGCTTCTTCCTTTTCTCTCATTTACAAATATGATCGCTTTACAGCAACCTTTTCATATTTCAAGTACAGGGAAGTTTTTTTCTTGAATCACTGCAAGCTTATTACATAATCCCCGACCATGGACTTGCCAAGACTCTGATTTTCCCTGGAAAACAGGCGCTTGTGTAGCACGTACTTCCCTTTAGCTCAGCAGAGGGGCTTGGCTGAAAGATGCTTTATTGAATCTGCCGCTGGGCTCCTTGACAACAGTGAGGAACGAGTGGGTGTCTCGCTATTAGTTCACAATAAGAACACAGTGTCAGCACAGTCAGCGGGTGGCAATCAGCTCCATCCGTATTTCCAGCCTTGTTGATGCGGGAAGAATAGCGCCTGAAGCGACTAGCACAGTTCAGCGGCCACACCGATGCTAACCCAATTCATTGCTGCCGTCATATTTCCTGTACTTTGCAAAATCTCTCATGTTAGTGTGTGTGGGCTGCCACATTTCAGACATGGATAGTCAGGCTTATACAATCTGTTTATGCGATTGACGATAGCTTAACGGATGCGATGGGAGCTTTAAATATGCTACGGATGTGCACTGAAGCTTCCTTTAAGGGACGAGGTGTTGCGTGACCAATCCAAATAACAGCACTGTTACTTCGAGCCAACTTTCGGCCCTACTTTAACAGCACCTTTTCAATCGTATTCATTTGTTCTGGGCTAATTTTATGTTGTTTGTCCGATGTTTGTTTGTCCGAGGTTTAAATGATTATTATTAAACAGCAAGCACAAACTATGCGCTAGCCAGCGGCAGTCCGAATTCACTCACTATCTCATTCATTCTCTAGCTTCTTCAAGTGGACGATATTAGTGGAGTAATGTAAGGAAGTAATGAGTGAATGAGGGTATAGGAGCTTCCTCGAGCAAAGTGAGTAAACATGAAAACGGCTAGTGATTTGACAGCAGTGACCCGCCACATTACCCGCATTTGGTGGGTTGGCGGATGTTGATTTCAAACCCTGCTAATAATGCTTCTGAGTTGTTGGCTTAACGGCATATTGTGAGCTCTCAGTTTGCACTACAGTGTCTCTTTAAACATGCAATTTACATAGCAATAGAGGGATTCCAGAGAACAGCTTGCTCAGGAACAAATATGCTCTAACCCCAAAATTGAAAATGGACTTGAAGAAATGAGCGGGAACACTGTCCAGCGTTCTCTTAGTTTTACGAGGTTTACTGAAAGCTCCCATCCACCCCCTGGCAAATATTGTTGCTTTTCCAAGGTGCCATCCGTCCTTGGAAGCATTTCCACCTGTCTGTAAGAGCCAAGTCCTTCTACAAATGCAAGAGTGGGACTGGTGGCTTACATGTGTGAATACCATACCAAGAGGATTTGTGTCGTAATTTAACATCTTAGGTGGTGAGAAATATTATGAGTGGGCAATGTTACATGATATGTGCATATCATGATATGAGTAATTTTATCTCGCGAGAACGATATATTTGACCCGTGCTGGCAAAATGAGTCAGAAAGAGTAAATTTTCAGACATGAGTTCTTGTTATTAAAAACATTATAAATTATGTATATTTGGTTGGAATCTGACCATACATTATTTTTAAGGATTCTTTGATGAACAAAAAAAAGCATTTATTTGAAATTGACTTCTTTTGTAACAATGTAAATCTCTATATTGTCACTTTTGATCAGTTTAATGTATAAAATAATTTTTATATTTTACTGATTTAGACATTTAGGGCTCTATCTTGCACCCGGCGCAAATGACTTTTTTCACTGACGCATTTATCATTCCTATTATTTTGCACTCGCGAAAGCTGGCTTTTTCCCTCCACAGACGCACGTCGGTAAACTAGGAAATGATCTTGCGCTCCCTGGCGGGTTGGCCAAAAGGAGGCGTGTGTCAGCGCAAACATTCCTGGTGCTATTTTGCAGTTCCAGAAAACAATTGCGCCAATGACCAGAAAAAACTGGTCTAAAGTCAGTGGCGCGTTGCGCGTACATTCAGATGCTATTTTAAGCGCGCATGCTTGGCCATAATACAGCGTGTGAACAACGCGCATACACTGTAGATGATTCTCTCATCAACACAGATGCATTTTACTTTTTACAAATGATACATTATTGTAAGGAAAATATATAAACATGAGGGAAATCATCTGTCGTGTCCATGACGATGGGAAAAATAGACATAAATCTTACACATTTACCCAAAATATCATATGCATGTTTAACCGAAGCTAATTTGGGTGGGTTTGTCTCATCCCCAATGTCCCTTCTCTTTCTCTTCTTACAAATCATTCAATCAGAGCGATGAAGGAGATGACGTATGCAGAGCAGTGTTGTTCTTTGCTCAGTTTTTAACAAAAAGGAAATGTTCAAATCGCTTAAACCAGACGCGATAGCTGATTCGAACGAGTGATGTTCAGACAGCGGCATCCATATTTGTAATGTAGGCTACAAAATCTGTTTCAAAATCTCAGCGCTGTAGTCATCGTGTAAAGACCGCCCCAACATTTCTGATTGGTTCCGCAATTTTGACGGATTGGAAATGGGCTTGAATGAGCTGTTTGCCAGACTAACTTTCAGAGCAAATCTAAATTTGCCGGAAGTTGTCTGGGTTTTCCAGGCTAGTAAAAAGCACTATATAAATGGTGACTTGACTTGACTTGACGTGAGTATAAAACAGGCCTAAATCAACCAAATATTACATTTAAAAGCTTGAAAATTAGAAACTTCTGTTTACTTTTCAAGTTTTTTAGAGGATGGGCGCTTTCATTATATAGCAATGTGTTTTGAATAATCACTGACGGCGCTATTGCCAATGGTTAGCAACAAGCTCATCAGCATGGATTTGAAAATCACATTTTATTGTTTCAGACACATGCCATCGAAAATTTACTATGAACATTCCCAAATTTAGAAATACAACAATACTAACTACTATAACACACACACACACATAAATAATAGTAGAAGGTAGAAGCAAAAGTTTTTGTCAAAGTCAAGTGCTAACAGAAAATCTGTTTTGAACTTTTATTGAACTTTCAAGTCTATATTGATCAGTCATAAATTGAAAATTTTGATTTGATTTATTGAAACAAATTTTGAACTCATTCACAGAACTGAATCAAACTTAACTCTAATGTCATGTTTTTATCAGGAAGGAACATGTATGTGCATTGGGTGTAAACATTCAGTCTATATCATCCGGATCATATACAGTGTTCAAGTCTCATATATACGTATGTCTAACCCCAGTAGAGTAGTCATATAACTTTTATTCAGCAGCTTTTAACAGGAAATGTCAATTTGCCCTTGACCTGTTCAACTTCAATTGTGTTCTATTCTCCCCACAACATCCTCCCTCAGACCCTTTATTCTGTGGGGAGAGAAAGGTCAGTACTGCTGTGTGATTATTGTGGAAATGCTTATGGCATGACAATGCATATAAAGCGTAAGTGTGACGTTACTCAGAAATAACTTCCGCGAAGAATTTCAACAGCACCAGAGAGGGAAGGAGCAGCCTTTGTTTTGAGATTTACATTCAATGACACGTTTCTGGGGTTGTGTTTCTTCTGATCCTCTCTGGTCCTTCCACATTAATGCTGCCTTTTAGCATCCAGGTCCACACAACTCATTTCATCTGAATCACAAGCCTGTTAGATTTACAATGCCTGGAGAGGTTAAAAAAGACAGTGTTATTATCTGTATATTCTGGTTCGTTTTAGCTTTATCTTAGGACGAGTTTCCCACACACAGATTACAAGCAGCAACAAATTACAAAGGATTTTCAATGGGAAATTACAGTTTACAGAGCAAGTTAATCCAGTTTTCTGGATCCAACATTTGGCATCACCAGTTGAAATGAAACATTCAGTCTTTTCATTAATAAAAACGGTTTTGGCAAAAGATTGCATGAGGAAATGAATGTGCAACGCTCACATTCAAATGTTTATGATTTAGTACAATCCTACATATTTCATTCTCACCTTCTGTATGTTGCCAAACCATCTGTTACGCGCAGCTTTGAGATAAAGATAGCATGCTGTCTAAGGACTTGTTGTGCTTTTACATAAAACCAAATCAGCCAATAATCAGTTAATTTAGCTGACCAAATATCCAACAGAAGAGTGAAAGTCTGGCTCATAGTTTGATTTTATTTACAGATTCTTAAAAAATCATTTTGGAAGTTTATCCTTGCTGTAGATGCATTATGCCATTGTTAACTTTTCTGTCAACCCATTTTCATGTTTTGCGTCACTCTCGCTTCAAAACAAACTCATGCTGGACTTATCTAATTACACCATGCCTTTCCTGTTTAAAAGACATGCTGCTCTGGACAATACATGGCATTGCTGGCAAGAATATTTGATCGGAATCTGTTATACTATAATAACTGATAACAATTGATGTTCTAATTTTTATCATCATTGTAAACTTTTAATTAAATGGGTTTTTAATGGGAAAATTATAACTCATCTAGATATTTATTGCAGATAATTTACTTGTGTATAAAATATTAATTGCAGATATTTTACTTGTGTATAAAATTATAACTCATCTACTAGAGCCACTAGCTGTGGGGATTGTACAGTATAATACCACATAAAAAGTGATTTTTGGGCAGTCAGCCTTTTCTTATAGAGATGCACAAACTTGGAATACTATACCTACAGAATTAAGAAATATTATATTGTTTTACTTATTTTCCTGCATCGATAAAACAGTGGATATTGGAGAATCAATCATGTCTTCATAATTTGGAGTAGTGGCTTGTTTCTGTATCTTTATTTACAGTCATTTTGAATTTGTTAATAGGCTCTGGTTATGGCTATGTTTGCTTGAATGTGTTTTAGCTTGATTTCTTTATGTTGTATGGGCTAAATCTGGCACATGTACATGATGGCCTTCAGTGCTCATGTTATAATTATATATATTTGAATGAAAGGCTCATTATTATGCGTGTCTTTGTCTCTCTCAGGTGAGAATCACTTAATTATACATGATGAGGGCTGGACTGTTCACGCCCATTCGCATATTGCCTTGGCAAACAAAAAATGTTTTGCCGCCACCACTTTTTGCCAGGGTCGATATTGTCCCCACCACTTTTTAAACATCTCGCGACACGGATGTACTAATATGAATAAAAATTCTCCAGTTAACTAGCAGCATTCGTTTCATTCGTTTGTTAAATAAGAGGCGATCTAGCACTGAAATGTGTTGTCTTTACTCGGACGCGCGCTTCAATCCGTTGCATAGCTTCTATTCGTTCCTGTGAAATCACAAATCAAAATGCACACAAACGTGTCCCTGCTTCTCTGGGTTCTAATTCCCACTAATGTTTTTTTTCACTCATCAAAACCGATAATGTTTATCAGTGGTTGTACCACTGTTTTGATGAGGAAAAAAACGAGTGCGATTAATAACACCCACCCTTAATACATAGTATTGCGAGTATACATATTGTTGCTTTTCCATCTGTCTTTGGTTGCGTCTCTCTAAGACTGTGTTTCTGTGTTTTCAGAGACATAGCATTTGACTTTCCTTGTTCTCCAGATGAAAGCAACTCCAGTAACCTTGGTAACGTTGAATAGAGTTTGACCATTTTGTTGCTTTCAAGTCTTTAAAAGATTATGAAATAAGATTGAATACAGATGTAATACAGTAACATTTGCCTTCAATTCTTTAAGGCCTTTTTGGTTGAATACTGAATGTTTTGTGATAAAACAACTTTGGGGCTTTATAAAATGTTGCTTTGTTCGGTTTCTTGGTGTATCAAGAGGAATCTGAGGAAGATGATTGAAATATTTTTTTATTGAAATGAGCTTTTATCTTTTTTTTTTGTTATCTAAGTTTCAGACTCTGTGAGCTCCTCAAGTGTTCTGTAAGATTTATCACAGAGGCTGAGAGCTCTTGACTCCACCCAATGAGATAACAAGCCTGTAACATTTTCCTGATTATTTAATGTTTAAATGAGTCATGTAATTGTACATGCAAGGCAGGCTATTATACTTTGATCTTCTGAATCACATCTTTTAGGGCAAGTATTGCATCTTTAATATATGAAAAATTAAAGAAATTTTAGTCAAACTTTAGCAGCATACGCAAGTTCTCAAGGTTTTTTTGGTTAGTACTGCCCAGTTAGAACCACACTATCTGGTTCGAAATGGCTTCTTTCTCCATGGACGATCTTTAGATATTAGACATGGATTATATTAGCTTCACACATCACAGCTCATGATAGTTGCTAACTTGCTACTGAGGGCTTGGTGCACATTCTTGATGTGTCATGATTTCATGGTTTTGCAGTTTACTTGCATTGCATTTATGGCTGAGGTGATTGGTTCAAATGTCTGTGGTTCGGATCACCTTCATCAGTTGAGCAACTCCCATTGAGACTGAATAGGAATTCTAAATAAATGCTCCAGGTTTTATTTACATGCTTGCTGTCTTGAAAAGCTGAAACTGGTGAGACAAAGCAGATTCTTGTTATGTCAAAAATATTCCCTAGGAGTGTTCATCGAGCAGTGACAGAAGTTAGTGACTGTTTCATCTGTCTGTTTTGTCATGCACGGCTCAGTTAGACTGTGCCTGCCGTAATTGATTCATCTGTTTGTTGCGTTCATGGTCAGACGCATATGGCATTCAAGCTGTCTTGTTCTGTTTAAACCCACTACAAGCAGTTGTGATATATGAATCTCATTCTGTGCTGCTGGATTTGATCAAAGTAGAGCATCTTGAGCTCATTGCACACCGAGGTGAAATCGAGGTGTGTTCCTTTATGCTTCGCAATACAGTTACTTTAAAATTTAAGGAATAACTTATAATTTACTTACACTTATGTTTTTACAAACCTGTATGGCTTTCTTATTCCGTGGGCATTTTAAAGAGAATTTTACTTGTTAAAACATTGAATATATATATATATATATATATACATATATATATATATACATATATATATATATATATATATATATATATATATATATATTATTTTTTTTATTTTTTTTAATATTATTATTATTTACTTTTGGGGAGTGTGTGTGCGTTTGTATAAAAAATAACAAAAAATAATAATGATATTTATTTATTTTCTTCTTTTGTGTTTTTCATGTATATGTAATTCATTTGTTGTTAATGTTTGTGTATTGTATGTACAGTAGGCTATACTGTATATGTATGTAGGTATGTTAAAAGCATTTAATTATTTATTATTTTCGATGTTGTTTTTATATTGTTTTTTTTTCCCTCAAAATTGATATATAATAAAAAAATATAATAATAAGGATATATATTTATTTTCTCAACTTCTCCTATTTTCCTCCTCAGAAGTTACACATTTTTTGAGGGTATATAAATAGTCACCTTCATACAGCACTTTTAACAATATAGCTAATAATGATTTTTATAATGATTTAAATAGTTTGTTTAAATCTTGGTAAAAGACATGGAAGTGCTACTAATTTGTACAGCCAGTCTCAAGGGAAATGTCTCTGTGCTTATAATTAACCTACTGACTAAGATGCGTCTCCCACATACACAAAGCACAAATCACATCCCACCACACACAGGTTACAGAGTAAACCAATTCCCACACAGCTTTTGCCAAAGGCCAGCACTGTGAGGTACGTCACAAGCCAGTCAGGTGTGCGACAATTGGCCACATGCAGACAGGCTAATTAGCCGATCACTCTTCCTCGACAGTCTGGCTGTGTGTGTGCAGCCCGGACGGCTTGCACGAACACCTGGTGACATACGTAGGAGAAAGCTGTTTAACCCCTCTGCTCCATTCTGGAGGCCATGAAATCCATCATGTTTTAGAGGTATTGCTCAGTCTACAAGCCAGGACATTACTTGCAACCTCAGAGGGCATGAGCAGTTTGTGTTTTTTCCTTTTCTTTTTTTTGATAGAGTTGTGTATATCGAGGCAAAGCTGATTGAGGCTGTAGAGAAGACAAATTAGATGGAGTTGCACCAGCTGGAAAATTAACTTTAGACATGCACACCTAGTTATTAGCTTTGCGGTTTAACAAATTAATGGTATAAGGGCCAGTGCATTTTTCATTGCAAACAAACTTAAGACTTGCTTAAGCTTATTGCTTAAAAGGGATAGTTGATACATGTTTTCCTGTTCTAGTCAGAAGCTCTTTTTAATACCTTTTGCTGGTTAACTATTTTCAAACCCCACAGACAGATAATAATGCTTTAAGAAAAAAAAAAACATGACGGAAATTGGAGATACATGAGTTCTGCCCGACAATGACGATATTTGCAATTTGCAAAAGAAGTTGATTGAACTCTTAAGGTCCGTTCACACAAAGTACAATAACTGTAAACGTCTAAAATGTCCTGTCAAATCTATGCTTGCAAAGTCTGTACATGAAATCCGTTCTGGATTTTCCACTTTTTCTTTGTTAACAATAACGTTGTCAGGGTCTTAATCGAGCTTGAATTGGTTTGAAATTGCCACCATCCTTAATGGACATTCCCTAAACACACGCTAATTGCTTCCAATCACATCACACTAGGCCAGCTGACCAATCACAGCACATTTTGTCACATGTGACTTGATTGTGTTTAACGCTGCTGCGGTAATATGCATTTAGATTAATTACCTACCGTAGTTATCATTATAGATAAAAGGCTTTTAAAGGTAATTCAATTAGGCAGAGTAATTATTACAATAATGGCAGATTTTATGTCATGGCAATATCTAGATTAATGAATTAAACCTAAAATTGCTGTGCAAACGTCCTTAATTTTGTATACACTACAAACACTTTATTTTTGTTTTTACAGTGTTGTGCACACATCACCTTAAAAGCTCTACTGTGCCAGTTGTACCTTTGGGTGTTGGCTTCAATGGCACTAAAAGTGAGTTTATTAGCAAGCATTGAGTGATGTTACAAGATGTTACAATGCCATTCCACTACCTCTATGCCTCTGAGCGAGTTATTTAGCTTTAAGACACTTCAGAGGGATTTTTCTGTTCCTGACCATTGCTGAATGATTCATACAGGTACAGGGATCATGACCAGATCTTTGTCATCTATCTGGACAATAGGTTCAAGATAACGTTAATCATTGCTTCCAGGAGACGGGAGAACAGTGTTGCTGCCAGGTACACAAGACGTCACTGATGCTCGCTGACAGTGAGAGATGCCGTGGCTTTTTCTCGCCTTCTTCTGAAGAACAGTGATGGATTATGGGAACTACTCCCTGCCTGCGTAGAAAGCCCCACACTTTATCTTCAGGAAGGGCAGTTGCGATGGCATTATATAGCAGGTTAGCCTGGATAAGCTGAGTTTATTATAGGCTGTACTTGGCAGAGCTTGAAGGGATATTCATCACTAGCAGCTTTGATTGTCGTTTGATGGTAATGAACGATAAATGCGCATGTTAATATGGAGCTTTCGCTACACTTGGATGCCTGAAGCTCATTCCAGAGCAACTCATTCAATATATGTGTACATAATATATTCATGTACTCTGTGGCAAATTAGATTTTTGCTATGAAACACCATGATCATTCCATAAGAGTCATGTGGTAATGGGTTTTTGGCCTTGGACATATTTTTCCATCACTGTGACTGTGTTTTTTCGCCCTCCTGTTGTGATGCGTCTGAGTGAGAGACCCTTGCTAAAGTATGTGTGGTTAGTAATAGAGTGCTCCCTGAGTGGAAACTAAAAGAATTTATACTATCTAAAGAATTTATTTATGTGTATATATAATTATTATATCAATATTTATTTATTTATTTTCAAAAAATACATTCTGTTTATATTTACACATTTTATTACATTCTAGCTCTGCACTGTCTGGTACAACTATTGTATTAACAATTGATTTATATTTGTGTAAAAAATTATTATCAAGGATTTAAAGGGATAGTTCCCTCAAATATTAAAATTCTGTCATCATTTACTCACCTTAAGTTGTTCCAAACCTGTATGAACTTTTTTTCTATGTTGAACAAAAAATATGTTTTTTTTTTTATTGAATGTTGGGAACTTTTGTTTTTTGTTGGGAATGTTGGGAAATTTTGTTTGCAGTAGAGTCACTCATCACATTTCACACATTATCACATTTCCACACACCATCAAAAAAAAATTCTTTTGGTCAAAAACAAAATAAATACATAAAACATACGTAAAAATTTGTATGTAAGATACAAGTAAAAAGGATTTAAATACATACAGTTTGGTACAGTTTGTTTGAGATAGACGCGTATAAAAACTGGAGGAATAAAATAAATACATACATATTGTAAAATATAGCTATAACTTATTTGTCAAAGTAATTGCTGCAGGAACAAAACTATTCTTGTACCTTTTTGTTTTATGGTAGTATCGTCAACTCTCTGGTTATCAATATCTTCTTTTGTGTAAGAAACTCATACAGATTTGTAACAACTTAGGAGTGAATAAATGACACATTTTTCATTTTTTGGGTGAAACATCCTTTTAAGAAAAAGCTTTTAAATCCGAAGGTGATTTATGATCATTAAAAACAAATTCAGCTGTGTCTTTAGAATAGGCCTTTATTGTATATTGTATATACAGTATATTGTAGGATAGTAGTTTATCATGTATGTTTTTCATGTAGAGCTGAGGAAATCATATGGGCTTTTGGTATTAGATAATGATTTGATTTGAGGAGGTTTATGAATCTTGTGCTGTTTTAGTGGCAAGTGTTTTTCTTTAGCAATTTCAGTGTGCCATATGAACACAGTTGAATTTTTCAATTAAAATCTGTATTAATTTATATAGTTGACAGAATTCGCTAATTACACATATATACAAAACTATAGCCCTTTTGACAACCTCACCATGTTTAACTGGTAAAATGTGCTTTATATAATAAAATATTAGCATTTATATGTTGCCTGCAAAAAATAGTCCTTATTTTTTAATAGCCGTTAATGGAGATAGGTGGTTTTTGCCCCTTATAATGGTGAAGTTATAGCATCTCCCAACAGGGGCTAACCAGACAAAGCTTGACTACTTGCAAAATAAAGTAATCTCTCGGTCTTCAGATTTAATATGTTAGTTTGGTGCCATCTAGTGGACAAAATAGACTTTTTAGTGAAATATCAGAGAGTAATATGTATGTTCTAAAAATTTAAGTTCATTTAGTTTCAGTATTATCAATCCCCTTTAATAGATGGGATTATTCATTGATCATTTGTGCTGCAAATTCTTACATTTTGCTGTTCTTTACAACATGAGCAACTATTCTCTGAAGAAATTGTCACTAGTGCTTGGTCACAATGTTATGGTGTTGCTATGCAGTTGCTAAGGTTTCTGAGTGTATTTTAGTATCAATAATCATTATTTTAATGGTCCTTGGCCTGAAAAATGTTGAAGACACCTGGTCTGTGGGATTTGCACCTGTTGTATTATCTACAAGGGGAAAATCATAAATGTGATAGTTTAGAAAAGTCACAGCAGACAATAGACCTTATTCAGAGCAGCGCCATCACAGTTATGCAAGTGAGGCTTCGAGCGATAGACCAATGGCATCCGCTGTAAAAAGCTGAATAAAGCTCCTAGATTACTTACAATTTTCCACAGCTTACAGATCGAGAGTTTTTTGTCAACTGAAATTTCTTGGAAAGATATTTTTCCAGTGTTTCATGAGCAGAACAATCCGAAAACACATTAAATAACAGTACAGCCCATTGAAGAGATGCATGTCTATCCCTCACAGCCATGCATGTCTTCATTCACAAATCAAAGATGGCGCTGCCGTGAATAAGGCGTATAAATAGGAGGAATCATTATGGTATGGTGCTAGTTCAACGCATTCTCATCCCAAGGCGCCATATTTTGACACTTTTGCAAAAGCGTAAATATCCAACGCACATGGCACCCTTTAGCGCCAAATGAGACGGTTAAGTTTTAGGTATGGGGTAGGGGTAGGGTTAGACCACTAGGAGGCGCCTTCTGCCCTATTTATTTTTACGTCTCATTTGGCGCTGAAAGGGTGCCATGTGCGTTGGATATTTACGCTTTTGCAAAAGTGTCAAAATATGGCGCTTTGGGATGAGAACGGGTTCGCTAATTAAATGTCAAAGTTTCATAGTTTGGGGCTGAATTAAGGTAGCCTAGGAAAACCTCAGACAACTTCCAGCAAATTAAAATTTGCTCTGCAAGTTAGTCTGGCAAAGAGCTCTTTTGTAATCCGTCGAAATCGTGACCATTTGTAATCTGTCGAATTCGCGACCATTTGTAATCTGTCGAATTCGCGACCATTTGTAATCCGTCGAATTCGCGACCATTTGTAATCCGTCGAAATCGCGGCACCAATCAGAAACGTTGGGCGGGCTTTACACGATGAAGACAGCTCAGCGACAGAACTAGGGGTGTGAACGTTATTAAAATATGTTTTTCACACAAAAAAAAGTATCATAGAGAATGTCTAAATTAGTCTGGGTTTCCCCATTCTTCCAATTTTATTCGCTCTGCTAGGCAGTCTGGATACCATGAACCAAATTTTCCCCTGAAAAAGGGAACCAATCACAGAACGGGGAGGGAGCACAGGCGCATTTGATAGACATTCGTAGCACCCAATAATACGGCTCTGGGCATTCGTAAACCACGCCTCAAATACGAGAAATTGACGAGCGCGGAGGTGTGCTCTGCAGTTTTTGTAACAGAGCGCACAGCGCCACGTCCGAGGATGAACGTCTTCAAGCCGAATCAAACTATGTTGTTCTATAACAGACAAACGGCGGTTTGCATACATCTCCTTCATCGCTCTAATTGGTTTTAGGTCCATCCAATTGCGCCTAGAGGCATTTGAGCCACGTCCGTTGGCGCCGCCCCTTTGGAAATGATTTGTCTATGAAGCTTTGCCAGACCATAACTCAGTTACAACTGAGAATGGCCTGGTTTTAACCAGGCTAGGATTAAGGTTTAGAATGAACCACAACCCCATGAGTGATAGTAATAGCATCACTAATGAGTTGCACAGTTTAATGCACAAGCAGACGCTAAACAGATTTCTGTAACACAGAATGAATAAACGAAATAGTACATACAGTGTATAACAAGACATTAGGTGTAGTACACAGGAGAGACTACATTAGCAGGCCAAAGCTGTTCCTGCACCATAGGTTAAATTGGCTGTAAGTAGAAATATAGTGTCTGTGGCATCTTCTTGTTTGCGAGACTATGTTCTTGATGTGCGTCAGCCCCCGTCTGTCTGATTAAGGGCCGAGAGTCGGGGCATAAAAGCTTTTTAGAAATGGCACAGAGTCAATATAAGTATGATTGGAGCAGATCAGGAGAATTCCATGAAAGGTGCGTGTGGGATTTTGCACGCTTAGACACTCACACGCTGACTCTGGTTGGTCTTCATTAAAGTTTATTAACGGCTGATTGGTTTTACTGATCTCGCCAATGATTTCAGCACCTACCTGCTTCTTGTTCACCCACCTCCTGCTCTCTCTCTCTCTCTCTTTCTCCCTCCTCTTCCTTTCTGCACATCCTCCAGTCTCACTCTCATTTATCCCCACAGTATTGAAAGCTTTGTCAAACTGACCCAGCTAGGCTTGCTTAGCTGTATTTGGTCTTGTTCAGCATTGATTGTAAGTCGAGAATGAGTTTGCCAGCAAACTCAGAACTTTGTTCTCTGGAGAGGATTGCCCGTTATCGTAGCGCTTGCATCAATGGCTCACCGTATGCCATCAACAAACCCATTGACATCAAGCCAAGGAGGAAATGGTAAAGCTTTCTATGTGTGATGTGTGTCAGAACAGTCAGCTGCTACGTTTTTGTAGGACTGGATCATAATTTGGGAGATTTGTCAGGCTCGTTAAATGTTGCCCTGTTGAGTTATGTGGAACGAATTACACATGTTTCGTATTTTGTACTGTTCATCTTTATAACCTAGACTAATTAATGAATTAATAAATGTTGTTTATAATAATATAAATGTATAATGTAAATATAATACATTTATTTTATTTATAGGTGCATTTCAAAACACTTACCTTGACATAAAATACAAGCCAGCAATACAAAGCAACATCTGTTCAACATTAATTCCATAAATTAAAACTAAAAGATGAGTTTTAAGATGTGATTTAAAAGTAAAAGACCATTTCTTTTTGACTCAGTTTGGATCACATATTATGTGAGTGCTGATGGTCTATGATTATTATTCAGCTTGTTACTATTTTTTAATTTTAAAAGAAAATGCATGTAAATATGTCAGACTTTTGTTTTTTTAGCCTGTGGTTAATATGTGATAACCAGCTGGTTATGAGCCCATTGATTTCTTTAAAGATCCTTTAATGCTTCTCGCCACTGATAAACCTATCTGTAGATCTCAGGTAAATGGCAATAAATAGGTTGAATTGAGTGGCAATTCGTGACCTGTGCTGTGCAAATGTCAGATATTGTGGGAACTTACATAACAAATGTGTGTTCGTTTATAAAAAGATTCATATTAGTAGTATTACTACTAAATACACTATAATGCCATTGTTTTGATATCTGCACAGTCCAACAATTAGCAGGTGTGTGTCAATAACTACAGTACACACTGAGAGAAATTTAAATGTGTGTGTGTGTGAGTGAGTGAGTGGGTGGGTCAGATTAGGTCAGTGTGTATTGGGCCTAAGACAAATGCTCGGCAACAGAGAATCGCTATCAGATATATGCCTTTTGCTAATGCCAATAAAGCACACACACACACCCTTTCAAACACACTATCACACACACTCATACACACTACCATTAAACCCAGACTTAGAATGGACAGGTCAGAAAACGTGAAGTATAATATCAATTCCAGTATGGATTCAAACTTTGCAGATGAAGAAAGAAAATCAAGTTACTTTAATCCAACTGGGTTTACCCCAGAATAGTGGCACAGACCCATTTAGATCATCTGAATTGTGTTCTTGATTCTTCCGGCATCGGCCCACGTCTGTCTGTGCATGATTTTATTTCATCCAAGTAATTATGAGTCTGTGGTTTAACACATTTATCATATTTAGGACATATTCAACACATCTAAAATAGCTTAGTTTTTCTTAGATTAACTCCTGATGATTTATTTTCATCAATAATTGGTTGTAGGCAAGTGGGAGTGTGATATGGATATGTGGAGATGCAGCAGCACATTATCCCACACTTTCAATCTGTGCTCTGTTAGAGGGCCATAAACACCAACAACTCAAATAATATATATATATATATATATATATATATATATATATAATATAATTTATAAATATATATATTATATATATATATATAATTTATATATATATATATATATGTATATATATTTATATATATATATATATATCATTTATATATATATATATATATATATAATATAATATAAACACCAACAACGGCAAATAATATAACAGTGTATATAGTATATATATATATATATGTATATATATGATATATATATATATACTGTATATTATTTGCGTTGATTAGATGTTTATATTTATATATATATATATATATATATATATACACCAACAATATATATATATAATATTATTATATATTATTTGCGTTGTTGGTGTTTATGGCCCTCTAACAGAGCATTAGTTTGTTACATTTGAAAACTGGTTGCAAGAACAACTTCAACTTAAAATATCAATAAGGATTCAAATATGTTTTGATTTCTGCTTAGCAATTTCAGAATGTGTTTGTGAAACAATGTAAATTGTTACATTTTTAGACATTTAGTTGTGTCTTGTGAAACAAGCACTTTCTCATCTCTTGCTGAAATTATTAATTCCAAACCACACTAGTCATAACAATTACTGCGTGTTTGGAGGATTATGCTCTTGATCAGAAAGCTGATTGCTTTCTGGTGACATAGTTTCATGTACAGTTTACCAGCACGAAAGCTTGTGATTCTGACATGGCAGTTGAATGCTAGAAGGCCAGACAGGTGTTATTGGATTATGGGATGAGTAGTGACAGTGAACATTTTCCTCACACAAAGCTAAAGCTCTCTTATTTGAGGTCAGTCAAGCTGTCAGTTTCATCAGGACACCATGGCTAGTGAATCTCCAGGCGGTTTTCCTCTTTCTCTCTTTCTTAGCACTTTTGCTTGGAATGGTCACAAGCTTCATATAAACTCACTAAAAGGCAAGAAAAGGAAACGCTGGTTCAAGTCTCACAGGTACAAACAGACTTGCATATTAAAGAAATATATGGCTTACAGTATGCCTATTTTAACCTGTTAACAGTTTACACTAGTTGTAGTAACTGAGATGCATTGAGATGCATTATATAATTGAACCTTGGCTCAATTTTATATTTATTTTTTTGTCACGTTGTTACATTGGGTTCATTTGTCTTGTGTTTCATGTTGTATTTTATCACTGTTAATGGACATTTACTGTATGTTTTTAGGCTACATAGAAAAATAAAAATTCCCAAGCCTGAGAAATGTTCATTGGAGTAAAAAAGAGTGTAAAAATCTAGGCCCAGTGAATATAAACGTGTTTATCTATTACTTAATTAATTGTCTTCAGATTCTGTGGTGTTGTTGTTTTTCAATGAGTAAATGACTTTGTTAGATGTTCTTGATTTTGTCTATTATTATCTGCTTTAATCTCTAGTGAACACAGGGGGGCAACGATGTGCACAAACATAGATTAGCCGTTCATACCATGTGATATATTATTACCTAATGAGACAAACACTCGTTTTTTTCAGTTTGTTGTAATTTAAAAATGACAGATCTCTTGCCCAAACTAATTGCTTTTTTAATCAGAGATCTGGAATCCTTTCACTGAAGATAAAATCAAGCCTGTTGTCTAAATGCTTACTGAAACCATCAAGTAGGTAGAGCTGGAAGTGATACTCTCTGCTTTGCTGTCATTGGTTGTTGCATGTCTTTCGTCACTGGTACACCTCTTAGGGCCCTTGGCATGGGTTAATGTGTGAACCGTTAATCGCAGCAGTAAACAGTCTAGTCAAGTACAGCCATGAGTATTAGATTTTTCTTTGTTGAAGAGTTCTCTAATTGAAATGACATTCAGTACTTGTTATTTTTTACCTCACATATTATTGCATGTTGGTCATTGCACATGGACTGCATATGAACTATGAAATGAAAAAGTACTAGTGCTATCAGTTCAGTATACTTCTTTTAAACTAAAAATAAGTATACTTTCAGTCTACATTTTATGTACTTCTCAGAAATTTACTTAATCAGGGTTTCGCGGGGTCTTAAAAAGTCTAAAAAAGTCTAAAATTTAAACGGGTCTTAATTTTCCTATGTCCATGTAAATCTCATTGAAATTATCCCACAGCACTTTGGAATAGGTTTTTTTAATTTATATTACGTAGTTGTAGTTCTTATTTCGCTGTATTACAACTACAAAATAGACCAACATGCAACAGCCAATCAGTTTTGAGGTTTTGTGTTATTGGTGGATATCTCAGATACCACAGACAGACATAAAACGGCCTACATTACGCGCTTTGGAATAGGGGATTTTATAAAAACAGAAACGGAACAAATTTCCAAAATCACGGGACAGTTTGTACTGATTTTCACCGAATGTTCAGTTTGAATAAATTAAATTACTTTGCGAATAATTTTGAGACTCGTTACGCATTTCCTTTGTACGTGTTTTTTTTTTTGTGATATAGGTCTTAAATTTCATTCATAATGGTCTTAAAAAGGTCTTAAAAAGTCTTAAATTTGACTTTGTGAAACCTGCAGAAACCCTGTTAATGTACTTTCCAGACAATTTTCACTTAAGTATGCTTGACTGAAGTATACTTTACTTGAAGTGTACTTGACTACTGACAGAAAAGTCTACCTATAAGTTCACCTGCAATATAGTTGCAGTACAAACTTAGTTCTAAACTAGTTGTGTACTACTGTTAGACTTAAAGGATACCAATTTAGTTCCAAGTAGTATTGAAATAATACACTTACTAGTTTTCTTCTAGTGCATTGATATTAGAATAAATACTTCATAAAGTATACTTAAAATATACTTTTCTTACTTGTAGTTTTTGTATGGGAAAAGCGCATTAAATAAATGATTGCTTGGATGAAGTGGTTTTAGATTTCCAGGCTACACTGGATGTGCAATTTCACACTAAGTGCTTTTGACTCATCTTGAATTCATCCTACTGGGCAAATCCTTCCCACCCTTTTTTTAGGGAGTATATACATCCGCTGGGATGAATTTGTCTCAGTCATTGGAAACCTCTCAAGTTGAGGTGTAAGTTTCCTCCCCCATTCATTCGTCTCAAACACAAGGAGCACCCTACCCCCAACTACGTCATTACTACACGAGTCCGAGCAACGAGTCTCGCAGCCAGCCAGGAAGGGAGGGAGGGAGAAAAGTACATGGGGTGGGAGTTTCAGGAGAGAGAGTGAGAGGGGAGAGACAGATTGTCCTGCATTATAGCGGCCGGTTGCTGAGTGACACAAACTCTGGAACTCCTGTCCCGGTCAGTTTGAGAGTCCCGGACCACAGGGGGAACAAACAGAGGCAGGGCCGTCTCGACCGAGTTATGTTCACGCTTGAGGACGCACATGAGGACTGAAAACAAATCCACACTGTTGGGATTAGCTGTAGCCGCTAGCAGAGGGAAATCCACATCCACAATGAGCATTATCATGAAACCCCGGTCTCGCTCCACCAGTTCACTTAAGAACACAGATGGGTAAAGGAGAACTTTTGACTATCTCCTTCTGTCAGATCCCTGTGCTTGCTGTTTCCTTCTCCTGTCTTAGACCAGCCGATCTTGTGTAATTCTCTGCTTCCTCTTAAGTTTTAACCCCCATTGTTTTTTCACTCACCTCTCCAGAAATTCCACTCTTCCTAAAGAATTTCTCTTGTATTTACATTCCAGTGCCTTTCCTCATGGTTTTTCATTTACTCTCTTTCTTGCTGGCTTGTTAACTAAAGTGTAATTGTGGAATAGATTTAGAACATGATGCATTTGTTGCCTGTCAGATGGGTAGAGAATTTGATTTCATCAAATTGTACTAATTTGATTCCATTAAAATGTTCTACTAAAGCATTTTGTTATTGGCCTGTATATTTTATGTTGGCTATAATTATTATTTAATAAAGTTTTTTTAATTATTATTATTTTATTTAATCATAAGGGCTGTAAATAATTTAGAATTTAGTTGTTTTTATGCATCAACCTCCTATTGTAGATGCAACTTAGTGCATTAAACATGAAAAAATACATAGTTTATGCAAAAATGTTCATTTGTAGTCTAATGTATACATTTTGTAGAGTGAACATGATTATGGGTTACACTTTATTTTGATAGTCACTTCAGACGTTTAACTAATTATAAGTAACTTTTCAACTACATGTCAACTAACTGTCATTAGAGTATGAGTAAATTATAGTAGACTGGTAGGTTATGGCTAGGTGTTAGGGTTCGGGTTTGGAGAATAAGTTGACTTGTAGACGCCAAGTGACTTATAGTCAAGTTAAATGTCTGTTGGGAACCATCAAAACAAAGTGTTAGCAGATATTAAGCAGACAGTCTGCTAATACTCTAATGACAGTTAGTTGACATGTAGTTAAAAAGTTAGTTGAAAAGTAGTTAGTAGAATGTCTAAAGTGGACTATCGAAATTACCTGATTATGTGATATGATATATGATATTACCCATAACTGAAAAAAGAAGAACAGTATGTCAATCTAACATCCAAAACATTTACAGTATGCAATCTCCTTAAAAACTAGTAAAATGGCAAAGAGGGAAACCGATTATTTCCACACATTTGCAAACGGTGCCAAAGGGCAGATACCTCACCCTAGTCTCTCTTGTCCCATCTTGTTCTCTGTTTGTATATGCTTATTTTAGAAATGGGTGATGCTAGTTTGTAAAGGACTGATTATTTTGGTACAAGTTTTCAGTCTGTTTGAACTATGCGCATGTGAAGTATAATTTGAATGGTTATCCGTTGCTGCATTGGAACTGTGAGATATTGCATATTGATGATTCACAGGCCGAGTTTGGGTATTTTGGTGTTATGTTTTTGTCTGAACGTTTATAAAGTAGGCTAGCAAAAGAAGCAGGTTACGTTGCCCCCCTTTGCTTGTGGAATGCTCTATTTGGTCTCCATGAATAACATCTCTCAGCTAAGCAAACACAACCTTGCTTTGAGAATGTTCAGGTGTATGTGTGTGCCTGTGTATGTTTGTGTGTATGAAAAAGGTTGAGAGGTCAGGATGGAGGAAATCTCACTGACATCTTAATGATGTCATCAGTTTGAGGAGGACAATGTGCGTGTGTCAGTATGTGCTTCCTTCACCTTTTTTATTGACCCTATTGTCTGCGGTTCCTGTTTGTTTTGCTTTATTGTAATGCATTACAGTGACTCACCATCGTGTCATACACACCAGTCATTAATTGACAGTTGTTACCTCATATCCTGTCATTCATGCTATTGCCATTTGGGTTACTCTGATAAAATATTATCATAATTGAAAATAAAACAACTGCATGGTTTTTCGTCTTCAGACAAACACCAAAGCAGATTTTTAGGAAAATATTCAATCTCTGTAAGGAATTTAATGCAAGTGAATGGCTGCCGCTCAGTTGACGCTTGAAAAAAAAACAATATGACCCCAGTGGTTGAATCAATGTCAATGTATTCCTGCATGTTGTTTTTTTTTATGTGCATCTCATGTATTTGTCTATTTTACATATATAACTATTCTGTCTTATGATTGACAAGAAAACCGGCTGTGTTTTGGGAACAGCCTCATGTGATCAGATCACTAGAGGAAACATGATGTCTTGTACGTTCTCTTTGCATGGTGTCTCAAACCAATCCGGTTCCACTTTCTGAACGACCCTTGGTTAGACTTCATATGCTTTTTTGTTCCTGTCTTGTACGCTAATGGACCTCACGCTGTTAAATAGAGCTTAGGAGAGCAGGCAGACATGTACCAGTTTATTAGCTATCAATGTTAAACTTTAGCTAAAATTCACTGCCAACCAGAACTTCTGTGATTCTGAATGTATTTCTTGGAAAAATGTATTTGAATTATAACAGTATTGTAATTATTATCGAAAACTTCAATTTTTCCCAGAAACCATGACAGAAGTTGATGTTTTGAGCATTTCTTGACCCTTATTAAGAACAAAACTCAAGACTGTAGATGTAACACTCTTAAATATAAGGCATCTGTGTAATATATATATATATATTTCTTTCATCAAACTATTTGAAATTGAGAAGTGTGCAGGCAATTATAGCAGTACTGAGGACATCAATATGTTTATTTTTTATTTAATATGGTTCTTTTTCAGGGTTTTTTATTTTAGTTATATTTTTAATAGTTTAGGGTTGAACATCTAAACTGCTAAAATGTAAAAAAGAATAGTGTTAATAGTGTTGAATTTGTCAGTATAATCTTGTGTTATTGTTGTAGTATTCATATATGCAGTTTTGTACAGAGCCCTGCATATGACATGCGGATAAAAATATACACATATCATGGCCACAAATCAAGAATTTGTTGTAGATTTTAGTAAATCATGCGCATGATATAATTCGTTCCCTCGCTTTACTACTGTGCACGTTAAAATATTATACTTCCTTCTCTCGATTTAGCAGCGGTCATGTTGTACTAACTCCTTCTCATTTTGATTAAACCAAGGGAACAAATTATTGCATTGTGTGCACAATTTAATTAAACTAGGTAGCAATGATTAGGCTATATTGTGTGCATTTTACTTAAAACAAGGGAATTAATTAGTACAACTTTCTGACGAATTAAGTTCATTTGTGGCCACGATACACATATTTTTTCCTGCATGTCATGTGCGGGACTCCATTATAGGTTGGAAAGATTTCAGTCCATTTTTATTTTTATTTAGTTACTTTTGGAATCTTGAAAAATTATTTTAGCTTAGGTTTCAGTTATGTGTATTTTTATATCAGTTAACAGAAGGGTTTTCGTTTAGTTCTCGTATCTGGCTTACATTTTACAAGACATATGTGAGCAAGAGGTTTTTGTTGTTCATTTTATTTTTATTCTAAACATTAGTACTCAAAGTTTAATTTAAGTTTCTGGGGGAACTCTCTGAGCCTTGTTAGTGTTAACTGCCATGCTAATCAGGAAAAAAATCTGGTTTAGTACAAAAAAACAGAAGTTTACGAAACAGCCAGTCTCAATTAAAATGACTTAAACTACAAAGCCATAGAGATTGGGCAGGCCGGTATCTGTTATCTCACTGTCGTCCACAACAAAAGAGTGAGCCAGTTGGACATCTGATGCCATAGATAGTGTAGTGGTGATTACAGTTAATTATCCCATTGATTTTAAAGGGACAGACATACTTAATCGTTTCCGTAAAGCGCTATTGAACTAATTGGACCGCCATCCGTTGTCATTATGTGGTTTGTGAAAAGATAATGCAGTGCATGATTATACAGTATAACAAACCACTTTGATTTCTTCAAAACAAACTTTTTGTTTTGAAGAAAAGGAAGAAATGCACTTTTGCTAATACACTGCCTAATAGATTTATAACTTAGTGTCCAAATACTTTTTGGGTCCTTTGTATACAGTAAAACTAAAATCTGTACAATTAACAATGAAAGTAAACACTCCAGAAAATTCTCCTGAAGCCCTGACAAGTTTGGAAATAATTTCCACTTGCATTCCTTGATATTATCAGTAGTGTCTGTCCAGAGAGATTCAACCCAGCCCTGTCCATAATGATGTAAAATAACTGGAAGTCATTACCATTATCTATCTGTAATGTATTTTGTGTTGCGTCACACAGCGCTGTTTGATGTCAAGAGTTTTTGTCGAGTTCTATCAACAACAAAAAGTTTTTACAGAGGTGATTTTTTGGAGAGTTTCTTTGGTTTTCATTGTTTTGTTTTTGCATCTGTACTGTGTGTAAATTAAAGAATTTGTATATCTGGAAAAAAACACAATGCTGTGTGTTTGGATACTGTATAGGATGGGGTAAATCAAGGGAATGTAGCTTTGCTTTTCATGTATTACTTAAAGCTCACTTCATAAAGCTACTACACCAGGGATAGGCAGCTTCGGTCCTGGAGGGCCACTTTCCTGCAGAGTTTAGCTCCAACTCTAATTAAACACACCTGAACAAGGCAATCAAGGTTTTCAGGATTACTAGATAGATACAGGCAGGGCTGAACTACAGGACAGTGGCCCTCCAGGACCAAAGATGCCTTTCCCAAACTACTAGCCTAACTGATAAAGTTCACACATTATTTAAAACAAGTCAACAGTTTGTAATAAAATAAGTACAAATACACAAATTAAAAGCAGAGATTCATAGTTAAACTCTAAGTCTAACAGTAGTATTCAGGTACAGAAATGAATTATTTAGCCTAAATGTAAAATAACACTATCTATTCACTGTAGAAAGTAAATATAGGTTAATCTTTGTTACAGCTGTATTTTGTTGTTTTATTTATATTAATGACACAGACAACAGTAGGAATATTAGTTGTGTGTAAACATTCACTCTATGATAGTTAAATCAGCTTCTTTTGAATTACATTTAAAAAATATGACTATTTATACAGAAAAACAAAAAAAATGTTTGGATGGTAGTGTACATGGAAAAACACACTGGTACTGTATATATATTAGGGCTGTCAAACGATTAATCGTGATTAATCGCATCCAAAATAAAAGTTTGTGTTTACATAATATATGTGGGTGCACTGTGTATAATTATTTTGCATACATATAAGTATACACTCATGCTTGTATATTTAAGAAAAAAAATGATATATAAAATATTTATATATATATAATATAAATTATATATAAATCTATGTACAGTATATACATGAAAATATTTCTTATATATAAATAAGCATGTGTGTGTATTTATATATATAAAATAATTATACACAGTGCACCCACATATATTATGTAAACACAAACTTTTATTTTGAATGTCGATTAATCACGATTAATCGTTCGTAATATGTAAAAAGGAATGAAATATTTATTTCTGAATCTCAAAAAGTGGAAATGTTGCTGTTTTCAAAACTAACAGCAGGTAAAATCGCTGGATATGTTTTGTCCAGTCTTTCTAGAATCGTCGGTGTCTTCATGTGAAAGAAACATATTGTTTTCAAATGCGTGCTGACTTATTTATGGATATTATAAAAGCCCATATTCCCCTTTGTAGTGTAAGCAGTGCATTTGTGTGGGTTACAGTAAAAGGAGAACTGTTTCATTCATAATGCATGTCCAGAGTTTGAATCGTGTGAGACGGTAAGCCGGTGCATTCCTGTGATATGACCCGAGAGAGATGAGGGCAGCACATCCACAGGCGACTCGCCGCAAGCTCTGTGAATAAGTCAGTTCTCAATGAAACACAAACATCAAGTCACGATGTGTTGGGTTGAAGATGTACAGGAATCAAACTCCAAATGTTATGGGAAAGTTGTATGCCTGAGATTGGTACTTGCTGACTCGCATATTTGTTCTCAGTCAAAACAAAGCTCAATGTCCTGATTAACGTGGGTTATGAATCATTGGCCCTTTATATGCGAGACTGTACTGTCTGATGAAGTCACCAAGGTGCAGACTGATCCACTAATACGGATTTATCCATCCGCACCACGTTACTCGACTCAGATATGAGCCTGCATGGAGGTGATGACGGTGAATAAGACTTACTGGAACGTCACCGTTCACGTCAGGAAAATACCCAGGCCTGAGCAATTATATTAATGCACCCTGGGGATTATGGGTCAGCTTGTTGTTGTAAACACAGTTGGGAGGATCTACGGACTATAATGAGATGAAGTTCAAGAACAGCACACTCTGGTCTGGGGAAACCCTTTAGATTGTAACTTTGCTGAAAGTGTTTTTTATTGTTTATCATTTGTTATTGTTTTGATTTGGGTTTTATTATTTTGCTGTTGTTGCACTACAAAACATTGTGTTTTATGTTTATTTGAAAATGAGGGCTGACACAATTTTATCCACAACATGAATATAAATCAAAACTGCCTAACGTTGCTGAATGAAATGTCGAGACCAGTACGAGATATTGGACTGTGAAGCGGTGGTGGTGTTTATGGACTCAATCTCCATCTATGATTTAATCATCTCTCTGAATCCGATCTGGATGCGTTTTTCTCAGCTGTTTGATAAAAATGTAGCTTTTTTATTAAACTTACTCACATCCAAGTGTTGATAAAAAGGAGAATGCATGAAGCTAAAATAAAACTTGTTTTTAAATATAAAGCAGAGGCTCTGTTCTTTCGTTTGAAATATTGCTACTTCAGAAATTCATTGAGCAAATTATTCTGGGGGCCATAAAAATTGCTGGTGGTGTCTGGTAAAAAAAAACAAAAACGCGAGTTAATAATTTCGAACAAGGAAAATATACTGCCGGCTGGGTACCTTGTTTCACTATTACGAGTTACCTTGCAAAAATATTGGACCATATTTTTGCATAATTTCCATAACCTTTATTTTTGGAATCACTTTCAAAACTTTTTTATTTTTCCCAGCTGATTAACATTAAAAACATTGACAGCCAATCAGAAACCATCCTGCTTTAAAGAGCTTGATCATTTAAAGTGATAGATGACAAAACTGTAGTGCGGGCTAAGAATCAACAATGTGGGTGTGGACGATAATATAGTTATCGTTAGTTATATTTGTTTATTTCTTGGTGTGAAAATAGAAAAAAATGTTATAAAAAAGGGCTAATGACCACTTGCTAAGATAAAAATGGTCAGCAGCATGCCCACATTGCCGAAAATGGGCAACTCTCTGTGAAAATGACCTGAGTAACATTCTACTCTATGAGGTCCAGTTCTCACATTCGACATCAGCGCTAACTGTCTTGTTTTGTTTTCCCAGCTTTGATGTGGACAATGGCACGTCATCAGGACGCAGTCCGCTGGATCCCATGGCCAGCCCGGGGTCAGGTCTCATTCTCCAGGCCAACTTTGTGCACAGCCAGAGGAGAGAGTCCTTCCTGTACCGCTCGGACAGCGACTATGACCTCTCACCAAAGTCTATGTCCAGAAACTCCTCCATCGCCAGTGACATGTGAGCAAATGTCTTTTTAAATGTTTAGTGGCATGTAGATTTTTTTTTTATTGAATGTGCATGTTTTATTCTCAAATAGTAAATCAAATGCATAGCCTTAAACTATAGTTCCTAAAACACTTCTAAATTATCAGTGCTGTTGTAATTAGTATTTGTTTTTTTGCAGACACGGGGATGACATGATTGTTACCCCTTTTGCACAGGTATTGCAATATTAAATATGTGAAGTTTAAAAGGAGATGGATTGAAAACATTACAAAATCAATACAATTATATAACACCACTGAACTAATTTTATGTGTCTCCTCTCAGGTTCTGGCGAGTTTAAGGACTGTCCGGAATAATTTTGCTGCTTTAACAAATGTACAACAGGAAAGAGCCAATAACAAGTATGTTGCTTTCAATTTAAAATATTCAAATGCACACATTTTTATCATGACGCTAAAGGCCATTGCACACTGAGTCTGAAATTTTCGCATGCGTTTTTCGCGTTCGTCAGCCTAAAAATTCGTCACGCACAAAAACCTTGCACACTGAGTCCGATGCGTATTTATTAAACCTTTGCAGAAAAAAACGCAAAAAAATACAAAATGGATTCGTCAAGCTGTGAGGATGATTTTGTTGCCCTCTCTCTTATTGAAAAGAGAAGAAAGAGAAAATATTGGGTCCATCCAATCCTGAAATTGCGCCGAGGAAGGAGAGTTCCACTTCCTTATCAAGGAGTCGCGAATTTATCCCGAGATATTCAAAATTTACTTCAGAATATCAGTGGAACAGCTGTATGCTACAGCCAAATTGTACCCAAATAATACATTTGTTATCGAATTGGCTGCTCAATCACACCTTAATCAATCTGAAATTTCAGTGAGGTTTCCGTTTCCAATCCAATTGAGAGAACATAAACACTTGATCGAATTGAAATTTAAAAATGTTGGCTGTTGATGCGGAAAACGCAGAAAATAGAACCCAATCCGATTAATTTTATGACGGACGAAAGTTTCGGAGGCGGTGTGCAAGCGTGACTGACATAACGTGAGGTCGAATTTTTTTTTAACTTGCGAAAATTTGGATGCGATTTCGACTCAGTGTGCAATGGCCTTAAGCCTGCGTGTCCACCCAAGCAGTTTTCTTTTTCCAATTGTTTTCAATGGGAGCGCTGTGTTTTTTAAAACGGTAGCAGCATGACTAGGTGCTGAGTGTCTTATTTCACACTGAAATGCTCTGCGTTTTTTTCCGGTCACCGAGAACTTGAAGAGTGTTCGACTTTGTGTGAAATGCAACGCTCATCACTGTCACTTTTTACCCTGCCGTCCAATCACAGTGGAGGGGGGGCGGGACAATACCAACAGACAACAGCAACAAACACAACAGCGGGACAAAATCATTGAAAACAAGAGCCAGTGAAATTACTTAACATTTGTATTGACATTTTTATATTCAGAAACAAACTCTCTGGAAAATCAGATGCTAATAACACTTCCACAGATATTTTGTGTATACCATACATCTCAACTGTAAAAAAATAAATAAAATGCTGCCCCGCCAGAAAGGTTGGCGTTTTCAGCTGGCTAAAAATGCTTTGGTGGACACCATATATCTTTTTTTCCCCAGTATTGACAAAATTTGTATATGTTGTGAATGTGCTAATAGCAGTCAATCTGTTACTTGCATCATAGACAATGACGCCTTCTTTTTCCCCTTTTTCTCAAACAGGAGATCCCCAATGTGTAACCCACCTCCCATCACAAAAACCTCATACACAGGTGTTGTACCTTTGCTTTTTATATTTTGAATATTGTCATGCCATCTTAATAGCAATGCTATTTCAGTATGATTTACAATAGGCTATTTGTTAACATTTTGAATTAGCTTTTATTTTAACATGTTCAGTTTTTATGTTAAGTTTTAGTAATTATGTTATGTGCTTTTTTTATATTTCTATATTGCTTTAAATTATGAGTATTTTAGTATTAGTAATTTTAGTACTTCAACTTTCAATTATTTATTTTCGGTTCAACGCTGTCCAATCTTTATCATTGAGATCACATTGTATCAGATAGATTTGCTTAGTTTTGTGGAGAACTGTTAGACACTGTTTGATATGAGGGATGACGTTGTCCTTGTGTGGCACCTTCCGTTTTGTCTAAACCAGCATGAGAGCAGCCTCCAGACATCCCATATCGCACTGTGCATGTCATGTACTCTGAAGCCGATAAGGGAAAAATATGTCACAATACCCTCTATGCACAAATGCTTTAAAGATCATTTTATACTCACTTTTAACTGTTTGTTCATGCATATGTCAGCTTTATAGGGCATTGTGGGATGTGACAGTTGCTTTGCCATAATCATGAGGCACTGCTCATTATATTGATTAGCTGCTGTTTGTGGTTTATTTATAGGGTTTGCAAAGAAAAGCTTCTTTTGAGATGCAGGTGTTTGACCTAGAACTGTAGTACCGAGCGCTCGCTGGATGTTTAGCGTGAGCAGAATGTTCAGTCGCAGAGATAAAAAGCACCAGTGTTATAGATTTATAATATTGATTTGTACTAGAAGCAGTGAGCAGATGGAGACATTATACATTTTAACTCCCCATGCTGAGTTTAGATGTCATGTGACCCTGATGGGTGTTGAGTATAGGATGACTGGATGGATGGCCAATGGCCATATACCATAACGTAGATAAGGATGAATCGCGCCAGTGGCTAAAGATATGACCTGGTCACCATCTGAAGGTTCACCATTCTGGTGATAGTTAAGCAAGACATGTTGCACCAGGGAGAATGTCTCTCTAATAAGTGTGTTGTAAATCCCTGTGGATAAAAGAGCCAACTAAATGACTAATTAGTGGGGCTTGCTAAGGCATGATTCCTAAAATCATGCAGCTTGTAAAGAAGAGGGGTGATCAGGCTTATGCAGACAATAAAACAAGTGATTAATAGAGTTACTTTGAAGCAGGGACCTGGGCACAATCAGAGATTATATCCTGGCTCTTCCAAGCTTTATAATGCTAGTGAATGGGGGCTGGAATGCCGTCTTCTAGTTGCTAATAAAGTTTTAAATATGGATATTTTTCCTTCAAAAATGTATCATTTTGCTTTAGAAGGCTTTTAATAACCCCATGGAACGGTATTGATTATTTATTAGGGATGTCAAATGATTAATCGCGATTAATCACATCCAAAATAAAAGTTTGTGTTTACATAATATATCTGGGTGCACTGTGTATAATTATTTTATGTATATATAAATTCACACACATGCTTGTATATATTTCAGAAATATTTTCCTGTATATACTGTATATAGATTTATATAATTATAAAAATCTAAATATTAATATTTTACATAGAAATAATATTTTTTCCTTAAATATACATGCATGTGTGTGTATTTATATATATAAAATAATTATACACAGTGCACCCACATATACTATGTAGACACAAACCTTTATTTTGGATTCGATTAATCGTTCAATAGCCCTATTATTTATGGATTATTATAATGGATTAATGCATATTTGGGGGGGGGGGTTCAAAATTTATAAGTTATAAGTTATAAGTCTATAAGTTATACAAGATTCAACTAATTTTTCAACTAATAATAAAGTCAGTTTATTGAAATTTAAGTTGAAATGATTTAAACACCCAAGTCAATTTATTAAGAACTTAATTGTACAATTGTACTTGGGCCAACCATCTAGCAACTCCACCAGAACAGGGTTTTAAAACTGTTTCTGATACCAAGGGCCCAAATACAGTATAATCAAATTGCACAGGACCTGTTTTCTAAAATATAAAGTCAGCTATACTGTATATTTGAAGACTTTTTTTTGTTTGTGTAAGAAAAATAAATTTTCTTTATAAAGAGAACATGTTGTTTAAAAATTAAGTAATTGGCATTCATGTTGTAAAGACATGCGGTATATTAAAGACATGCGACATATTGCGGTATTATCTGGAAAATATTATTATTATAAGTATCCATTATTATTTTAAATGTATTTAAATAGTAGATTTAACAAATCATATTGGTCCACAACCTTTTCCCTCCAAATGTTTTTCTTTGAAATTTCCTACAGAACCTGTATTATGACCTTGTTTGAAATCTGACAAGCTAAAAACACCCTGAAGCCCCTATAAACCGCTTGGTAAAGTACTCAAACCACTAAGAACACTTAAGAACCTTCATAGCATCATGTTAGGAGCACTCTAGAAACTGCAGTTTTGCACTGACAGCTATCAATCACTTTTTTCCAGAAAAATCTCAGTTTATAATTTGACTTGCATTCGGTTGCACTCACCTGTTTTAATAGCAATTCACACAAACACAAATTCTGCTCACAATGGGGAAATAAAGACTTGATTGAACAAGATTGGAAGATACTTTATTTGTAGATGTGTCTTTTTAACTTTTATTTTTTTTGTGGTGTATCTAAATAAATCTTGCACAAGCAAATACTGATGTTTTGGTGAGGAGATTCTGGCTGACAAGGCAGTGAGAGCCTGTGACCCAGATTGAAGGATTCCAGTCCTGCTTTTCACCCCAGCTCTCCTGTCTATGGAGCCCGTGCCATCTCATGGGCTGGTGTATGATGTCGCGCTAAGCACGAGAAGAATGTCATTGACGTCAGTGCAGTCTCTTTCAGAGAAAGTGGCACCCCAGCCCTGTGTACTTCACCACACACGCTGAGAGAGAGAGAGAAGACACAGACAGACAATGAATAAGATAATGTGTTCTTTGTTAAAGCAATGTACATGTGGCATTTGTTTTCATTGTAGTGTCATGTCTAACATAGCTGCACTGACGTGTTTTGTCAGCCTTTTGTTATTTAGTTTCACTTATTTTTATGCCCTCATATGGTCATCCTTAACCTATTCGAAAAGGCACATGCAGCAAACATTTGCAAATTTCCATAAACTCCATAAACCATAAAAAGCATCTGATATAAGATTTCAGATATACAAATGTTGCAGGTCATAAATGGTCTCATCTCAGCGAACATCTCAGTAGGAAATGATTTGCTAGTTTTGTAAACATAAATCACAAAGCATCCTCTTTAGAAGCCAAAGCACAACCAGCCTTTCTCAAAGTGTCAGCTGTGAAGGAGCCAAGCTCCTCACCTCGAAATCCCGTAAAGTTCATGCCGGGTTTTAGCTGTAGTCCTCTCTCTCCTGCATGCAGCAGCACTGGCAGGCTTCAGGCTTCTGTTTCAAGAGGAAGCTCGGCTCACGTTCGGCTAGCGACGCTCCACGGCTGCCCCGTGTTCATGCAGGGCATCCACCGCTCTGAGAAAAGAGGGCAGGCAGATGCGATCACCTTTGTTCTTTTGTGCGGCAGCTCAGCTTGAGGACTAGTCACTCATTTGTTGGCGTCAACACTCTGTATGCTTTGTATGCGTGTATGAGCGAGTGTACGTGTGTGTTATTGTTATGACACTATGCCTGTATGCTTTGTTATGGGCTGGATCACATGCTCCTAAGGGCCACCGCACACTACTCCGCTTCTTGGATGCAGACCGGCATCTGTCACGCAGAGATGGGCCTGCCCACAGCAATGATGTTCTCTCTGTCCCGAGATGAGAGCTTTCACTCCGGGCTTCTCGGACATGTAGGACTATAGATTCTGCAGTCGAGCGCGTGTTGTCGTTTTGTTTGTGAGCAGTGTTGTTTTGTGTGTGGCCCCTTTGTATGTTTTCTTAAGGGATATAGTGTTCCCCACTTCTCACGAGATCTGACTCCCACTCCTCGTGCCTCGTCGGATTATAGCTCTGTTGTTTTTGGAAACCTTGTTTTTTGGCTCGATTTGGAGCCCCATCATTCACTGTGGAGGGCTTCAGCACAGCATGAAGAATCACCCATGCGTTCTGTCGGGATATCCCAACATGGCGGTCTACAGCAGTTTGGGCCCTCTGCTGGGAGCCTCAACTAGACACCTAAAGCATCTGAGATCTGACTCCTTGCCTCCTTCTCTTCCTCCAGAGGAGGCCTACCAGAAGCTGGCCACAGAGACCCTGGAGGAGCTGGACTGGTGCCTCGACCAGCTCGAGACCCTACAGACCAGGCATTCAGTCAGCGAGATGGCATCCAACAAGGTAAAAAAGCTCTAGGTGTATTTATCTGCGCTTTTGCTTGATTAGGATTCCATGGGATGGTTCTGCAAGTTGATGAAGTGCAATTATTGATATCTCAGGTGTTCATATTCCACTCACAATCACAATTGGAGATAGTATTGTCGATTTAGAACTTTTTTTATTATTATATATTTTTTCGTGATTTTTATTTTATTTATTTGTGATTCTTTTTTTTTGGCTTGTGAAAAATTACTATTTTAAGACAAATGTTTGTTGTGGTTTGTTGAATCCCAGTATACCTGAACACCAGTAAATAAATATGCATCACATCTGACTGTGTTTGCTACTCCATCATACTGTGTTTGTAGCCTTAGATGTCAGTGCTGTGCATTGGTTCAAACATGAGCTGCAGATGATTAATATTCTCAAATGGCAATCAGATCATGTAATAAACAACTGAAGGATTTAGTTGTTTTAGAGTGAAGTTGATTTCAGATCAGTTGGTGTTTTCTAACGAGTGCACTGTTTGCAATAACAGCAGCAGAATCGTCATTCAGGCTGCACTGAGCATGCCCACAGTCTCCAGTAAGGCCCTAGTACACATACAGCATGCTAATCAGCCTGTAGTGTGTATCTATTCACGTTCAGTCCATTTAGCACTCTTAAAATAACAAAATACGAGATGCTTCTCATTTTGCTTACACAACTAAAGGTCTAAAGGTCCAGCAGAGGTGACCAGACATAAGTATCAGAAGAGTCAAATACTCACATTTTCATGTCTCACTTGAACGACCCCCCGCCATTTCCCAGTATCCATGGAAACGCACAAGGCCTGTCAGATTGCTTTGTTGCTTTAGCTCAATAGCAATAGTGGTGTATCCAAGTGTTATATCCTATCCGACTGATATAAATAACACTGTTTTAGAACAGAAATTGCTACTGCTAATCTGTTATGAAAACACTTTTTTATGTAGTGCCTGTATTGTGTGTGTAGGTGGTGTGTAGATACCAAGCTGCAATTGTTTTTGTGATTTATTAGCTGTCAGAATGTTCATATTGGCCCAGATGCTTGAATACATCTTCCATTTCAATTGCCGAAATCATTAAATTTAGTTCACCATAAGAATTCAAGGTAACACTTTATTTTATGGTGTCCATGATACAGAGTAATTACTTAATTAATTACTTATTAAACAAAATTAAACAAAATGTAATCAACATGTAACAAAGTTATGGAACAGCGTGTACTTACAGATTGTAATTACACACATGTAATAGGCAGCTACTGTTACACATATGTAACAGGCCGAGTCAGTTACATACGTGTTAACGACTTGGTACAATGTAATTATATATAAAAATGTTGGTTGTACTACTCAATGTAACAACAAGTATTTAATATGTTACTAAGGTGTGAAAAAAGCCTGCAGTTCCACATGGTCATTTTGTATCTTCTAAAATAATGTATCAAGATTGTACTTAAGTGTACTTCATGTGTATAAGGTATGTAGATACACATGAAGTACACTTAAGTACAATCTTGATACACTTTATTTTACATAGCTTATCCCTGTGTAATATTATGTAATTGCAATGTAATTAGGAAGCTACCACATGCATTTATGCTGTGAACGAGGGAGTTTGGTCTAATTCAAACTAAAGTACATATGGATAAGGTTTGTAGATACACATGAAGTACACTTAAGTACAATCTTGATACACTTTATTTTACATAGCTTATCCCTGTGTAATATTATGTATTTGCAATGTAATTAGGAAGCTATCGCATGCATTTATGCTGTGAACGAGGAGTTAAGTCTAATTCAAACTAAAGTACATATGGATAAGGTTTGTAGATACACATAAAGTACACTTAAATACAGTCTTGATACACTTTATTTTTTGTAGCTTATACCTGTGTAATAAATTGAATGTAATTTAGAAGCTACTGCATGTATTTAAGCTGTGAACTAGGGGGTTAATTCAGATGGATAAGTATGTAGATACTCATGAAGTGCACTTAAGTACTTGATACACTTTATTTTAGAAGGTACAAAATGACCATGTGTAACTGCAGGCTTTTTACCTTAGTAACATATTTAAGGACTTGTTACATTGTACCAAGTCAGTAACACATATGTAACTGACTCGGCCTGTTGTATATGTGTAACAGTAGCTGCCTATTACATGAGTGTAATTACAATCAGGCTGTTCCATAACTTAGTTACATGTTAATTACATTTTGTTATGTTATTACAATGTTTACTACTAAGTGATTAATTAAGTAATTACTCTGTATCACGGACACCGTAAAATAAAGTGTTACCGAATTGGATTTAGATATGTTTTATAACTCTAACTTTATAACTTTATAATTATATGTGGGGATTACTCTGTAAAAAGGTGTGATCTGGGTAGCAAATTAGGCCAGATACATAATTTATAGATGTATATTTTAAGGCTAAATATGGATGATTTTGCGAGAGACTCATGCAACATGATCTAAAAAGCGTATTATTAAACTAGGGTAACCGGGAACAAAGAATTATTTAGGCCTGTCCCAGCAAACACATTTTTCAAGAAATCACAGCTACAAATTGTGTGATATCTTCCCATTTTTAGCTCGGAGACGTGTTTTAACACCCTCTAGATGTTCCAACAATAGAAACACAGTCACCTCTGTCCGTACGACCCTCGACAGCCTATTACCGTCAGCTCATCTGCTCCAGTAAAGCTGCAAATTACTCGGCATCCCACTAGTGGTACACAGGGACCAGAAGTGTGAAATAATCCCTGACCATGTTCTGTCAGCTCCACTGCCTCAGCTCTGTATTTGCTGCTGTGCTGTACGGTCTTCTGCAACCAGCTCGGTCCAGCTCAGTTTAAAGACAGGTTTTGCTACAATAGCTCAGTGACATTTCTAAAAATGTACCTGGTCTACAGGTACATTGGTCACTTCCTCTCAGGGCACAGCGTGTTTGTGGATAGTTGGCCATTGGAAGTCTGCAATTCAGTTATCATACATTTGGCCAAATAATTCAGTCCTCGGTCATGCATTTGTTATATTGTGAATTTATTTATAAAATGAATTATATAACTGTGTGTGTATGTATATATACACTACCGGTAAAAAGTTTAAGATTGGTAAGATTTTTTATGTTTTTAAAAGAAGTCTCTTCTGCTCACCAAGGCTGCAATGTTTAGATAAAAAATACACAAAAAACACAGTAATATTGTGAAATATTATGACAATTTAAAATGACTTTTTTATGTTAATATATATTAACATGTAATTTATTTCTCTGACAAAAAAGCCAGAATTTTCAGCATCATTACTCCAGTCTTCAGTGTCACATGATCCTTCACAAATCACTCTAATATGATGATTTTATGCTCCAAAAACATGTATGATTATTATCCATGTTGAAAACAGTTTTTTATATTTTTATTTCAGGATTCTTTGATGAATAGAAAGTTCAAAAGAACAGCTTTTATTTAATTAGAATCGTTTCTAACATTATAAATGTCTTTACTGTAACTTTTGATCAATGTATCATCATCCTCATCCTTGATGAATCAGAAGTATTGATTTCTTATTTATTTCCCCAAAAAATAAAATACAAATTCTTACTGACCCCAAACTTTTTAAAGGGTAGTGTTTAATGTAACAAAAGCTTTCCATTTCAGATAAAAGCTGTTCTTTTGAACTTTCTATTCATCAAAGAATCCTGAAATAAAAATGTAAAAAACTGTTTTCAACATGGATAATAATCATACATGTTTTTGGAGCATAAAATCATCATATTAGAGTGATATGTGAAGGATCATGTGACACTGAAGACTGGAGTAATGATGCTAAAAATTTGGCTTTTTTGTCAGAGAAATAAATTACATGTTAATATATATTAACATAAAAAAGTCATTTTAAATTGTCATAATATTTCACAATATTACTGTGTTTTTTGTGTATTTTTTATAAAAAAATTGCAGCCTTGGTGAGCAGAAGAGACTTCTTTTAAAAAACATAAAAAATCTTACCGATCTTAAACTTTTGACCGGTAGTGTATATATGGGCACATTTCCCAGGACACTTTTTGCTTTATTCAAGGGCCCGTTACCAATTTACCAGGACAAATCTATAACACCGTCAATCAGTTTGTTTTGTTTGTCTCCATTGACTCCCCTCTGTGGATTTATGTGAATGAACTGAATATTTTAGTCTGGTTGACACAATGTTCACTTCCAAACATCACGTCACGTCATGAAGATTACCTCACCGATCCACACATACACGCGTATCTGTTCGCACACACATGCACATAGTGGAACATGAGGTGAATAACACCTCATGTTAAAACAAACAACACATAATGACTGTGTGCCCTTTTGGGGAGCAATCTGCTGTATCACACAGCTCACGTACAAAAAACACATCCTCCAGCTGAGCTGTAGACATCCAAAGGATGAAGTGGGAGGGGTCCCGGGGAGCGGAGCACTCCCAGAGGATTTACATGGCAGCTCAGCTTGGCCAATCGGCTGCAGCGATGAGCTCATTCTAATCCGGAGATGCCTGATTGGTAGGGCTGCACTCAGAAACACTCTCACCTGGGTGATTGTGTGAAACGCAGCCTTATTTGGAAGCTGTTAACTGGGCATATTTTCCTTCCAAGGCACAGGCATTTTTCAGTATATTTAGTTTGAAGAGTACGCAACGTACAGAGAAGAGAGATGCTATCAGACAAAGCCGTGGGTTCTTCACGCCCTCCTCTGTCATAGATGGAATCTTGCCAGGTTTCTTAACAATGGAAAACGCCGTCGTGAGGAATGCCCTGGAATTTCTGGACTTTTCGAATGGGGTTTAGCTTAATATCGCAATGTTAGTTCAGGTGGATTAAAAAGAAATGGAGCTTTGAGACCATCTGGACTAAGCATTTTGCATTTATCTTCCCTCTCAGCGAGTGTTTTTTTAATCTCATCTGCTATCTGGACTTACTCATTCAAAATGCCTGAGGCAAATTATTTGCTGTCAGTTTCTTGGGGGTACATTAAGGTGAGTTAATTAATCATGAAATATTGTATTCTTATATTGGAATGGGGTTGGACAGGCTGCTATTGTTTATTATTGGTGTTCAGTATGTGGTCGCACAAAGAAAAAAGGCTGCTTAAAGAACAGATCATGACAGGAAGATATTTAAATGAATTGATTTGTTAATTAATGGCATTTTTGTGTGTGTTCATTTTCGAGCATGCAGCAGTTTTTGTTCCTGCAAATCTGGTTAGAAATGTCTGTGGCGTCTATCTGGTGTGACCCAGCAGGTCGTTTTGACCTGACATTCTTAACAGTGTGAGAGCATGCATGTGTTTTGGGTTGTTTGGTGGACTCAGCCTTGAAATCGTGGCGTATCTGCCGACTGATAGCGACACAGCTGAAAAGGGAAAATCCATTAAATGATCATAAAAAAATGGAGGTAAAATGGTGACTTGTTCAGCAATGGATTTCAGAGGGGTGTTTCAAACAATAGCACAAACATATTACACAACACCTCCACACAAGATATTTTTACTTTGAATGAAATCATTTTTCCCCTTTTTTGCATAAAATTGGTCTAAATGGCAAAAAAAAAAAATAATTGTTTATCTCTCAACAGTTCAAGAGGATGTTGAACAGAGAATTGACTCACCTCTCAGAGATGAGCCGATCTGGTAACCAGGTATCTGAGTTCATCTCCAGTACATTCTTAGGTGAGTGTCCCACAAAAAAATCCAAAAATGGATGTTAACATTATGGTTCGACACTGAATGTATGTAATATTGGAACAAATATTGCACTTTTAAATGCACAATAGCGTTTTGACTGAAGGAGGGCAACTATGTGGATTTTTGGGGGTAACTCAGAGAACTAGGACAAATGAATTGCTGATTATGAGCAAAAAATCAGGCCAACAGCAGCTCTGTAGCCTGACGGCTGTGTTGCTGAATAATCAGGCCATGAGTAAGACCATTAAATGACCATAGCCCACCATTCATTCACACAACTACAAATCAGTGGCTGTAATGACACATGCTGTGCTTTTACTGTGATTTCTGTGATTTCTAGAACCTTCTCTGAGCTCTTTCTGTGTTTCTGTAGACAAGCAACATGAGGTGGAAATGCCATCACCCCAGTCCCAAAAAGACAAGGAGAAGAAGAAAAGGCCGATGTCCCAGATAAGCGGCGTAAAAAAACTAACGCACAGTTCCAGCCTTACCAACTCTAACATCCCACGGTTTGGGGTTAAAACTGAAACAGAAGATGAGCTGGCCAAGGTAAGTACATATGCACTACCATTCTAATATTTAGAGACAGTAGGATTTATGTGAGTAATTAAGATTAAAATGAATACTTATATTCAGCAAGAAAACATTTAATTGTTCAAAAGCGCCAGTAAAGATAGATATTTTAAATTGTAATAATATTTTAGGGCTGGGCAATGATTAATCGCGATTAATCACATCCAAAATAAAAGTTTGTGTTTATATAATATATGTGTGTAGTGTGTATAATTATATTGTATATATAAATACACACACATGCATGTATATTTTTAAGAATGTTTTTTATTAATAAATCAAATATTTATTAATTATGTATAAATATATATAAAGTGTATTCATGCAAATATGTCTTAAATATATACAGTACGTGCATGTGTGTGTATTTATATATACAAAATAATTATACACACTAAACACATATATATTGTGTAAACACAAACTTTTATTTTGAATGTGATTAATCGTTGCCCAGCCCTAAATATTCTACAATATTATGTTTTTTGTTCTTGTATTTTGATCAAATAAATCCAACATTGGTGAGCATTAGTGACATCTTTCAAAAGCATTAAAAAATCATACCGACCCCAAATTTTTTAACGGTAGCGTGTATAATTAAAAGACTATAAATAATAGATTTATAGAAAACTGCAATATAGGACATCCAAATACATGTGTTTCACTTTATGTCATTTCAGGAGCTTGAAGATGTAAATAAATGGGGCCTTAATGTCTTCAAAGTGGGAGAATTTTCTGGGAACAGACCTTTAACGGTTATGATGCACTCAATATTCCAGGTACTTTTCTTTACAGTATTGTCTCACTCAAGCTCAAGTTTACTTCAGTGTCTTTTCATAAGACTCTCCCCTAACAAGGACAAACCATGTTGGTTTTCTTTCCACTGTAGGAGAGGGACTTGTTAAAGACGTTTAAAATTCCCCTCGACACGTTTATCACCTATCTGATGACTTTAGAGGACCATTACCATGCTGACGTTGCCTATCATAACAACATCCACGCTGCTGATGTCACACAGTCCACTCACGTCCTGCTATCAACCCCTGCCCTTGAGGTACGATGACGGCTGTCCCAGTATGCAGTGCTGCGAGAATGCATTTCTTCTGATTGTTGAGTGTTAAAGAAAGTGGATAATGATTTGAAAATCTGTCTGTTATTTTCAGGCTGTGTTTACAGACCTTGAAATTCTTGCTGCCATATTTGCCAGTGCGATACATGATGTCGACCATCCTGGCGTCTCCAACCAGTTCCTCATTAACACTAGTAAGTCTCTTCCTCTCTACCAACATTCAAATTATTATAAATGAAATGTTGCTATACATGGTTTAAGTGGACTGGGCAAAATCTACTCTACCAATCAAAATATTTGGGATAATTCAGATTTTTTTTTAAATAAATGTATTATGCTCATATTGATCAACAGTAAAAACTGTTGACCAAATTGTGAAATATTATTACAGTTTACTATTTTAATATAATTTAAAATGTAGTTTATTCTGTGATGGCAAAACCACATTTTCAGCAGCCATTACTTCAGGCTTTATTGTCACATAAAACATTTCTTAATTATTGTCAATGTTGAAAGAACAGTTGTGCTGCCTAATATTTTTGTGGGTTAATATTCAGTGACACACTACCATTCTAATTTTTTGAGTAAGTAAAATAAAACATAAATAAAGAATTACTACTTTTCAGTTAGGATGCATAAAATTCATCAAAAGCATCAGTAAAAAATTTAATAATGGTACACAAGATTTATATTTCAAAGATTTCCACAAAGATATTAAGCAGCTAAAAGTTTAATAAAAAGAACTTTGTAATAATTTAGAACCGATAATAATTGAGCACCAAATGATTCAAGTATCATGTGACACTGAATACTGGAGTAATGGCTGCTGAAAATTCAGCTTTGCATCACAATTATTACTGTTTTTATTGTATTTCTAAACAAATAACTGCAGCCTTGATGAGCACAAAAGACTTATTTAATAATAAAAACATCATTATTTAAAATGTTTGACCTGCAATGTACATATACATCAAAAAAGCAAATCCTTTTCCTGTTGTGTCCAAGCAAAGCAAAGTTGCTTTCAAAAGGCTCTTCCTAGAATTTTTGTTTGTGCGATGTTTTTCACAGCTTTTAGAACCACTTTTAGCTTAATCACGTTGTTCAAAGTAGCGGACTCGCTCGAGTCGAATCAATACGTGTTTAAGCTGTTGTCACGTGCAGCAAACGGTCAATTGGGCAATTTTCACATGCTAGTGATGCATGTGTTAGGTGGGCTACATGTGTCTGTGATTCACAGAGCTCACGTGTCCCACCCACACAGCCGGTAAAATCCCCTCAGTGACTAATAGAGGGGCCAGTAGGCCTTGTCACAACTTTAACACGAGAGGAGGGGATGCAGGTTCTTCCATACCTTCATGCTGCTGTTTTTAATCCGTGGAATACTAAATGAGACATTTTAATGAACCTTTGTGCTGTTCTGAAAGGTGTCCAAAAAATAAAACCCTATGAAAGTTTGTGGAAATGTGGAAAGTCCACTTAGAAATACAAATAAAAGAGTTGATGAAGTACAGTATATAATGAATCACTCTCACTCTCTCTCTCAGACTCTGAGCTGGCCCTCATGTACAATGATTCGTCTGTGTTGGAGAATCATCACCTGGCTGTAGGTTTTAAACTGCTGCAGGAAGAGAACTGTGACATCTTCCAGAACCTGACCAAGAAACAGAGACAGTCACTCCTGCAAGATGGTCATTGACATTGTGAGTCATGATGTATCAATGATGTATCATTGGTCTATAAGTCAGCTGTCCTTTATCACACTCTAACTGTTTTTGCTGCTTAATTTCTATGCGAAAATAAGTGTAAATTAATTTAAGGGCCAATAAATTACCGCCTTTTCTCTCCAGCCAAAATGGATTCATCCATTCAAACCATTCATCTATTTTTTTTTTTTTTTTTTTTCCAGGTTCTGGCCACAGACATGTCTAAGCACATGAATTTGTTGGCGGATCTGAAAACCATGGTGGAAACCAAAAAGGTGACCAGTTCAGGAGTATTACTGCTGGACAACTACTCTGACAGGATACAGGTTCGTCCTTAATGCTCATATTGCATTGTATATATCACAGTAAAGGTTAGTATTTGAAAATCTGTTTGAAAAGATTTTATTTAATTCAATTTTATTGAAAATTTATAAAATAAATATGTTTATTAAAAAAGTATAGTGAGTATAGTGAACTAATGTTCATGTTCAAGAAACCAGTTTGAGATGATTTGAGCTTTGTGCCATGTACACTGTGGTCATAAAGGGATGGACATGGTCTGCTATGCTTAAATTGGTACTAAGGGGCCCAAATGTGACAAGAAAATACCCTCCACACCATTACACCACCAGCAGCCTGAACGCTTTCATGTTGTTCATGGCAAATTCTGACCCGGTCATCTGAATGTTGCAGCAGAAATTGAGACTCATCAGACCAGGAAACGTTTTTTCCAATCTTCTGTTGTCCAATTTTGGGGAGGCCGTGCAAATTGTAGCCTTAGTTTCCTGTTCTTAGTTCAAAACGTATATATATATATATACACTATATAATATACTAATACAGTTATTTAAAGAATTGCTACAGCTAAGTTCTACAACTTTTTTATGTGGCTCCATGGGTTGGTTGAGGGTCTGGGTATATAAAGGTTGACAACCTTTGCTCTGTGGTATTCAACACCGAATTTGGATATGATAATACACTTATGAATGTGCAAATGAATCTAAATATGAATATGCATGCATAACTGTCTGATTTTGTCTGTATCTCAGGTCTTGCAGAACATGGTGCACTGTGCAGACCTCAGTAACCCCACCAAGCCTCTGCAGTTGTACAAGCAGTGGACAGACCGCATCATGGAAGAGTTCTTCAGCCAGGGGGACAGAGAGCGAGAGCGCGGCATGGAGATCAGCCCCATGTGTGACAAGCACAACGCTTCAGTCCGAGAAGTCACAGGTGAGGCAGCTCAGGGTGGAGAAAGGTGGAATCAAATAAAGAAACAATATATAAAGAAACAATAAAGAAACATTCAATATATATCAAGCTTTATATATATATATATATATATATATATATATATATATATATATATATATATATATTAGGGCTGTCAAACGATTAATCACATCCAAAATAAAAGTTTGTGTTTACATAATATATGTGGGCGCACTGTGTATAATTATTTTGCTTATATAAACACACACACATGCTTGTATATTCAAGAAAAAAAAGCATTTATATATAAAATATTTTTAATTATATATAATATAAATTATATATAAATCTGTATACAGTATATACATGAAAATATTTCTTAAATATATACAAGCATGTGTGTGTGTATTTATATATATATATATATATATATATATATAAAATAATTACAGTGCGCCCACATATATTATGTAAACACAAACTTTTACTTTGGATGCTATTAATCGCGATTAATTGTTTGACAGCCCTGAATTTGTGCATAAAATGATTAACATGTTTGATGATGTGCACTGGCAATCCTGTACAAAAATTTTTATGTTTTTTTTTTCTTTTCTTTTTTTAAGAAGTTCCTTCTGTTCACCAAGACAGCATTTTTTAGCAATAATACAGTAAAACATAATACTGTGAAATATTATTACAATATAAAATAACTATTTTCTATTTGAATATACTTAAAAATGTAGTTTATTCTTGTGATGCAAATTTTATTTTCATTACTTCATTCTTAAGTGTCACATGATTCTTCAGAAATAATTATAATATGTTGATTTGCGGCTCAAGAATCATATCTCATTATTATCAATGTTGAAATTTTTGCTTAATATTTTTGTGGATTTTTACAGGACTCTCTTGATTAATAAACAGTTCGAGATAACAGCATTTATTTGAAATAGAAATATTTTTTAACATTATAAATCTCTTTACTGTGACTTTGATCAATTTAATGATAAAAGTATTAATTTATATATAATATATAATATATAATATATATATATATATATATATATACACATATATCCAACTGACTTCCAAACTTTTGACTTGAAGTGTATATGCCAGCTATTTCATAAATCCCTTTCAAATAGCACAATAGATGTCAAAATAAACAAAGTAAAAACATTTATTGTGTGTTCTGATAAATACGCATCTTTCAAGAACTTTCAAAATGTTTTTTTCAGGTGGGCTTTATCCACTACATCGTGCACCCACTGTGGGAGACGTGGGCCGACCTCGTGCATCCAGACGCCCAGGACATCCTGGACACGCTGGAGGACAACAGGGAGTGGTACCAGAGCACCATCCCCCAGAGCCCCTCTCCAGCACTGGACACCTGCAGCGAGGGCAGGCGCGCCGCCGGACAGGAGAAGTTCCAGTTTGAACTGACTCTGGAGGAGGACGGGGAATCAGACACCGAGAAGGACAGCGGTAGCCCTCCCTGATGAAGAGGAGGAGGAGGAGGAAGAGGAGGAAAACAGCTGCAGTGACTCTAAAACCCTTTGCACACAGGGACTCCGAATGTACAGAGATCCCCCTGGACGAGCAGGTGGGGGACGGACAGGAGGACGAGGAGGACGAACACGAGGAGGAACGGGAATTATCAGAACCCTGTGTTTTAGAGGAGGAGGAGGAGGAGGAGGAGGAGGAAGAAGAGGACACTGCCAACACATAACACAGTATGAAACTGGCACCTGAACTTTTTTTATATTAGAGATGAGAAACACTTATTTATGGTTAGATATTCGTTTTTTCATTGTCTATTTTGCATATCAGAAGTGCTTTTTAATGTCTGCCTTTAACATGTTTTTCTTTTCCATTCCTCACTCTTTCTTTCAACCATTTTACACTCAGGAATATCTTTCCACTTCCCACCTGTCATTCATACAAACAAAGTATTCCCGGTGTCGAGGTACTTTTTTTTTTTTAACTGAAGCAGTATTCTAGAAACATTGAACTTAGAAAGCAGCTGTTTTTCACCAACAAGACGCTATTTTTTCCTGCAATTCAAAGCATTTTAGCAGACAAATGCTTCGAAATTCATGTCTTCCTGATGCCTTGAATGTGTTATTAATCTGGATTCAGTTGGCTGCTGTTTTTGTGTATCAAGCATTATTTGAAGTGAACGGACATGGTACCAAAGTGAAAAAAAACACCACTTTTACATCATTTTAATCAACAAATGCAGATGTGGTTAAAATGTTGCACATCCTCTTCTTTTTTTTGAACCATTATTTGTTGCTCCCAATCCAGATATGAAAATAATTGATTTAAATGAATACACGAAGTTCAAACATATCTTCCCCCAAGAACAAAATCTCATGATTTTGTTATAAAACAATAGCTTGATTAAGCCTTAAATATTTTGGTGCCAACCAAAAATTTACAAAAACATGCTAATAATGGAGTAAAATGAATCGCTGGGTATCACTTCATGCATTAAAAATCATGTTTTATTGTAATTCAATAATAGTGATTATTATGATTAAATCATAATGCTATTACTAATAATGATTATTATTATTATTGGCCTGCTCAAAAATATCTGTTTGGTGCCATATGTCTCTGGCCAGTTAAACAAAACAACTGACATTAATGAAGCTCAACGTTCTGGTTTCTGTTGTCACATGATCACAGGACAATCAGCTTTAGTGCAAAGCCTCATTGTGAGTGTGAATCTAGTTGCACTGTATCTTTTCATGTCTTTTTGTTGATTGTATTTATTTCTGGTCGTTTTTGACATTCGCCAAACATTTCCAGCGGTAATGGTTTTAATTGCTGCTTTACTCATCTCTGTCAAGTGTCCTGCTGTATCCTCTTCTTTTTGTTCTTTTCATATTAGTATTATTTATTAATGCTCTCTTGATGTGCTTCTAGCATATTAAATCATTTTAATCAAACTGTAGCATCAGCAGGCTTATCAGTCAGTTCTCCTAAATCAATTGTTTTAATTATACATATGCAGTAAATATATCTAATCAAATGTTATGTATGATATTGAAGCCTTTTGAAACTAGCCCTTTTCATTGCTTTATTTAAAACTCATTCTGTTGCCAAGTTTTTGTTTATTTTTAAAAACGAGTCGTCATATTTTTTTAATTCGTCTCCATTCACTACATCGTTTCTCATTTCTGTCTGTTTACATACGTGTATTTATTGTGCTGTACAGTACATATTGTCGCTCTTATTATGTTGTAAATGATTATATCATCCCTTTTGGTGATGGTGTTGTATTATGGAACTCTTACTGAGAGAAATGTTTGTCATTCTTAGTATGTAATGATCCCATTGATATGTGTCTCTAGAGAGATTGCGTAGAGAGAAAGGGGAAAGCCAAATTCTAGTCTTACTGTGTTTATTTCACATTCTTTCTTTTTAAAAGAAAGTGGTTCTGTGGCCTGAGGGTTGTGCCTTACAGATAGCTCTTTAGTTTTTATCCTCTTGCTGCACTAAAGAAACTACTGGCTGGAAACTGACCTAGATGTGTTTGTTGTGTTCCTCCTGTTTATGTGGCATAAATGCTCCAAGGAAAGAAAAATAGACGAAAGTTGATCCGACCTCACTGGACAGGGTAAAAGCAGGCCAGTGTGGTGGGTTTCATCATATTTATAGTCTATGCTGTGTTCGTCTGAGTGAAACATTGAAAACCATTTGCGTTTCATGCAATATGAGAGAGAACATCTTTCTGTTGGGGGATAACAGGGCATTTTGATTTTCGGATCCATCCTTCACAAAAAACCCAAACGCTCAATTTGGGACTCATTTTGACACATATACTGTAGATTCTTAATGACCCTGAATGGATGGGAATCAATGTGTCCTCGTCTCTTTTTAAATCATGACAGAAATACACAAACAGAATTTGACAAGTGATATTTAGGGATAATCTTTTTTTTTTAGTTATGTGAATTGAATGAGAAAACTGTCTGGAGGTTTCAGAAGACTGTGTAGTTGTTTATTGGATTCCTTGTTTATTGCAGTCTATTGGATAGAACTGTAGAAATAAAATTTACGTACGAAAACTGGTAAAATCCAATAAAAATGTTTTTATATGCACCAAAAATAAAAGCATGGGTTGACTCTATGATGATGTCTCTTGTTTCCTCTGAGTTCAGAATCTATTGCTGTCTAGCTTTTATTTATTTATTTTATCTTTTTTTCTTTTCTTTTTTTTAGGTGGACTGGATTTATTTTTGTATCATTAATATGCTATTATGATTTTTGTTATTTTTTATATATGTAAATATAGGTCTTCTTTTGGGTTAAAGTTTTAATAATTTTAAGTTTTGTCATTTTTATTATTTTAAATGTCAATATAGTTTGATTTTAAGTATTTTATTATTATTTTTAGTTTTAAAGTATAATAACCCTGGATCAGACTTTTATTTTTTTTTTATTATTTTTTAGGTCAGAATTATTATTATTATTTTTTATAAATACCGATTCAATTGCAGCTGTCTGGACAGAACCATGTGAAAGACTAGATCTCAGACATCAGAATCATTTCAAGGCCACATTTATTTATTTTCTCATACTTTTAAGCTTTCGCGATCATTATCCGTACACACAGTTGCACACAAACATATCCAACCAACTCATCAGCAAAATGCGAGTACAACATCCTCTCACGCTACACACAAGTTTACAAGTATATAGAATTTATACATTTGCAGAAGTTTATAATTCCCCTGAGAGACGTGGGAATGATGTGGAGAATCTAAAGTTCGACTCAATTTTGCTTATACTGTAACTGCGGATTACTAATACAGGAGATATTGTGGTATCGAGGATACAGGTACACTAGCAACCCCTGAAATAAGACCTGTATGGTATAAAGGCATAAAGAAAGGACAAGGTTTGACACTTCTGTTTGGCACAATCTTGCTAGTCTGCTATGTCATTAACACCAAAAAACTAGGAGTTGAAGCCAGGTCAAAGATTTGGGGTTCAGTAACTTATTCTCTGTCTCAGAATACAGAAGCATGGCGACAGCGCTCGAAGCCACAACGCGACGGCCTGGACGGGGAACACTAGCAGTTACAGTCAGATTGTTGCGGTGGCGCCGTGTCTGTCAGTTATGGTCTGGTTGTGGGCGTTCCCGTGGCAACGGCTGGGTCGGCCTCAAGTGTGTCTGACATCTTGTCGCAAATGATGTCCCACCAAACGCTCAAATGTCTGCGTGATGTTGACGTTGTCCTTTGCACTGGTCTCAAAAAACTCAAATCCTTTTGGGAAAGAGAGAGGTAAGCATATGAAATATACAAGTATAAATGTTTTGGGGTTGATGAGATTTTAGAAGATTATAAGAATGCTTATAAATTGGATGGATTTGATCAAAAATTATTATGCATTATTATTACAAATGAAAGTACTGTATTCTATTTGAATAGATAAAATTACATTTTAAATTGATTTAAAAGTAATTTGTTCCATTGATGCAGAGCTGAGTTTTCAGCATCATAAGTGTCACATGATCCTTCAGAAATCATTAAATATGCAGATTTGGTGCTCAAGAAACATTTATTATTAATATCAATGTTAAAAAAAAAACTATTATTCTACTATATTTATGGAAACCTTGATGTTTTTTGACGATTCTTTAAAGAATACAAAGTACAAAAGATGTCTTTTCTAAAGAAGTGTTGTTGAACTAAGATTATAAATGTCTTTACTGTCACTCTTTTGATCACTTAAATATGAGTGTGTAATCTAATATTTATATTTAATATATATATATTTAATGACCCTACAAGTTCAATTAAACAATCAAAATACAATGAAAATCTTTGATATTTATTAAATATTTAAAATATGAAGGTAAAAAAAGAGCAAAAAATGTTACTTTGCAAAAAACAAACAAACAAAAAAAACCCTTCCAATGATTACAACTTAATCAGTAATATAAAAATATTTTGTTCTCTCTATTTTTGCTTGTGATCATAATTTCTTTATATGACAGCCACGCCATAATTACATCCACACAATTTGGCATGTTTCAGTGCATTATCACAAATAAAACAATTGTCCCCAAGCACGCCAACGCAAATACGCTTACAAATCTTTAAGGTCAAGGTGAAAATGTGACTTTTCCAAGGCCAGACATGACTTTTGGCCACTACTGTATACTCACCCAGCTGTTCCGCCAGCAGTCTCCCACTGTCCACAGACACGATCCTTTCCTCATCCATGTCGCATTTGTTTCCTGCGAGGATCACCTGGGCATTGTCCCAAGAGTATGTTTTAATCTGGGTCCGCCCTGACACGAGACGAGACAAAAGCGAGCAGACATGCTTGTCGTCAGTGCAAATGCCCTGGAACATCCTCCAGGACAAGACGTTCCAGACACAGTCAAACCAAAACTCTGTCCGTTTTATTGTACGAGAATGTCATCATGCCACAGAAAATCAATGGGAACTTCATGTCAAACAGACTTGTTTATATTCTGTCCATCTCTCTTCCTCTTCAGCAGCATGTTTTTTGTTTTCTCTAATCCAGAGATGTAATGCACTTCACTACAAAATCACTAAAAGTATTGTATTTCCCAGGTCATCGTGACATAAATCTTTTTTCTTTTACAAAAAGAAACCATGTCCCTTTAGGGGCTCCATAGTCTTACAATAAAATTGTATGGCTTCAGATGACTTGAAGGTAACACATTACAATAAGGTCTCATTTGTTAGCATAAATGAGTTATCATGAACTAAGAATTTAAAATACTTCTACTGCATTTATTAATATTAGTTAATGCTGATAGTAATACACTTACAAATACACTTTTAATATGAAAAGTTGTCTCTAATAACATTAGTTAATGCACTGTGAACTGACATTATTAACTATATGTAAAAATATTGCTCATTGGTGGTTTGTTAGTTTAATAACTTCCTTTAAAGTTAACAAATTAGATCGTATTGTAAAATGTTACTGATTTAAAATATAGTGCACAATTTATTTTATTTAATTTTTTTTTGGGGGGATACAACTTTTTTGGGTTTCACAGGAGAAAGTAATTGAAATGACATGAGGGTGAGAAAATTATGATAAAATTTGCATTTAAATTTAAATAAAATCATTTTAAATATAATATAATAATATATATAATTTAAAAAAATTAGCATTGAAACAAATGACAAAAAAAGCTTTTTACTTTGTAACAACATTAAAAATCAATTAAAAATGTTAACACAAGCCCATGCTTAAGTAATATTTGTGTATTTTCTCTGTACTTTTTGTTCTGTGTATGCATTGTGAAGATAAGAAGAGGTCTAAATAATTTCCCTCACATGATTAATGACTTTCATTTATAGATTTTGTCTCCAGGATCGACATGAAACTGCAGGATCACCTCTGCAATCCCACACAGTAGTGATCCTGAGAGCTCATCAACACTCCTATTGAAAGCAGGACTCAACTTACCAGTCCTGAACAGCAGCAAAAGACTCCTCGTTGGTAATGTCATACATTAGGATGAAGCCCATGGCGCCTCTGTAATAGGCTGTGGTGATAGTCCTGTACCTTTCCTGCCCAGCTGTGTCCTAAAAATAACAAGAGCAGAATTATAATAGGCCGGTTTCACAGACCTAAAATATATCAGTGCCATTGTTTTGTCTCAAATGCACACCAGTAATGCTTTTTTCTAAGGCATGTTTAAAAAAAACTACTTAAGTGCTTAATTTAGGCAATTAGGATTTAGTCTGTGAAACCAGGCCAATATGTAGTAAATTAGTCTAAAAAAGAGGAGCATCTCTACTTATTTTGACAGAGAATCATGTTAAATTCACAAGAACTGATTGAGTCTGCACAGAAAAATGGAGTGAAGACAGCATGTGTGAATGAATGAGCGCTCGAGTCTGAGACGGTGCTTTGTCACCTCTAAAAGTAGCAGCACTTTCACTCGAAGACTAAAATAGAAAAGTGTGCCACGATCTGATGAACAGAACAGTTTGCTGATGCTGACTTAAAGGCCTAGATAAGGTGACAATGGCTTATGTTCTCTTTCCATAAGCCAGTGTTAATCATCACCCCATGTGGTGTTTACATTGCTCCATGTGTGATTATCCAGCTCTTCAGTGCTTTACCAACCATGAAACATTGACGCCGAGTTAAAAAAAGACTTAAAGTCTGTGTCATTTTCGAATCGTGGCCATTATGACGTGAATTACCCAGATCTGAAGCTTGATCCTTTTGTCGCTCTTATAAATGGTTTTGACCTTAAAGTCGATGCCCACTGTACTGACAAAGGCAGATGTGAAGGTATCATCGGCGTAGCGGAAGAGGAAAGATGTTTTTCCGACGCTGCTGTTCCCGATGATCAACAGCTTGAACATGTAATCAAAGTTTTGATCAGAGCTCTCCTTTTGTTTGGTGTCTTGCGTAGCAGCCATCTGTGAGAACACAAAGCCACAGTGTGATTAATAGATCAAAGATTTACAGCCTAAAAATAGTAACGTCTAAAAATATAATTGTCGTATGATAGTATAAATAAATGATAGGTTACACTTTATTTTAAGGTGTAATTATACATTTATGTACTGAGTAATATTAATGTACTTACTGCACTATAGGGTTAGTTGCACATAATTACACATAATTTATAGTTATTACTACAGTAACTACATGTAATATCTCTGACATCAACATGTAACAAGGACACTGTAAAATAAAGTGTTGACAAGTTATATAAATGAGTATTTCATTAAAGTCCTCTCCATATTTCTGTGAAATTCAGCACCAGGAGCTGTCCACGGCTGCGTCTCAAACCTAGTGAATGTCCTACAGCATTTTTGCATTTAACTCATTTAATCCCAGCCTAACTAAATGTATTTTAGTTTAAATGTTAAAATATTTTGCACAAGAGTTGTCAACTACAATAAATGAGTATGCTGTCTTGATTTCCTTTTTACATGTTTGCTTGGCAGGAGCAAACAGAGACATGACCAGATGTGATGATGATCAAAGACGATGTCTGTTTTTAATTAAAAACTGATTGATTCACAAAATAAAAGTCATTTTGAAGTACTGTAATAATAAAGAAAATAAAAGTCAAAATGAGAAGACATATGCCTTCATTTGAAATATTACATTATTGTTTACACCCTTCTATTGAGTCAACTTATTGAGCAAATAAACAACTTTTGACACTTGTGACCAGGAATAAAACATAACTTTACGTTATTAGATACGTTATGTGCTTACTTAGCTGGGAAACAAATGTCACTTAAATTGTGTAATATGAGCGTGCAAACTCGGAAGACGCCGATGATAGGCTCTACCCCACGATGTTGTCGAAGTAGGCAGCGAACTAGGTTTTGAGACGCAGCCTATAGTGTTTTTAAAGGGGTCCGTCTCTTTTCAGCCAAGCCCTGGATATAAAAGGCTAATAGTCTTCAAACACCTAATGCTCATAATGACAATAGCCTACTTGATGTGGACCATAGACAAAGAGAATTTTGAGCTGTAAATGAGAGACTCTTATTGGCAATATTATTTCATATAAACAACCAAGACTGTTTGAATTAGCAGCTTCTGTGAATAAATTAGCTTTTACGGCTGATTGCTTTTCTCTTCACTGATGTTGCGTTTCATTAATGTAATAGCCTAAACATTTCATGACCGGTCAGTAGCCTATTGTGCTCGCTGTAAAAGGGCAAATCTCTTTAAACTACATCTTTTTTATTTATTTATTTTCAGTATGACTAAATTAGCCATTTATTTCTCTTTTTGCGTAGCTCTCCGTTACGACCAAAGTGGTCACCAAACATTGTATTTATATAACACCGTTGAACACTTACCTTCCCGTACAACTCCATTGTTAAAGACAATAAAACCAATACAATAAACGGAGCTTGATTCTGATTTAGTCCTAATAAATTATAGTTTTTTCCCCGTTTTGGAGAGGTGGAGTCGGCTGTTGGGATAAATGTTGGATGCAGTGATGCTCGCAATGGACGTCAGCAGACACTCTCCACCCATTCATCCACTTGAAGTGTGAGTGCGTGCTGCTGACAGCAGGGGGCGGTGTCATTACATTATTATAATTTTTTTTGGATGTCATTACATTATTTTGAGCATAAAAAACTGATTGAAAATAGTTCATTAATTAGTTCATATGTAATGGACACCAATATTACAGACATGAAATGACTGTCAGGATTTTGCTTTGTCTGTGTTGTCTTTGTTTCATGTCTCTATGTTTGTGTTGTGCTTGAACATAAATATGCCCCTGGGTTTGTTTGTGTTGGCCATGTGCTCCTCTGTTCCTGCCTATTTCCCAGTACTACCACCCTCTTGTCTAGTTGAGTCCTCGTTTGTCACCTGTTCCTTATGTTCTCCACTCACTTGTTGAGTCTTCGTTTTACTGAGCATGTTCACCTGTTCCTTGTCTGAATGTGCTCACCTATTCCTCTTGTTTTCAGCTCCCTTTATATGTGTTCTCTTGCCATCGTGTTTTGCCAGTTTGTTGTCATTTAGTGTTGTGCTACCTGTTACTTATTGCTCATGGTGTCAGTCAGTTGTGAATAGTGCCTGGGATACCTTGTCTTGTGTTTGTTGTGTTCCCTGTTTGTTCCAGACCTGCAAGGTGAGAGAGTAATAATAATAAAAGTACATACAAAAACATGCAAGACCTTTACATTACTCAATTATTTTAAAGAGAGAACATAAACGGATAGTTTTATTAGCCTTTCTATTAGCATTACTCTGAATAGGACAAAAGTAACTTTCCGATTCTTAAGAAAACACTTTAAAACAGGGTTCATCGAAATTCCTGGATTCAATGATCTAATAAATATTACAAACATGACACTCAAAACTTAATTTCTGATTAAATTTAATGTTGATTTATTTAACTACTAGCCTCAATTCAATTTTGAAGCTTGTATTTAAAATTCATAGAATAAGCCATCGTCATTGGACGGCAGCATGATATAGTTAATATTAATGAGCTTGGTAGAACTAGTAGTGCCCATCCCACTCTGGCATGCGCCTGTGTTGTTTACATGAATGTCACGTAGTCCTCGTACTAAAACACGCAATATACATTGACATGTTGAGGTAAACCGATTTTTAATTGTCTAATATGCTGTCGTTAAATATGTTTTTGGTAAACTGGTTGTGTATGGGTTAGTTGTTTGTCCAAGAAATTCGAAGAAAACGCATTCGCGCTTTTGTGAACAGCTTTTAAAGTAAACAGAAACATACGCGGTCAGGTTGTAAAACACGCCTTTTATATTACTTATGGTTACATAGTCTGCTATATAATACATTATTGTGGTAAATAAACTGTTTAGGCGTTATTTCTATTAAAAACAGTCGGTTTCTATCGTTCTTTAGTAGCTGAAGACCTCCACTAGTAACGTTACATTTTGGAAGACCTCCTCCACTACATTTTGACTAACTTAGGCTATATTTGAAGAGTTCAGATGCAAAAGCCTCTAAATGCCATTTGAAATTTTCTTCTAAAATGACCATTTTTATCAAGCTTGTATATTTAAGTTCAGTAATTTCACTTAAATAACAATTAATAGGTAATCTTCATTGCCATTTAAGTGAAATTACTGAACTTAAATATACAAGCTTGATAAAAATGGTCATTTTAGAAGAAAATTTCAAATGGCACTTAGAGGCTTTTGCATCTGAACTCTTCATTTATTCAACAATGTGGAGAAGAAAACTTGTCATAAAAAAATGTGACTTTTGACTTGCTTTTCAACATTGATCACTTTCATTTTTACATTGAGTCATGCATATTTTATAATTGTTTGCTTTTCTCACTAGTGTTCCATCATGGAGGATTCAATAGAGGTTATGCTTCTGCATAAAAGTCGCAAGCTCTCCCAACATACTCAAGAAAAGTCACTTTTCACAGCAGCATCTGGAGCTTTGCTCATGGGGGTTTATGGGCTCTGGACATTATTTGCACTTCCTGGATTTCGGAAAGTTCCCACATGTCTTAAGGTACTGCAAGTGATATACCATATATTGGCAGGCAGCTATATATAGCATCTGCTCAGTTACACAATAAAGAGCTGCCAATAACTCTGTATTTGTTCAGTACCCTGGATGATATCTTTATAGATGGCTACAATCTGCACTTTACCATGTGTCTGGATACAGTAGTTGTTTAGACTGGATAGAGGAGAGACAAAATCAATCAGTCAATTAAACACTAATGTAAGTGAAATTAATATTGTCCAGGTGCCATATTTGCCCTCCAGCAGAACACAGACCCAGAATGTAATGAAACTCCTGCATGGAAGAGCAGGATGTCTGGCAGATCTAGGATCAGGTGATGGGCGACTGGTGAGTCCTTAAGACTAGCATGATAATGAATGAACAATTATATATGTTATGTATTGTGCTCAACACCAATCATTTTGCATAATAACAATGCATGTATTTGTCTTCCATAGCTTGGACATCTAAATCCTAATAATGAATAAAGCATTTAACATGCTAATGTAAATGGTGTGAATCTCCAAGTGCTATATGAGACTTACAGATGAAGTTTTTTTGCTTCTACTGTAAGCACTTTCTGTTTCAGATGCTTCTGGTGGCTTTCTGCAGATGACTACTTTCTGGTGAGATGCTTAGCAACTGGGTGGGAGAGAAAATATGGAAAATGGAGCAAAATACATGTATAAAAAATTGAAAACAGGCTATTTACTTTTCTGTTAGATGTTGCTCAAGGGGCTTGGCTTTCTGGAATGAAATGACTAATCTATGGGTTATTTTTATGGTGATTTCACACCATGATAATGGCCACTGGGCAGTCTACCTAAAGCTGCCTCTTTTGTGTTCCAAAATAGATCCCATTAACACTCTTTGGCTCACAAAAATATTTTTCTCCTATTATATCTATATTTTGAAGAATTATTGGTCTTAGCTTTTTACAATATTCCTTGTGTTTTTTTTTTATATATACACGGAGAGCAAACAATATGAGCCACAGCCAGTCTAGTTTATGTCTGACTGTAACTGACAAACATATCCCAGAACCTGGTTCTCAGGTGTAGGTTTGGCCTGGGTGTGTTTTGTAGGTATTTGCTGCCACTGTAGAGGGTTTCCAGTGCACTGGCTTTGAAATCAATTCTATCCTAATTGGATATGCCCTAGTCAAAGCAAAGTGGAAGGGAATACCATCCAGCACTGCCCGTTTTATAAACCAGGACTTTTGGGAGGTAAGATGTTGTTAAAAGTAAAGTATAATATTCCTGTGCTATTTCAACTGGTCTTCCATTGGCCATTCAAAGAATTAGTCCTGCCCGGCTTTAACTCATGCCAGTAAGTGTGGCTGTTCTGCGATGCTCAGGTGTTGAATAAGTGTTTACAAATCAACCTAAAGGGGAAAAACAAGGTCAGAATTTCATTGGAAAGTGTAGTTCCACAAGGAACTGTCTTCAGTTACATTGCATAAACTGATAGACTAGTCTTAAAAGTTAGTCATGTTTTTTTTTCAGGACTGAGCCTAGCTATTTCAAGTCAGTTACATAGAAAGGTGGATTGTTCTAATTTGAAGCAGAAAACTGTCTAACTGCTGGTTGAACTGTTTGAAAAATTGCACATATCGTGTGCGTATTTTATTTCAGATTTGATTTCACATGTCCAAGTGTTGATGATTCAATTTTACCATTTTCTTTTCACAGACCAATTTGTCCAAATATAACAATATGACTGTTTTCTTGGCACCTGGAGTGGTATGTATGCGCAGATGTCCTTGCTCCATTTGTACTGAGCTGATAAAAAGACAATTTGAGGTCTGTTTAAAAATAGAAAAGAGAGTATCTTTTAAAAATGAGTACAAAGAGAGATACATATTCTACACATCTTTGTTGGAGAAGAATTTAAGTTTAAGTTACCATGGAGCTTTTTGAGTCTTTTTTCTAAAAACATGATGTGTGAACACAGTCCCACTTCTCAATGGAAAACACTAATGCAACAAAATCAACTGTTTGACTTGCCAATAATAGCCTTGGTCAATACAATGTGCTTTGTTGTCTACAGATGGAGGTGTTGGGTAGGAAACTGGAGAAGGAGTTACCAGATGAGGCGCGTGTGATTGCCTGTCGCTTCCCATTTCCCGGCTGGACTCCTACAGCCACTGAGGGTGACGGACTAGACCAGGCCTGGGCATATGATATGAATGCCATACGGAAGCTTTCAACACACACTATCATGAGATGAGGAAAAAAGCACCTTATTGTGTCAAAAAGATTTGTTTTATGTTTGATCTGAAAGTTACCTGTCACTTTAGAAGATATATGCAAAGTATAAAGCACACAGTATAATAATTACTTGTTTTTATAATTGAACACAACATTTTTCCCTCCTGTTCTGTTCCCACAAATGTGTTTGATGTTCAATGGCTTGTGTGTGTTGAATAATAATAATTTAAAAAAAAAATAATTTAAACTAAACTGTGAAATAAAGAGCCAACATTGCCTTAATGCCAACCAACTGCTACTATAATCTTGATATTTAAATATTTCCTAGAACAGCAAATCTTAAAAAGGATAAGATTTTGAGGATAAGAACATGTTTCTCTATCACATGTAGTTTGGTCTTACATTATAGTTCCCACAAATTAAGAAAAATACTTGTTTTATTCATTAAAAAAAAAACGCCAAGTATGCATAACATTTACCATAATTAATTATTCGCAGATGTGAATTTGTGAAAAGTGCTTAAAACTACTTTGATCTTAATGTAAATTAAAAAAGTATGTTAAAATGAAAGCATTTGTGCACGATTTTAATGACTAAAAAGTCAAGAAGGTCAAGACCTCTGATGTTTGATAGGTGAAAATCCCAATTTTAAAACAGTTTATTTTTATTTTTAATGGAACTTGCCAGATGTTGTATGTAACTTTGACCACATGGTGATGCCCTGACACTCTGAATCAATGCATGGGATTCAGTTCTTTCAAACGTACAAATTAATTTACGATGGTTAATTTATTGAATATCAATATTTAGCCAATATCTCGCCGATGCTTATTTGTATTGTGTAGGCTATAAATAGCATGCCTTAAACCGAAAAACAAGATCTGTAGGACAATTTGTTTGTGCCTGTCAGAGAGTCCAGTGTGACTATATGAACCATTGCATAAATGTACCTGCTTCTCTCCTATAATATAATATTTGTCTAGTAGGTGTCTGTGAAGTGTCTAGGCTGTTTAATAATGGGTAGAGTGAGGTAGTTCGCACAGATGACTGTACACCAGACCTCACGCGCCATATAGGGTCTTCCCTCTCGTGACGCATTTCGATTAGAGTAGAGGCGCGCGCCGGGTGCTGAGGTATAAAAGCGAGGAGACACGCCGGTACAGCAGCACTGTGACAGTACACACAGTTACAGAGTTATGGAGACACTAAGGAATACCTCTTACCCAACTATAACGACACACAACGAAAAGATGTGTGAGCTCAATAATATAAGTGAGCAAGGAAGGAAAAAGCCAGAGGATAACAGTCGGACAGGCACAGAGTATTCAAGAATCATTACAGACCCCAATACTGGGAAATGTTACTGCCGGGGAAAAGTTCTGGGAAAGGTAATGACCGCAATAATAATCCTGGTATTATTTAAAATATGATATATGATATTTATTATTTATAGAATAGTATTGTATTATTTTATGTGGGGAAAAAACCTGAATTCATTGTATTTGTCCATGCTTGCATTGCTTTTGTATATTTTGCAATGATGTTTATAATGTTATATGCTGTGCACGGGTTATGACTGGATTGCCTCTTGAAAATCTCTTTTTTCTTGGAGTTGGTTAACTTTATACTTATCTATACTTTCTATATGCTATAGGGAGGCTTTGCAAAGTGCTATGAGATGACCGACCTGTCTTCAAGTAAAGTCTATGCAGCCAAAATCATCCCGCATACTCGTGTGTCAAAACCTCACCAGAGAGAGAAGGTAAGACAGACACATGGCACATGTACGATTTCATGAGTGATTGATCGAGACCTCTTATTGATGTTTTATATTCTGTTAATCCAGATAAACCGAGAGATTGAGCTGCACAGATCTCTCAGCCACAAACACGTAGTGCACTTCTACCACCACTTTGAAGACAAAGACAACATATACATTCTATTAGAGTACTGCAGTAGAAGAGTCAAGTATCTTTGTTTTAAAGTGAGGAATTCTGTCTTAATATATAATGCAAATGACTGTTATCCCTAACTGACTCCTGGTATTCTTTTTAGTCATTGGCCCATATACTGAAGGCACGAAAAGTCCTAACAGAACCTGAAGTCAGGTATTACCTGAAACAGACAGTGTCTGCTTTAAAATACCTTCACGATTTAGAGATCCTGCATCGTGACCTGAAACTAGGTATGCATGCATTCACGCACTCACATGATGTTTATTAACATTCCATCAGTTCATAAATAGTTACATTTTTTATGTTTTATCATTCTAGGCAACCTGTTTGTGAATGACTCGATGGATCTGAAAGTGGGAGATTTTGGGCTGGCTGCCAAACTAGAGCCAGTCAGCAACAGACGCAAAACGATCTGTGGTACACCCAATTACCTGTCCCCGGAAGTGCTGAACAAACAGGGACACGGCTGGGAGTCTGACGTGTGGGCTCTGGGTTGCGTCATGTGAGTTTGTCACCATCAGATCCGAGGGTTTTCTCATTGCAATATATTTAGAAACTGCTGCTCAGTACTATTAGGCATTGATTGCCAATTCAGATTCACTCTATGAATGAATATCTACTTTAGTGATTGAACATCATAATAGCAGCATATGTAGCATAGTTTGTCTCCAGTATTGAGCTGTTCTAGAATAATTTACTCAACCTCATGTCGTTCCAAACCTGAAAGCACTTTCTGTCATCCGGTGAACACAAAAGATGAAAACTGAGGCTGTCAAGCTCTAAAATAGCACCATAAAAGGGTACTGTGCCATATTTAAAGTCTTTTGAAGATTTAAGTTGTGTTTTATATTGTTGTTTACTAAGTGAATAACAACTTCTGTCTGTCAGACTAGCTATCATATGACTAAAGAGGACTTCCTTTATTATGCTTTAATGGTGCTTTTGCATTATTTATTGATTTATTATTATTGAAGAAGCTTGATAGCCCCAGTCCAGTTAATTATATAGTCTATATTATCAAAACAATAGTTCAAAACCTATTGACATGAAAAATGACATGGTGTTGAGTGAATGTTGACTGAACTATTATCTCAAGAGCCAAATTGTTATTAATCTTACATTCATTTTCCTTTTCAGGTACACCTTGCTCCTGGGAAAACCTCCATTCGAAACCACGAACCTGAAGGAGACGTACCGCTGTATCCGAGAGGCCCGGTACACCCTCCCGCCCTCCCTCTCTCTCCCTGCCAAACAGCTCATTTCCAGCATGCTCGCACAGAACCCAGTGGACCGCCCGCACCTGGACGGCATCATTCAGAATGAATTTTTCACCCAGGTAAGTTGGTCACAACGCAGGTTTCAGTATATCCGGCCAAGTCGTTGGATTTTTTTGTTCAATGTTTTTGTCGTCGATTTCGCCGCAGGGCTTCATGCCAGAAACTCTACCTGTCAGCTGCTGCCATTCTGCCCCAGACTTCCACATTTCCAGTCCTGCCAAGAGCTTCTTCAAAAAGGCAGCGGCGGCTCTTTTCGGCGGCAAGAAGGACAAAGCCAAGTACTATGAAAATATAAGTAAGTGCTCACTTTTATGTAACTAAAGCATCCTTCATTTCAGATGAACCTATTAATAACTGTTTATCTTCCGACAGATCGCTTGGCCAAAGAAGAGGAAGACATATTCAAGCTCCGTCAAGACTTCAGAAAGACTGCCATCAGTCATCAGATTAACACGCACGTCTTATCCGAGGTGAGCTTGTTCCCTTTATAGAAGACTATAATAAGGAATTCATCACCAGCTCAGAGATATTAATGGAGGTTAAGTGTTCAGTCATTCATGACACATATGCTGCAATTTCTCCTGTTTAGGAAGGAGGAAATCCGTCAGCACCTACAAGAAAGCTTGTTACCCAGGCAACTGCCGGAAGGCTGCAGACAAGAGACACCATTCACTTGATTGTTAGAGGCAGCTTGGGCAGCTGCAGCAGCAGCAGTGAATGTAAGCATGTGTTATACGCACGTGTCTGTCTGTGTGTTTCACCTGTTTGGTCTGATTTCAGCTCATTAGTATCGCAAGCTGATGCAATGTATCCCGCTGTCTCTCTGTAGGTCTTGAAGACACCACCACTGGCACTGTGGCAGAGGCTGTTATTAGTGTTCTGAGAGGCTGTCTTGAACACATGCCTAAAGGTGAATAAGACATATTACACTTAACACTCCATCCTGTTGAGTAAAGAAAATGTGTGATCTTTGCATCTAAAAGTGCTTTTTTCTCCCCGCACAGCCGATAGCCTTCCCAGAGGAAATGGTTGTAATAGTTTGAAGTGGGTGACTAAGTGGGTGGACTACTCCAACAAATATGGCTTTGGATATCAGTTGTCTGACAACACAGTGGGCGTCCTTTTCAACAACGGAATGCACATGAGTCTCCTCTCTGACAAGAAGTAGGTGCTTCAAGTTGACTGTTTGCTAACTCACTTCCGCTCAAATAAAATAAATGCAAACCTAAACAAGTGTTCATGTGTAATGCCAATTTGATTCATTCTGGAGTAGGCAAACGTTATGCAACACATATTCATGAAGCAGGTGCTTACCAATATGCATAAACTAGAGATGCACCAATATTCTATAATTATTTTTTATTTGGAAAAAAATAAAACTATAATGTTCAGCATAAAAAGAATATTCATTTTGGATTTTTTTTAAAAGAAATTGAACAATTTATTAAGCAGTGATGGATTAAATTGATAAAAATGACAGTAGAGATAGACAGTAAAATGGTTTTTTTTAAGTTCTATTCAACAAAGAATGCTGTGGAAACAAAATCACATTTTTTAACATTGATAATAATATACTTTCTTGAGCACCAAATCAGCATATTAGACTAAAAGTAATGATGCTAAAAATTTAGCTTTGTCCATAAATCACATAAATAAATGATTTTTTTTTCAAAAAACACATTTAAATGTAAGACAATCATTTTAAATTGTAGTGATATTTCACAATAGTATTGTTTTACTGCACCCTTGTTGAGCATAAGAAACCTATTTTAAAAAAAAATAAACAATCTGTACTGAGCTGACGTTTGAATGCTAGTGCATATTTAATATACCAAATAGTATTCCTTATGATTTCCATCCATAGTCTTCAGCATAGTTTCTAGATTATCTTCTGAAGGGAAGAAAAATTGCACCAATATCCTAGAAATGTCAGCTGAATGACAAATTGCATTACACATCACCAGCAAGCATTAGTCATATACCTCATATATATATTGATTGTGTAGTTTTTGATAAATAAGTTATGTTCATTTTTAGGACTGTTCATCAGTATGCTGCACTCGGCCAGAAGTCTGTTTTCTCTGTTATTGAGGCTCCGGAGTGTGCTGTGGCCCAGGTCACCATCCTCAAGTACTTTGCCCACTACATGGAGGAGAATTTGATGGATGTGAGTGTGCTCTTAGTTGAACCCCATTTGTTTGTATTCAGCTTTGAATTTGTTACAGGTCTAAATGTCATACACTTGACATTCTGGTCTAGATTTCAGGCTGTACAAGAAGCTGCTGTGTTAATATGTATTGTTTATCCTTATTTTTCATTCAGGGAGGGGATGTGATAAGTGAACCAGATACCCAGAAGACCAGAATATATCTTCTGCAGTGGTTGAAATCAGACAGAGCTTTATTGATGCTTTTCAATGATGGCACATTCCAGGTAATATTATGTTCATCTTTATTTACTACAAAGCAGATGGATAGTTCACCCAAAAATTACAATTCTGTCATAATTCTGACGATTAGTAAAAGCAAAAAGCTACTGTCTATTGCTCTCTACGCCCATCAAAACCCCTGGGTAGTTATCAGTCAGGTCTGTCTGTTCAGAAAAAAGCTGTGTACACTATAGCACTGTGGGAAAAAGAAGGTCACAAATCCTGCTGCTGTAATAACGTCCTGCATCCTGTAAGTGTTTCACGTCAGTTCAAGAATAACAAAAGCTTTTTCTTTATCTCCGAACAGGTGAACTTCTATCACGACCACACCAAGCTCATCCTGTGCACACAGCAGGACGAATACTTGCTGACGTACATCAACGAGGAGCGAACCTCCACCACCTTCCAACTGAGCACGTTGCTCAGCACGGGCTGCACCGCGGACCTGCGCAAGTCGTCTGGAGTATGCCTTGAACATGCTGTTGCAGCGAAGCAACTGAGAATTGACAGATGAGGAGAACAGTTGGCCAGTTGACTCAGCAGGAAATGATGATTTCTTTCAATGCAAAGGCACAGAGGAGTTGTTGAACTGAAAGTCCACTGGATGTGAACTGGATGGAACAATGGAAAGGTCTTCACTAACTCAGACTCTGTAGATTTACAAATGCTGAAATTCAGAGACTGTTGTGAAGAGGAATGATGTGATGAAAGATTATAAAGAGGAAAGAAAATCTGGGCTGGGACCAGCGATCCCTTGACAAGAAACTGACTTCTTGTGTGTATGTGTGATAAAATGTTTATGGAACACACATGCATGTCGTGAATCTGCAAAAAATGATTATTTTTTCCCCTCTGTCATTACAGAATATTTATTGTGTACATATTTCCTTATTTATTTAATTAATAAAACCCCAAAATGCTAACATTATGATTTTTTATTTAGACTGTATGTATATATATATATGATGAAGATATGTTTATATGTGCATAAATAGAGTGAGAGCGGGTGTGACGGTAACTAAGAAAGCTTGGAGTGTGAGTGTGTGCAGTGTACGTTGTAGATTAGATACATTCATAAATGCTCATAATTTAAAAAACCCTACAGGAAAATCTTAAAAGGAACCAGTGGTGAATTGGCTTTATGCACAGCTGCACCACTTCCTGAAGCTAAGCCAGCTCCTTGTTGTCTGTCTGTCATCATTGGCCAAGCTTGATTAATTCAGATGTATCTGATATTGTTGCCGTGACTACTGAGGTCAAGCACACCTGAATCAATCAATTTGTCCAATATTGGCAGACAGGAAACAAGGAGCTGGTTATATATATATATATATATATATATATATATATATATATAATTTTAATTATATATATATGTATATATATATATATATATATATATATATATATATATATATATATATATATAATATTTTAATTACTGTATATAGTCTAAAGTATGAGAAAAGTGTATGTAGGCCACAGTTTTAGAATAACTAATTTCTAGATTAAAAATAACAATACACCATCGCATTTCGCAACACTCCTGTGATTAAAGGCGGCACTTCAGGTTTCTTCAGTAACCACCGGAGTCTCGCTTTCAAAATAACGGCTGCGTGAAATCAGCGTATTAAATCCAGTTTAAATAATATTAGAGATTTTATTTTATAGGTGGTTTGCAGTCACGTGATTGTGTTGATCACGAAATTTCAGAGTGAGGAGCGCAATGGACGAGATGGAGGAAAATCCGTACTGTACTACTTTAGACGCTATTACAAGAGAAATAACGTTATATAAACAGAAAATCGAAATATATGTTGGGCGTGATCCTTACGCTTATGAAGAGGACCGATTTTCAACTGAATTGGGAGATTGCCCGCCATTCGAGGCTGTAGATATCAGCAACTACCTCGTATTACAGACATACTTTGACTTTACAAAGTTCGGAGACTGGTATGTTACACAACAGCCACATAAGTGTATTTAAACACCTGAATAATGTAATTATAAGCCACATACATAATGTTTTAAAGAGCCCTATCATGGATTTTTGAAAATGATTGTTCATATGGTGTGGAATATAGCTCTAAGGGAATGAAAACTGCAAAGATTTATACCTGAAAGTGCACCGTATATAAAGTTATTTGCTGTGTCCGAAATCTCCCATTACTCACTATATAGTGGACTATATAGTGAGCTCACCATTTTGTAGTGCTGTCCGAATGTATAGTGATGATTATTATACCCTATATAGTCCACTCAATGTATCCCAGAATGCATTTTGAAAAGTAATGAAATAATCATACATGTTTTTGGAGCATAAAATCATCATATTAGAGTGATTTGTGAAGGATCATGCGACACTGAAGACTGGAGTAATGATGCTGAAAATTCAGCTTTTTTTCAGAGGAATAAATTACATTTTAATATATATTAACATAAAAAAGTCATTTTAAATTGTCATAAAATTTCACAATATTACTGTGTTTTTTTGTGTATTTTTTATCAAAAAATTGCAATATTGGTGAGCAGAAGAGACTTCTTTTAAAAACAAAAGTTTTTTATTTTTATAGTGCAAAAAATGTTATTAACATTATAAGGTATAATATTAAAATTTAAGTAACATCATTAGACAGTTTACATAGATAAAGAGGGCAAGGCCCATCATCAAAATGACTACTAAACAACTATGATGTCAACTTTCGAGATAGTCATCAGATGGATAATTGAAAGGTGGAAGTTTCCCTATTATTTTGAAACAAGTCAAATGAATGACACGCCATTACACAACAAATAAACTACTTATCTTACAATTAAGGGAAGCTTTTGAGGCAAACTCCCAGGAAGAGTAAGGATATTACCTAGCCACACCTCAAACAAAGAATCACGAATATTACTGGCATTTCTTATGTCAGTAGAGTATATTTAGATACTTTTATCTTAAGATCCAAAACTACACAATCAAGCAGTTGTCTGAAAGACAACCCAAAACCCAATGTTTTGATAATTCTTTTATCAGCCCATTTGACAGGTTATCTTAAAAGGAAATGAATAAGCTATTAAAGATAAATTTAACACTAAACAAATCAAATATTAAAAATAGACTGAAACTAATAGGTTCGTTTTTGTCCTCGACAGTCGACATACTCCCAGTAGATGTTTATACAGTACAAACTGAAATGTATTGTTCTCTACATATCTCAATATAATCACATTGACATCAAGCTTGTGACTTTCAAGCATCATTACAGACCTTCAGGAAATAATTTCTTGGATCTTTACCATGCATTCTCTTTTAAAGGACTAGATTATATTACTCACTGACCTATGCAAAAAATAAATTTGGCAGACTTTTAATAACCCAAATCTTCGGCATGGATGATCTCAACTACTTAAAAAAAAAAGTTCTACCAATTATGTTGTTAAGATGTGTATGCTGTGCGTGTGCACATGTACACCAGCATTGGTTCTGGCATGCTTTTATGTGCATGTGCAATAAACCCTCTGAAGTCATGTCACACAGCTGTGCTGGTTACGCATGTGTTGCTGCTCATGTGTGGGCTTCACAGATTCATTGCAAGCTAGAGAATCTAACGAAACATTGTTTGGTTCAAGCTCTCTATCATTTCCCAAACCGATCCATCCCTCAGATTTCACATTTGACCCTGTAAGGGTGGAATACATCTCGAAAGGAAAGCAGAAGGGGAAATAAATCAGTTTGAACTTTAACTGAAAATTTTCACAAGCCCACTCTCTACCACGCTGTGAGTTTGCTTTAGGGAGAAATATAATGCGATTGGAGGGTAAAGAAAGTTAAAAGTGTATGGAGGATACATTGGAGCAATCTGATGTAGGAAGATGAAACATTTTCAAATTGAATTCGGACAAGGATTGCAATCACTCAAGTAATCAGCTCCAACAACATACTTGAGATTTCGATCAAAGGAAAATGCTCTCAGATACCAGGAAAATATGTTTATACCAGCAGTGCTGTGAGACACGAAAAGGGAAACTTCACATTGGTCCCCTTGCCTTGAGTCTTGGGAGAAGAATTCCTTTGGGCCTAAAACCACTTGTATTCCATGTGGAACCAACCCAATTGGCAACATTACTATGTCTTGCTATGAATAACTTTCTTGTCTCTGAAAATGCCAAAGCTGCCCACATACGCACACACAGTGGCTTCCCATTTGCCTTAAAAGCCTAATATTAGTTGCTGACCGTCTGAATATCATATTTTGAAAAAAGAAGTAACTTATTTATAAAAATTGCCACATCTTTTAGACATCATTTCTTTTGCCAAGGATGTTAAACATAAGGCATGTCTGAACAGTTGTTGAAATTGTACATCATGAAGTCATGTCTTACTTTAACCTAATAAACTGCTGAAGAAGGTTTCATTGTTAAAAGAGAGCTGAGCCTTACAAAAAAAGTGATGTGGTGCTTCCTGCTACATACCATGTTACTGAATGATTAGCATATTTATTTACCATGGTAATCAACTGCTCTTTCAAGAATACCATGATTCATTATAAAATACTGCTTAAAGGTTTGTGGTTGGTGTTAGTAGTTCACTGAGGTGAGTTGCAGAAGAACCCATGTTCAGTTTATTAACTCCAAATGAACAAAATAAACAAAAACTTGGCACAAAACATTAACTTTAACGAGGACAAGACCCTGACCAACAGTTGATACCCAGACAATACTAGACAAAGGACAATGGTAACATGAGGGCTACTGTATGCACAACAAGACTAACAACTAACAAGGAACCCTCATTCATTGCACAATCAAACAATGAACCAATGAAAACACAGGATACATGACTAAAACAACCAATAGGAATGTAACACATGAAACTATGGAAACACATGACATGATCACATGACGGGAATGGAATCACACACAGGAACCTAGACTAAGCCAAATTACAAAATAAGAAACATGAAACATATACGTGATACAAAACCAAACGTGATAGTTGGTAAGTTTTTTTAATGTTTTTAAACTTACCAATTACTATATTGTTTGATAATACAGTAAAAACAGTAACATTGTAAAATATCTGCTTTCTTTTGTAATATATTTAAATTATTCATATAAGGGCAAAACTGAATTTTCAACAGCATTACTCCAGTTTTCACCGCCTCATATCCTGTGTACAATGTAGCTAAATGTCTTTACATTTTGATCAATTTAATGCATGTTAACTTAATTTTTTTTATATAAGTATTTATTGCTATAAAATATCTTACTGTCTCCAAACATTTGAACAGTAGTGAACAAAAATATATATTTTATACATACACTCTTAGATAAAGGGTTCTATATATGTAGCATAGGGTTCTTTACTCAATTGCAAAGGACCTTTTATGCAAAAAATGATAATATTGACAAGAAAGAACCCTTTTGGCACAAAGGTTCTTTATAGGCTATTATTCATTCATATATTACATTATTCTGCAACATTTTGCAGTTGTAATTAAATTATTGTTTATTAAACTGTTGTAGTAACTTAATATCACATTTTAATCATGCTGATTTTTGGAGAATAAAAACTGAAATGGCACTCTTTGTGTGATATTGATTAATTACATTTTCAACCCATATCTTGAATTTTGTGATCATTCACATGAATTAGATTTTAGGGGTTCCAAATACGTCACGCTTTTAGAACCTTTTAAGGTTCTATATAGAACCCTTTCTTCTAAGAGTGTATGATACAATTGTATTTTTACCTGCTACCAAATGATATTGTAATCACTTAGTACCATGTTATGATATGCATTAATGTACCATGATGCATTATATTACCAACATTATACCATGTTTTTTGTACATTATACCTTTACAATAGTTCTAGGTAGACCTATTGTAATGGTATAATGTTGGATGGTAAAGGTATAATGTCCAAAAAACATGGTAATGATGCTAATACCATGGTACATTAATGCATCATGGCACAAAGTGATTACAATATCATTTGTTACAGGTAAAAATACAATTGTATTATATGCTACATGTACAAAACAGATGTTTTTGCTAGTGGAACCAGCACCAAACAAACGTACTACTATTATGTTTCTTCTATTTTAGCTTCCTCAGCCTTAAAAATACCTTAGATTTCCAAATCAAAGAGGCATGTTGACTTTCTGAACCATATGAGTTCAGAGAAATACCATTTTCAAATGTTATCAGTGAGCAGAGTTTAATGTGTGTCTGTTTTTGTCAGGTCTTTGGGGAAAAGCGATCCTCCTTAGGCTACCAAGTGGTCTAAACACATTTCAGAGGATTGCCATTTAATTGCCAGTGAAGGTTCAGGGGTTCAGTGAAGGCTCTCAGGAGAAAAGCTGCCACAAAATAACTACATTCCACAAAAATAGGGTGGAATCATGCAGCATATATGGGAATCTGTGCTGATAGCAGCGCAATGCAGTAATATGTGCGCAATCAATGTTATTGTGTGCAGCCACTTACTTCTCAGCTTTGGATACACCCAAGACAAACACATACGTATTTGTCAACAGTGCCAGAACTAACAACATTAGAGTATTTATTTGGTGAAATCCTGGACATACATCCTAGTGGATATCCCTTGTTTGTCAGTTGGAGGAAAGAACAATACTATGGGTGTGTGTGTGGCATTCAGCTGGTACATTTAGTTGAAGGATAATTTTGTCTTGTATGCATTTGTTATGCATACAGTCTTACAATTTTTTCTTTTTTTCTTTTCTCACTAGGTTTCACGGTTTGTCCTGTGGGGAAGTTTCTCGTTATCTGAAAGGTAGGTTGAGGCATATTGATAGCTCAAATTTTGCAAGTAGTATCTGGCGATCTGCATTGCTGATGCTCTATAATTAAGCACAGATGATGCTCAGCCCACACACTGATTTGTGGACAACATGGTGCCCCTGGCAGGTTTGTGAAGCTTTTGAAGTTGTGACCTTTTGTTGGCCATGAACGACCCCAAATCTGGCCAATATTAATAGAAAACTGGAACTTAGGTAAATTTAATACTTATTATGCATCATTGCTTGTAGCACATCGCTCTTACCTTGATGCAAGGGGGTGGGTGTGTGTGATTCATACAGAGCTCTCTGTCTGTGGGCAGAAATTGATCTGTTCATGTCTGTTCAGAGCTTTTAACGGAGGCAGACAGAATCCTCGATCTTCCTCATTAAGGTCTGGGAAGGACGTGTCAGGAATGTCAGACATGTTGAAGCCCCCCACAAATGACACACAACCCAAACAGCAGCTGAAACACCGGGAGCCGTTGTGCTGTGTCAGTGTGTCACATCTGGTTTGTGAGCTCAGACGCTGTGGCCAGAGGCTTTATCTTTCAATAAACTTTTCTCACAGCCGTGCTTATGAAATACTTTATGGCTGGCACTCTGGTGTGCAGCCCAGGTGCTTGGAAACTGTAAAGAACAAAACATACAATCCCAGGAGCGGGTTCTGCAACTTTATGTACTTCATAAACCTTGTATAAATAATGAGACTCTTTGTATGAACATGTTTATGAAATATTTATCTTCCCTGCGTTTGGAGGGCTCAAGCAATGTTACAGTCTTAGCATATATGGTTTGATTTGGCTTGGCTGATAAAACAAAAAAAGCAAAGACAGTTATGGTTCAGGAAGCCAAGGGATGTTAACTTGTTACAGTAAAGAGCTGCAGTTCCTCTGGCATTCAGAGCGACTAAACCCTTCAATTGTGTTTTTGTTAGAATGCCAGAACCTTGTTAAACCTACTTTTCACCAAAATAATGTTACTGATAGTGTGGTACTGCTTTGTGTTTGTCAAATTGAATGGCTTGTACTTGGGTGATGTACTCAGAGCCCCCTAGCAACCACATAGAAGTATGTTAAAATACACTCAAAAAACCTTTACAACCACATAGCAACGCCATAGCAACTAGCTAAGAACCACATTAAACGCCTTTAGAAACCACAGAGCAATGCACTAAAAACCATCCTGAACTATACAGCAACATGGTAAAAAGTACTTAGAAAACTTTTGCCATAGCATTGCACCACCTTATAGCAACAGCATATGTTATAAATGCACTCAAAAACTGTTTCCTATTGGCATTTCAACGCCTTAGCAACAACATAGCAATATGTTAAAAATGTTTACTCAAAAACCGTTTCCTCTCGGCATTGCAACACCTTAGCAACTACATAGCAATATGTTAAAAATGCCCTCAAAACTGTTTGCCATCGCATAGCAACACCTTAGCAGACCACATAGCAATATGTTAAAAACACTTTTAAATGCTAAAACAATTTGCTAAAAACCACATCAAGCACCTTAGCAACTGAAGAGCAATGCACTAGAAACCATCCTGAACTATACAGCAACATGGTAAAAAGCACCATACTTAGAAAACTTTTGCCATAGCATTGCACCGCCTTATAGCCAAAACATATGTTATAAATGTACTCAAAAACCGTTTACTATCGCATTTCATTGCCTTTGCAACCACATAGCAATATGTTAAAAATGCACTCAAAAACTGTTTGCCATCGCATGGCAATGACCTTAGCAACCACAAAACAATATGTTAAAAATACTCTCAACACTGTTTGCCATTGCATAGCAACGCCTTAGCAACCACATAGCAATATGTTAAAAAACACTCAAAAAATCTTTACCACATACAGATGTAACACCATAGCAATTTGCTAAAAACTACATCAAGCACCTTAGCAACTGAAGAGCAATGCACTAAAAAACAATCCTGAACTATACAGCAACATGGTAAAAGGCACTCAGAAAACCTTTGCGACTGCAAAGCAACTTGCTAAGAACCACTCTGAACACCAGCAACATTGCAAATGCAATACATTAAACCATCCTGACCTACACATCAACATGTTTAAAAACCCTCAGAACACCTTTGTAATGAACTAGCAACAACACAGTAGCATGTAAAAATAAATCATGTGCTAACAACCACTTTGAACACCATATCAACCACATAGAGATGCATTAAAACCAACCTGAACTACACAGGAATGCGTTAAACACACTCATAAAACTTTTGTAACTGCATAGCAACGCCCTAGCAACTACATGGCAACATGTAAAAAATTGTTGCAACCACACAACAATGTGGTAACAACCACGTTGAACACCTTTTCAACCAAATAGCAATCTGCTACCCCCCCCCCCCCTTAACTACACAAGTACATGTTTGTAAGAAACCTTTGTAACTGCATAGCAAGTCCCTAGCATCTAAATAGCATATAAATAGCTAAATAGCAACCATATAGCAACGTGCCAAGAACCAATCACATTTTCTTTTGGAAAAAAACAATAAAACCCTGGGTATGGCATACAATAAATGTGGTATTTATTATTTATTTATATATTTCCATTGTAATGGTAAGCAGTGTTTCTGAATGAAATGACAGCAATGTGTTGCAAGGTGCCAGTCATGTGTAAGAAGAGTAGCCAGCAATAATCCTCCCAGGAACACATTTCCTTTTATGTGTGATTCTAATTAAGCTGTGATTGACTATGTAAATTTCTCCATAATCACACTTTTTTTCCCTCTGTGTCCATGAGCTCAGAAGCGCAATATGCAGCAGAAATCAGATGCGTCTCCCACGGCAGACCGTGAGTCAGTGAGTCCCAGCGTGAAGCAGTTCAGGGCGGCAGGATCTGAGTGCTGGAGAGCTGTGGATTGTTATGGATTGCAGTGGGTGGATAAGGGTCATACAGAAGTGTGGCAGGGGCAGGAAACAGGTGTCAGAAATGACGCAGAGGAGAGAGCGAGTGAGAGTACTTCAGACGAGCACATGTTCATTCACACACACAAACAGCAATCAATGTCCATGTCGTCAAGCTGTCATTAGTCCGTCAAAGCCAACCTTAGTCCATCCCTGGTAAATGTGATTTCACCAAGTAGTTTTAGGGATAAGTTATTGGTAGGGTTATGTTTTGGGGTAGAGATATGGTTAGGACTAAATATTGTATATTACTGTATTAGTGGTGATTGCTCAAGCAAGCGTCACTATTGCTCATGTGTATAGGGTTAGCGATATGAACAAACCTCTCACCCTTAGAATCAAAGTAAGAAACTTCTCCTATACTATTTGTACTGTGGCCATGAATGACACCTCAAACTTGACTTTTCAGTGATAAAATATGGGAAAAAAATCCCATAGCTTACATTTAAGGAGAAGAATCTTGAGGAGATAACGTAATATTATAGAGTTTTGAGGATAGCTATTTAGCCACATAGCAACAACCAAAAGCACCCCTAGCAATGACCCAGAAGTTCCTATAGCAACTGTATAGCAATGTGCTTAAAGCAGCACAGAATACTTTGCAACAGTTAGCTACAACATTGTGGCTATGATTTTGGCATGGGAATGCACTGACCTTTTCAATTAGATTAATGTAAAAGTCTAGTTAACAGATCTGTCATTTTGATGGCCAAATCAGTTCTTTGCTATTGGCTCCTTTTGGTTTTAAAGAATCTTAAATCTGCAACATAAATGACATAACGTCATGTATAATGAATTCTTTATTGAGAGAGAGGTTAGAGATGGTTGTGTGAATTACCTGCGTCTGTTTACCTCTCTCTATAAAAGCCACACTGTGGAACTTTTCAACCTTTATAATATATTACCAAAACCATTGAGATGGTACATCGACTTACAATAGGTTAATTGACACGTCTGCCGTAGCCTTCGGGTTTCGGGTAGGAACAGAAGCACAAAAAGAACAACAAAATTCGACCACTTTACGACATACGTCACTTCCCCCACCACCTCAACTTCCTCAGATTCTGACGTTTTACGTGCTCAACTCGTGTTTGATTGCCGTCTGTATGTTTTCGGCATGGCCGAACAACAGCTACAAGGAAGAAGGCAACGGTTTTATAAGAGGAAACTTAAAAAGAGAAGGGAGAGTGACAAATTAAAAGCCAGGACGAGGATTCACATTGGTCCAGCTTTCGCTTCGCTCGCTGGCGTGAGCGGAAGGGTGCTCGACCGATACTCAAACACTGCAAGCACACACAATCTAAAGACTTGAGAGGCTGACCGGTTGACTGTTTGTTGACTTTAATTTGCACCAGTGCTGCGGGGCTTGTGGCCTCTAGGGACGCTAGACGTGAAAGTTACAGGTCAGAGCGCCACTAGTGGCCAAAAGTTCCGCAGTGTGGCTTCAACATTGAGAGTTTAATTACTTTTAAAACCAGCGATGTTACCCCTCGTTGCCAAGAAATACTGTACAACATAGAAGCTACTGAAGCTACAGGGCAGGGTTGATAAGTTTCTGTGGTCCTGAATGTTTCTGTGTGTGCAGGGCGATCTTGCATGTGTCAAAGTGTTTGTGTGCTTCAATGAAAACTAGTTATCATTATAGTTATCATTTTTTGGCCCTAACTCTTTTTCTGTGACTTTATATCTTGCAGTTTTATCTTGCAACTTTATATCCAACAATGTGACTTTTTTTCAACTTGAAACAACTTTTTTTTTCAACTGGCATCCCTACATGGGCTTCATTGATTGAGGACATTTCGTGGTTATTCTGTGTCATTGAATACATGCGATACTCAGAGCAGCAAGCAATTCAATGAAACACACAAGAATATTCTAGCAGCAATTTGAAGATAAAAGGCCTTTTCTTGTTCTAGTCTGTTGATCCAGGTATATATGCTGCCCCACTCAAGCTGCCATTATCAGTCGAGTTCTGATTTTCCTGTTTGTGTGGGATGGCCAGGATATTTTCCTTTCTGTGAGTCTAACAGGAAGAGAGTCGACTGGGGGTGGTGCTTTCTCGCTCGCTCTCTTCTGGTGACTCATCAGAACAACCAGCATCCACTCCAAAGCACACTGCTGTTCAATAGGACTCACGATCACTCTCTCTATTGCTCTGGCCTTTATCCCTCCCCGTGTCTTTCACAAAGACGTACGCACTATTTATACGGCAGATAGCTGAAACACGTCTCCTCATGCCTGAACATAATTCTTGTACACATTATTTCACTTACTATGCATGCAAAGCCGGGCTGCTTTTTGAAGTTACCAGCATGACGCAACCCCTTTGAGTTTGTTGCAGTTAATCTAAGGCTTCTGGAAAGATGGATAATTGTGTTGCTAAGGAAAGCATGGGGAGTATGTGTTTGTGCATACTTGTTCAACAAGAAATAAACATGTTGAATTTATTGCTCTGCCATTGTGTCTGTATACTGTCAGAACCAGAAGTCCTGCTGGACTTGGCATTGTTTGGACTAGGTCTCAAGGTAGAGCTCCAGGCCCAGTTGCCAGATAAAAGCAGAGAAGCATTTTCATTATAATCAAGCATGTTTCTTGATTCTTGTCTCACCCGATATCCCAGAGAGCCTGGTTATTATTCAGGCATGAATAGAACCTCGCACAAACTCTATGGAGCTATAACAAAAATATTGGTTTGGACATTTGTCATCTATTATGATTTTTTAGAGGTTATATTACAAATATATATTACATTTGATATTTTTTATTTTTTCTGTCAATGCAATTAATCATGATTAATCACATCTAACATAGAAGTATACATATATAATATAAATGTGTGTACACACACACACACAAAGCTTCAAAATTTGAGATTTTTGTCATTTTTCTAGCTCTTCCGGTCCAAGCAGAAAAGCGAGAAGAGGAGGAGGGATGAGAGAAGAGAGGATTTACGTATAGGTCTCAGGATCAGACAGTGACTGCATGAGCTGAATACTAATGTGATCACGTGAGAAGACCAGATCTCTTTTTTTATACAGCTGTGATATTTTCGAGTTAGTCATCCTCACTAATACTGATTCAGTGTTCTTTTCCTGCAGTCATCCACCACATCACAATGACGGCAGGCTCCACGAGCAACCCGCAATTTTAAGCGACTGTGAAAGTCATAGAGGGAACAGAGACAGAATAAATGTTCAGGTACTTCTGTCTTACTCTAGTCAGAAAATGGCTTGTATTTATGTAACACTCGCAGGTGTTAAGAAGACATGAAAGGAAGTAAACACTCCATTTGTTGGTCTGCCACACACTGGAGAGGATAAAGTTGATTTGAATTTCCTTAAGGAAATACAAGGGCTTGTCAGGCAGCAAAAGGATTTAGGCTGTGGTTCTACGTAAATGGTTTTGCGTCAGAAGCAGTTGTCTATGCACTCATGCAGTGTAAAGGCAGCTTAAAAATTGTTGAATATACGCAAGATGAGACCAATCACAGCTCACTATGCAAATTGATATAAGTTATGATACTTTCACGCTGACCCCAGTCCATTTGTCATTAGAGTCATGGTTTGACTGGTTTTCCGACTCACACCATATCAGGTCTGCTTGAAATGTTAGTCTGGGCTTTGAGTCACAGCTTGAAAGCAGTCTGTTAGTGCTCTGCATTTGGTGATATATCATTTAAAGGGCACATATCATGCAAAATCCACTTTTTTAGCCCTTAAATGCATTTTGTTGTATATTTGGAGTGTTTATAAGTACAGGAAAGATGAAATTATTCTCTTCAGGTGCTTCGTTTATATCTTTATATTCTGTTTTGGTCATATTTTCAACCTGTTCAGATTTTTCTGTTGTCTATGACGTTTTTTGAACAATTATGTCGCAGTATTTGCAGCGGAACTGACAAATAAGGACATTGACTACCGGTCCAACACTGCGAGCAATCCGCCATTATTATTTCTCACTCCGATTTTGTAGTCCAAGCTCAATGAGGCTGAAGTTACGAGAGGGCTAGTCAAAATGTTCGGTTGTTGGATGTAGTGACCTGAAGCACTTCAAGGATCCCCACTTCAACAACCTCCGCCAGTATACAGAAGGGTTTGCCGATCGGGGTAAATTCCTTCTATCATTTAGCTGCTGTGTTTCCTGATGCTTTCTAAACGTAAGTTATCATTTTATTATCAATACAGATTGGTAATGATAGTGGTAAGATCAGACCGCAGTCATTAATAACACAACATAGTTAACTTACATACCACTGCCTCCGTATGAAGACGTTGTTCTGCAGGTTCGTCGTCATCTTTTTCAAATCGCTCGCTTTAGCTCGAATATGTAAGGCTTGGTGGACAAGTCTTCCGTTGTTGACATTTTGTTAACGTGTGCATACAAATGTTCTTTGAAGCTATAGTAATCGTATCTCTTATCAAACTACAATAATGTCAGAACACGGGAAGTTGAACTGACCATGAACTCAGCGACCTGGAAAGCGGGCGGGAAAGACGCAACTCCTTTTTATTTAAAGGGGCCGCATTGAAACGACTTGCTCACAGAAGCACATCAGAAAAGGGGTAGAAAAGGGGCCTGTCGAGCTATAATAATGAGGAATTCAGACCCAAGCATTGCAGTTATGCTTTATGTAGACCACAAATGTATGATTTATGAGTAAAAAATGAATGATTTAAAAGCATGATATGTACCCTTTAAATGCTGCCAATAATGCTCATTTATAGTTTAATGTGTTTCTCATTGCTGCTTGTCATCCAAATTACAAAAACAAAGATTAAATGGCACATTTAATACATTAAAAAGTATTTATTTTACTTAGTACTGTATAACGTACATATTTGGCAGACAAATGAAAGTGCCCTTCGATATGTGTAAAATTTATATGGTAAATCTAAATTGACAAAAACATAAATGAAACAGTCTGGAATCCTCTAGTGCCGAGATTGTTACCAAGAGAAAGTGGTAAACATCTGCCACTATGTGATGCGGTTCTAACCCAAAAACGAGGGTGGATTTTTTTTTTTTCAAATGTAAATCTAAATATATATTTACATTTGAATATATATTTATATATATAAATTTGTACATAGTTCCAAATTCCAAATGGCATTTTTGCGCCCTTATAGGGCACTTCAAAAGGGGGTGGTATATGTAGGGGCATTCCAAAGGAAAGTGAACCAAAGGAATTAGTTCACAAAGGGCACTTGCACAAGTTCATTAGTGACATCCCAGCATCCAACATCCCCTAACCTTAAGGGAACGTTCTATTTACATTAAGAAAACTTTCCTTGGGAACCAATAGGGAATGTTCTGGGAACCAAAAACTAACGTTCCCAGAACCTAAAATTGTTAGCTGGGATGCTATGGTCATTTTAAGAAAGTAATTTTATCGTTTATGGTCATGTGACCCAGAGTCTACGCAATTAATTTTAAAGCATTTTAAATTGGAATTCTCCATAAATTATCATCTCTTCCTTTTATTCTGATTCATATTCCCATTGAACTTCCGTAGGATGTCCAATTCAATTGCAATGGAGCATGAAAGAAAACCTTTTTCAAAATATTTATTTTATGCAGAGAAGACAAGAAATAGTCTTGGAACGACATGAGAGTATGCAAATGATTTTTAGTTTTTTAAGTGAACTGTTCCTATAATAGATAGGTTTTAGGTTCAAATTAATTTTGTTGGTCAAAATAAGAACCAAATTTTATGAAGATTACTACTAATGACACTTCAGATACAGATCTGCACTTAAAAAGTGTCTCCAAGTGTTGCTCCAAATCGAACATATTTTCCTGCACTCTAGCTATTATATGCTTTGTCTTTACTAATAATAATGATCAAACCTGAAAGGAAAGGGTACAGGGCAGATCTGTGCAGTCCTTTCCAATCGTCTCTCCTTTTCCTCCCACCCTTACATAAGAACGTAATGTCTGTAACCTGGCTGCAGTCCGTTATATAAGAGACAGGAAGAATCTCGTTAAATATGGAGAGCTTTGTTTGTGCGTCTGTTAGTTTGAGATGAAGAAGACATGAGAGGCCTGCCCTTCAACAGTCATTAATATGGACCACTCTTTCAAGTATGCATATTAATGACTCCTTTGAACAGCACAGATTTCCAGACTTTAATTATTCCTGTGTAGTCCATAATGTGGATAAGCAGTAAAGCTATTGGGAAACGTTTAGGCCTACTTATCGCGGACCAGGTGAGGAAAGTGGAGAATTGAGAAGTGTTTTCTGGGACAAGACTAATATTATACAACATAGGAAGTAGTTTATCTCACTTGACCTAGCTGGTAAAATACAGGTCAGATCTTGCTATCTAATTGATTAATGCTCATGTTCAAAATTATTATTTTTATTTTTCATAGTATATTTACCTATTCCTGTCAATCATAACAGAAATATGTAAGCAGCTACTTGATTCATATGTCTCAAATTTATGTTTTTTTTTATCTTTCATTCTGTAGGTTTTTTAATATACAGTGTGTGTATGTATATGTATATATATATATATATATACACTCACCGGCCACTTTATTAGGTACCCCATGCTGAGTAACGGGTTCGAACACCTTTTGCCTTCAGAACTGCCTCAATTCTTCGTGGCATAGATTCAACAAGGTGCTGGAAGCATTCCTCAGGGAGTTTGGTCCATATTGACATGATGGCATCACACAGTTGCCGTAGATTTGTCGGCTGCACATCCATGATGCGAATCTCCCGTTCCACCACATCCCAAAGATGCTCTATCTGGATTGAGATCTGGTGACTGTGGAGGCCATTTGAGTACAGCGAACTCATTGTCATGTTCAAGAAACCAGTCTGAGATGATTCCAGCTTTATGACATGGCGCATTATCCTGCTGAAAGTAGCCATCAGAAGTTGGGTACATTGTGGTCATAAAGGGATGGACATGGTCAGCAACAATACTCAGGTAGGCTGTGGCGTTACAATGATGCTCAATTGGTACCAAGGGGCCCAAAGAGTGCCAAGAAAATATTCCCCATACCATGACACCACCACCACCAGCCTGAACCGTTGATACAAGGCAGGATGGATCCATGCTTTCATGTTGTAGACGCCAAATTCTGACCCTACCATCCGAATGTCGCAGCAGAAATCGAGACTCATCAGACCAGGCAACGTTTTTCCAATCTTCTATTGTCCAATTTCGATGAGCTTGTGCAAATTGTAGCCTCAGTTTCCTGTTCTTAGCTGAAAGGAGTGGCACCCGGTGTGGTCTTCTGCTGCTGTAGCCCATCTGCCTCAAAGTTCGACGTACTGTGCGTTCAGAGATGCTCTTCTGCCCACCTTGGTTGTAACGGGTGGTTATTTGAGTCACTGTTGCCCTTCTATCAGCTCGAACCAGTCTGGCCATTCTCCTCTGACCTCTGGCATCAACAAGGCATTTCCACCCACAGAACTGCCGCTCACTGGATGTTTTTTCTTTTTCGGACCATTCTCTGTAAACCCTAGAGATGGTTGTGCGTGAAAATCCCAGTAGATTAGCAGTTTCTGAAATACTCAGACCAGCCCTTCTGGCACCAACAATCATGCCACGTTCAAAGTCACTCAAATCACCTTTCTTCCCCATACTGATGCTCGGTTTGAACTGCAGGAGATTGTCTTGACCATGTCTACATGCCTAAATGCACTGAGTTGCCACCATGTGATTGGCTGCTTAGAAATTAAGTGTTAACGAGCAGTTGGACAGGTGTTCCTAATAAAGTGGCCGGTGAGTGTATATATATATATATATATATATATATATATATATATATATATATTTCATGGACTGCTAAATAAACTGTGATCACTTTCATATTAAGTTGAAATGTCTCAAACATTTTTTAGAAACAGCCTTTGCACATATTAATATTATAAGCAATCAACAACGGAACAATTATTTGGCTTAAAAGCTTAAAAGCCCATTTCTGTAAGGTTTAAAATGAAAAAGTTACATTGTGACTAAGTCACAATTGCAAGGAAGTCACAAATGGGAAATAAACAGTTGCATTAGAGATGTGGTCATATTGTGAGATAAAGTCACGATTATGAAAAATAAAATGACAATCTTAAAATTAAAGACACACACACACACACACACACACACACACACACACACACACACACACACACACACACACACACACACACACACACACACACACACACACTTTTAAAGTAGTAACTACTTTAATACTTGGATAACAACCTGATGTGACCCATTTGCACTCTCTGCTTCTTTAATTATATAAGATTGGTGCTTTCTTACAGTGGCACATTATTCCTTTATGTTGTGTTCTTCCAAATAATGCTCCATTTGAATACAAATCTGATGTTTTCACAAGTAGAAAACCTGAGCCTATAGAGATTCAAGAGAGAGGCTGTCTGTATCCTAATGTTCTTCAGAACAAACCAGCTGCTGTGTCTTAAGTATTGATACCATTAAATCCAGGGAACAAAATGTTCAGAGGTTCAGTCGGTGTTCAAGCAGTAGCCTACTCTATGCATCAGTTTCTGGATAGCATTATTGTGTTGGTAAGACCATGGCATGTTTTTTTTTTAATTGGCCATGTATTTTTCAGAGAGTATGAGGACAACTGATGCAGATTTGATGATGCTGGTGTTTTGTTCCTAGTGTGCTGGTAATTATGTCTTTAAATCTTAATTAACTCTTATGTTTCTTTTTGCCTTGTTGTACAGATGACGGACAGATTTTTTCAACAATAACATTGTCTTCCTCTCTTACGCATTACTGCAGCTGGTTCCTGTTTTGTCCTACTGCTATTTAAACAGATTTAAGTTCAAGTTCACATTCACTATATTGTTATTCATCACTTATTTGAATACCAGAGAAAAGAAAAAAAACACACAAAACAACAACAATATACATATATTTTCAATTTTATGCAATTTGTGCATGCCAACTAAATTGCAAAAACAATATTTTGTACCATCATGATATATTGTACCGTGAAAATACTTTGACATTCTTTGAATTAACATTGAGTATTGTGAATAAATTCTGGTATATGAATCAATCATTCAATATCATGGTATATATCACAATCTGACAGCATCATTGAAGTACCAAAGCAGTAGGTCTTTGTGAGATTAACCTCAAGTAAAACTTGCTTGGTTGGTGTTCTTCACCATAGTTTGCAGCCAAACAAACAAGGGTGAAAAAGTTTAGCTCAGTGCCACTGAGTCAGAGCTGAATTGCACATAGATTTGTGTGTGTGTGTGTGTGTGAGAGAGAAAATGCCAGTGTGAGAAAGTGGTGCCAATGAGGAACTTGTGTGAACTACACATCGTCATGCATCGTTTAGCACTCTAACTTGGAGGTTAATGTAGTGGAAACTATCAAGCCAGTTTTATTGTTTCAGTCTCTAGAAATATCTGTTTTCTGATCTAGAAATATTTGCTTGAATGGAGAGTTATGTTTTATGTGAAATTCTGAAATGAGTCTTCATTAACCATCCTTATGAACTGATATAAACTTATCGGTAAATTAAATTTTTAATGTTTGTGAAAATATATAACTTATGTAGCTTCTGAAGGGCAGTACACTTGAAAAGGTCGTGAAAAAAGTAAAGAAAAGAAAAGAAATTAGGTCTGTCAAATGTTTAATCGCGATTAATCGCATCCAAAATAAAAGTTTGTTTTTACATATGTGGGTGCACTGTGTATAATTATTTTATATATATAAATACACACACATACTTGTATATATTTAAGAAATATTTTTATATACTATATATAGATTTATATTTAATTTATATTATATATAAATATAAATATTTTAGATATAAATAATATTTTTTTCTTAAATATACATGAATGTGTGTGTGTGTATATATATATATATATATATATATATATATATATATATATATATATATATATATTAGGGCTATGCAAAAGTTAATTGCGATTAATCGCATCCAAAATAAAAGTCTGTGCTTACATAATATATTTGTGTGTGCTGTATATAATTATTTTGTATATATATACCTATGCATGCATGTATCTATTTAAGAATTATTTAAGCTTAAATTCTGTATATATAAATACATAATCTATATTATATAAATATAAATATTTTATATATGAATAACACATTTTCTTAAATACATACATGCATGTGTGTGTATTTATATATACAAAATAATTATATACAGCACACACTAATATATTATGTAAACACAGACTTTTATTTTGGATGCGATTAATGACAATTAATTTTGCACAGCCTAATATATATATATATATATATATATATATATATATATATATATATATATATATACAAAATAATTTTACACAATGCACCCACATATATGTAAACAAACTTTTATGTTGAATGCGATTAATCACGATTAATCGCTTGACAGCCCTAAAGGAAATATTCACACCCCAGGCTCTTAATGCATCTTGTTGTCATCCTGCTTTTTCCAGCTTTTGTAATAGTTGTGTATAAGTACCAAGTTTTTCTATGGATCTTAAAATCATACATGTGTCAGTGCTGGAAAGGGTTTAAATATGCAGAAGATAAACCTGTGATAAATACTGACTATGACCTACTGTGATCTGGTGTCGTTGTTTTTTCCCACCAGAGGCTTCTAACCCAGATAACCGTGCTTTAATTGCAGGCAAAGGGAGTTCCCAAACTCTGGATCCTGTTTTCCCTTTTTCATTTCACATCATTGTTTGCTGAAGCAGCCGGTCATGCTGGATGGTCATGAGGTCTCACCACGACCTGGCCTTCTTTTCCCAGCACACTCAGAACATTGCCTCGAAGGATGACCTCACCTATTGTTCGACCTCACATTGAAATACATTGCATGCTTTCGAGTTACATTAAATTAGACACATGTTTCCTTTCATACCAGCCAATGTAAGTTGCTACATTATGTGCAATTGTAAAAATAAATAAACAAACAAACCAATATTGCAAGATTCATTTAAACCTGGTAATATATTTAAACAGATGTGCACTGTGCTACAGTACAAAAGACTTATGTAAGAGCCATAATGACTCAATATACTTAGCATTATAATAGGGTTTCACACACATTAATGCTGTTCATGTCAGACTTGCATGCATTATTTATTTCAGCTGAAACAGAAGCGAACAGAGCAGAAAGAGTTTACCGGATGCCTCTGTCAAATAGAAATTGTATGGAATCCCAGTTATCTGAACAATGAAAAACACTTTCTGTATCTGTCCACAGAGTTGGTAGCTTAGTTACTTATCAAATATACAACTGCACTGTTAAAGGTTACTGTAAACTCATCGCATGGATTGTAAACTACTCTTAATCAAGTTAAGTTACATTCCATCAGTACTGGGCTGTCAGAACAGTCATTCTTTGCTTATGAAAACCTGTGATGGCAGATTGTGGCATGAGTGCAAGTCATTTTTCATTGCCCATATTTGGGTAAAGAGACAAGCAACTATGATCTTCAGTCAATTCATTGAAAAAACTTCAGTAGTTATTAAACTTTCATTATAAACGTCTCAGACATGTTTTCAACACAAGCCAGAAAATATATGCAAGTCAACTAGCTTGTATGAAAAGATGACATCAGCGCAAAAGATGGCTTCCCCGTTTGCACTCGGAAAGTGTCGATGACTAATCAATGTGCGCACAGTTTCATGTGCAAGTCACACGTTCCTCCATGGTGCTTTCTCAAGAAATTCCCACTTATGTGAGGTCACACCAGGACCACAGATGGCTGATCTTTAGAAATGTTTTTAAACTTCAGCTGCAAGTTCATTTTTCTTCATTTGAACTTATATCTCAAAGAGTATTAAATGGATTTTGGATTTCTTCTAAATTGTCTGTCTGTCTTACAGTATGTATTTTAATGTGTGACTGTGTGCAATGTATTTGAATGCATTAAATACTTACAAAACAACATTGGACCCCCACTGTTTCATTTATGAACAAAAACAGTTTAAGCGTTCTTGAAGTGAACTAAACAGACATTAACCTTGCCGTAATTGAGATACCTGGGGATACATTTCCGACTCTCACAGCATTAAAATGAAAACTGGCACAACATGTACAAATAGGCATTCCTACACCTACACTGGCCTAGTACATAGTATCACAGTTCATCAAGATTTTCCCAGCTCTACAGCCTGCAGTGGTGTGATTCACTGAGAGTAGCAGCGCGGACACGGGAGACTTCAGGCCATCTTTGTAAACTTGGGCTTTATCAGGGATCTGATCTCTGTGAATACAATAGGGAGATTCACCAGCCCACATTCTCTCTGATGTTCCAGTGAAACAGACGAGAAACCTGGTAACCCTCAACAGTATTTTACTCTTTCTCAGCCCTATGCTTCATCAAAGCTGTCGCTAAAATTCACAGGGTACAGGACAAGATTTGTGAGAGGGCCATCTTAATCCCAGAGACCAATTAGCAGTTTGTTACTATACATACAGTAACAATATAACTAGTTCAAAAGTTTGGTGCAGTAAGATTTTTTGCTCAACAAGGATACATTCAATTTATCATTGTGACATCTTGCATAGACATAATAGACATTTGTAATGCTAGAAAATATTTCTTGTTCAAAATATGCTGTTATTTAATATTTATAAAAAATCCTTAAAAACAATGCATTACACACACACACAAAAAAAATATTAGCAAAACAGTTTAGGCAGCCAAAAAAAAAGCACCAATTCAGCATATTGGACTGATTTGTGAAGGATCATGTGACACTGAAGACTGGAGTAATGATGCTGAAAATTCATCTTTTTAATGATGCTGAAAATACATCACAGGAATAAATTACATATTAAAATATTGTTTTTATTACAATAATATTTTACAATATTACTGTATTTTACTGTAAAGAAATGCAGCCTTGGTGAGCATGATTCAAAAACAAAAAAAGAGGAAATATTGGAGCACAAAATTCTCTTCATTCTATATTAACCTCAGACTCAATTTATTTCCTTGTTCTATAAACCCATTAGAAATTCTGGAGAAGCCGTGTCGAATTACCCTTTCAGGTGGGCGACAAACTGACATCACGACTCGCTCTATGTAATTTGATTACATGAATGAACACACAAGTATGGGAAAAATGCACATGGCTGCTTTTGTATTCTATCTAGACATTGTTTATGCATTGATGACAGGAAGTGTGTGTTTCTTCACACACACACAGTCAGGGAGTAAAGGAAGCTGGAAGCATCTGCAGAGGATATGTGTGACATCCTTCCCCAGTTGTCCGGGAAACAAACGAACGGAAACCTGGAGGAAGTTCCCCATGTGATGAATCCAAAGAGAGGACGTCAATTGCATACAGCAAAACATCTATCTATCTATCTATCTATCTATCTATCTATCTATCTATCTATCTATCTATCTATCTATCCATCTATCCATCTATCCATCTATCCATCTATCCATCTATCCATCTATCCATCTATCCATCTATCCATCTATCCATCTATCTATCTATCTATCTATCTATCTATCTATCTATCTATCTATCTATCTATCTATCTATCTATCTATCTATCTATCTATCCATCCATCCATCCATCCATCCATCCATCCATCCATCCATCCATCCATCCATCCATCCATCCATCCATCATCCATCCATCCATCCATCCATCCATCTATTTTTGTTCTGTGTGTAGCCTAAATGTTATTGTGTACATGCATGTATTTTTCACATTGTTTTAGATATTTTTTGGCTCAATTCTGTTGTGTATTACTGGGGCAAAATGGTCACACCAAAGCTCAATCTAGGCCACAGTTGCATTTGTCAACACAATGAATTAAGACAGCTTTGGTAAGATAAGGGATGGGAAACTGTACAAACAGGAAGCAAGTGACAATCTGTTGATGTTTTCTCGCTGTGAGGTAGATCCTATTTTAAGCTCACAGTGTTAAGTTCACAAATAATCATTGTGTCATCTTGTCACAAAGTGCAGTAAAATTGTACCTCACTTCCTTTCATCTGCTACGACATAATATGCTGTTATATCACAGGAATGGAAATGCGTGACTGAAAAACTATCAAACTAGCTTATTTCTGGGTAATTTTTTTAACTGGGTCAAGTCAAAATTGCTCACTCACAAGGTCTATTATGATAGTCTGGAACTGTAGATCTTTCAGCTAAAGTATACGGGATGTATTGCCTGTTTCCTATTGCCATGTCAAAATCACAAGTTAGAAAAGTAATAGAACATCTCTCCTCAATGAGCTGCACGACTAAGATGTGATTTACAACATATGTGGGTATTGAGCCATTCATGCCAAGGATGCAACAGCTTATAACTGTAATATTAATTATTGTTCTAATTCAGAAGGAAACTTTTAGTGTTGTTTGGGGTGTGCACGTAATCGTTAAAGTTACCACGTTTACACATATACATACATGCATAAATAATACATCTTTTGAGACATATTGTGGGATACCAGTGAAGTTTTCCTATTATCTATGAAACATAAAGGGGCTGGTGTTGTCTTACCGGAGAGCCTGACAGAACAGATGTGAGACGTGATGCGTGATGATAACCTCAGCTGAGGCGGGGGTCTTTCTGGATTTCCCTGCTCATCAAAAGCTGGGCGAGGTGTTCTGAGATGGTGGGAGTCCAAGCTGGACAATGTGATACACAGCAGCAAGACTTCCTTGCTTTGCAGTGGTGGAACGTAACCAACACCCAGTGCTTTGTGCTTTTCAACAAATTTTTGATTTGATTTGATTTTTTTTCTTTCTTTCTCTGTACTCCTCTTATTTGTGTGTATTATTAGTGATTGTGAAGCACCTTGGGCAACAGCTGTTGTGTTAAAGGGTTAGTTCACACAAAAATGAAAATTCTGTCAGTATTTACTCACCCTCATGTTGTTCCAAACCTCTGTTCCAAAAACGTTCTATTAATTCTATTTGAACTCTGAAAAAGTATCATGTTTTCACAAAAATATTAAGGAACACGTTGTCAGACGTTGATATAAAAATGTTTCTTGAACACCAAATCAGCATGATTTCTTAAGGATCATGTGACACTGAAGAGTGGAGTAATTATGCAATTCAGCTTTGCCCTAGAAATAATAAATTATTATTATTTATAAAACGGTTCAGTTCGAATCCTTGATTCTGATTGGTCAAGAGCTGTGCTTTATTCACGATAAAACACGGCTATGAGTATGACCGCTTCACCCAACGGTTCTATTGATCGCTGTGCAAAACTGCGATTCTATGGTGTTTTTATTTGAGCTTTCATGCATTTTACACATTGGAAGTTGGAACGTTGTTGCTGTTCACGCCCAGGGACTATTTTTTTATAGCGGAAGGAAGGCTTAGTGATTTTACTTCAAGAAAGTTGCACTAATACATTGTTTTTTACTTTAATATTGTGTGGCAACCGTTTTATAAAAGCAATAAGGTACTCGAGGCAAGTGCAGTATCGTGAATAACGGCTGAAGGGCGTTGTTAGGCAGAGTTTTATTCACGATACAGCACTTGCCTCTCATACCTTATTGCTTCCATTAAACATTTTTGATCAAATAAATGGAACCTTGAGGAGCATAAAAGACTTTAAACTCCAATACCATGTTGTGTTTGGGATGCTGATGTGCAGGTGTCTTGACCGGGCTTTGGATTAACCAGCAAGACTTCCTTTGGTCAATCAAACTGGTTAACCAGAGTAAGACAAGCTATGCTAATAAGCTATGTTTCACTATGCTACCAAAACAGCACTAACCAGCCTAAAGTAGCATTGACTGACATGGCAGTTGATGCTGGTCTTTTCAACAGTGAATTTCTTTTAGATTTTCTGCTTAAAATTATAGTTGTGCTTATATAAACAAATACTTAGAGAGGAAATGTGCACAAAAAGTAGCAATTAGTGTCTAAACCCGGTGAGAGGAACATGTTGCTAAAATAAAGACCTCCTGTTTCTCACGGATAAGGGAGGGCATGGTCTATATTTAGCATGTCTGAAGCAAATCACAAGCTGATATGCAGATACCCGGGGCTTGATTATCATTTTTTTCTGCCCTTGTCTTATGCAGATATGACATTTGTTTGGCATCATAGCATTGACACAGATGATTTTGTCATTTTAAATTCCATGGATAATCTGAATTGATCCAGTGAATGTTTTGACAAAAATATTCTGAAATATATGAAAAAATCGGAAATGAAAACATTTGAATGTTTCTTGTATTTCAGTTTGTATGTACGAATGGATGAATGAACGAATGCACGCATTAATGAATCAATCGATAATCTTGTTGAGGTTGAAATACAAATCTGTCAAAATTGAAGAAGTGGCCAGGATGTTTTCATTAGATGCACTCTCTTTGACACACACTTCTGTGTCTAACTGTACATGTAATAATGCTTTCATTCATACAGTTGTAAGAATGTGATTTCAGCAATAAATTTCATGCTCGACGAAACAATAAATCTGTATTAAGTATGCATGACCTTTTGCTATACAATCTTGGACTGACGTCATTGCAGAACAAAATAACATATCAAGCCAGTTCCTGTGCACTGATCGAGGGTCAGAGTAATCACAGACAACAGTTCTGGCAGAGATTAATTATAGAGGTATGATTTTAAAACAGTACAAATGGTAGGCTACAAGAAGTGGAGCTGTACCCTTTCAACAAGATCAACAAGATGACAAATGTTCCGATTTTACTCATCAGCAATCATAGGTCGTATTAAGAAACTAGTAAAGGACATCTGTCAAACAAACAAGTGCTTCTCTTCTTGAAGAACATCAACGCAAACTCTGAGTATTTGCTACTACTGCCACCACATGGACAAATTCTGCTGTGACACTTATGTGAATTACCATTGTACAGCAGTTTGATAAATTGAGTTATATTAAACTAGCTACTTTTTAATAATATTATGATTTTATTTTTATATTTTCCATTTGCATTTTATTTAGATTAAAGTTTTTATTTATTTTGTTGCTTTCTTTCATTTTTTTCGTTTTATTCAATTTATAATGTGCCCATTCATTTTTTATTACTTTTTATTGTATTAAGTTTTAGTTATTTTAGAACTTTAAATAATAAATGAAAAATAAAATAAAAATAAGTTAATGTTTTTTAAAAATGTATTTTATTTCAGTTAACATTTATTTAGTCTAATGAAATGTATTTAGGCCATAGGGTTTAGTTAACTCTAAACATGTTGTAAAGTAAAATCTACAAAAAGATTAATTAAGACAAACTTTGAAAATTGGCTTTTTACAGTTTTAAGGTTTTATAAGTGTTGTGAAGTATGTTGGTGAATACTTGGGCAGTGTAAAGAGAAATCTGAAATTTTAAAGAATGTAGACATTAGATAGAATACTGTGATTCTTGTGATTGATATCATAATAAACTCATATGCTATTATTGTGTACTATTGCACTACATAAAGTAAATGTATGGCGCATATACACATTGCTTAGTATGCATTATAACTTGTATGTAGGCTACTCTGATTGTATTAGTTCGTTTCCATCTTTAATAGTATGATAAAGCTTGTTTTTATTTAGAACTTATATATAGGCCTAATTAATTTTATTCTCATTTACTTTACCTTTTATTTTGCATTGTTTAGTCTGGGGGCTTGCAGAGAACACCTTTGTAAGAATGTGTAAGTGACAAACATATGAATGTGTGAATGACTATGCCATTTGTTTAGTAGGCTATACACCATGCACACTATTGGGGGTTCATTAACAGGCCGAATCTAAAACCCTGTTTGCTGTAAATCTATTTGAAAAGTGTGCCAAAAGTTCTGCGTGCACCATTGGCTCTCTGTGCGCATCCGGGTACTGCAGCACACAGCCAACCTATGAGGCCGAAGACACCAATATGGCGGAGGTAAGCTGGATAGCTGGAAAAAGTATTCGATTTTAAATCCATCTCTTTTACGATTTGGTATGATAGCTATGGCTTTCGTTGATATATATTAGAGCCTCGTGTGTATACGGCTGGGGTTTTAGTAATAATTGTGTGAAACTGACGATGGTAAACCGGTTTAATTGAAGGGTGATCTATCAGGATCGGAGAGGCCTCTGAATTTCATCCCCGTTAGCTCACAGGAAAAAAACAAACAAACAAGAAATCGTCGCCTGTAATTGATATATTGCTCGATTAAAAAATCGTTTTCATTGGACTGTTTTATAAGGTTTAATCGTGTTTTAATTGTGGGTATGCATTTTGGCTGTTAACGTTCAGGGAAGGTTTGTTTATACTGTGAGCAAAATGGGATTTTGCAGTCTTTGGTGAGGATGACAGCGTCCGTTAATAGGTGATAGCTTTTTGGTTTGTGTCAGTAATTTTGTTGCATTAATAACTAGATAACAGCTAAGTGTTATGTTGTTTTATAGGAGCGGACATTGTCTTGAAATTGATGTTCATTTGCTGTCATGGGTTATAATTTATTTATTTATTGCACGCAGACGGGTGTAAAATTTAAAATTCATTCGGTGTCAAATGTTTGTTGTGTATATGTACTATAATTTATGTAGCATCATGTGATAATCCATTATTTTTCTGCTTTCTTCATATCTGTCTGTACAGGCTTCCTTTGGGAGTTCGAGCCCTGGTAGGTTCATTAAGAGTATTTTTTTATTATTCTGATTATAGAATTGTTAATAAGAGTAATAGTTGACCAATATGGGTTTTTCAGTTGCCAATCCTGCTATCCAGAGGGCAGGAGAGCTCATGTAATAATATAAAGTATTTGTACAAACTTAGATGTTCAAAATGTTAGAAATAAAGTGAGCATTCTGCAAATATTTGCACAATATTAACTAAGAAATATTTAAATCAGAAAATTTGCTTTATCAATTGACTGTTTTTCATAGATATTGGAATATATATTGTTATGAATTTCCACTAAATGCTAAAATCAGTAACAGTGTTTAATTTCTTTTCCCAGTTGGCTCTTTGTCCTCGGAGGATCACGATTTTGATCCAACAGCTGAGATGTTAATTCATGAGTATGATGATGAGAGAACTTTGGAGGAGGAAGAGCTTTTGGATGGAGAAAAGAATTTCAGTGCAGAATTGTCAGACTTGGAGAGGGTAACATGCATTCATAACTATCCACCTTTTAACTAATTTGAAAGTGTATGCATTGCTAACTGTTCAATATATGAAAAGGGTCATATTTCTGCTGTGAGACATATATTTTCTGTCACGAACAGGAGGGGAACATGCCGATCGAGGAGTTGTTGGCTATGTATCGCTATGAGGCGTCAGTCAGTACAGGGGCAGGATCTAGCATGGACAGTTCTTCTGTTGAACTAGCTGATGATCTGCCTGACATGACCCTGGATAAGGTAATTGACATGATTTTGCTTCAGGGCCAGCCAGGGCAAAATTTTCAACGAGACGAAATCACTAATTGTTTTCTGTTGCAGGAGGAGATCAGCGAAAGATCTCTTGTCAGGAGATTATGAGGAGGAGACGCAGTCCTCTGCTGATGATCTGACCCCTTCTGTTACCTCCCATGATGCCACAGACTTCTTCCCTAGAACACTCAGATGTAAGAAGAATCATTACTATCTTCTACTAGAACAGTTTGTGTTTTTACATGTTAATTTTTTTTTGGAATGCTTTATAGTTTAATCATTTAATTATAAACTTATAAGACGATATAGAAAGTGGTAAGGGGTCACAATAATTATATCTGTATTTCTTAAACTTTTATAGACCCCTTCAAGCATATTTTTTGCTTTTTAAAGGTATATGCAAATATATTTAATTACAAAATTTGTGATATTTGCTCCAGCCAACGCAACATATGATGGTGATAAAGAATCTGAGTGGGAGGAGGACGGTGTGAGCAGTGAAGATTCTAGAAAGGTTAGTATCATATTTTTCAAATGTTGTACCCATTCTCTTAATATATATATGTATATGTATGTATATATACATATCATTGCAATTTAAAAGAACTGTCAATTTTAATATATTTTAAAATGCACATTTTTCCTGTCATCATGGCAAAGCTAAATTTCAGCAGCCATTAATATATTTGTAAGTCAAAAGTAAAAAAAAAAGAAATTGAAATTAAAATCCTTTGAGCCATTATAAATGTTTTTACTGTCACTTTTGAACAATTTAATGTGTCCTAAATGAATAATAGTATTATAAATTATGCTGACCCCAAACCTTTTAACCATAGTGCATGTTGTGGTGCATGCGAGTAAAAAAGTTTGATAGTCTTATTTATATATATATAATATATATATATATATATATATATATATATATATATATATTTTTTTTTTTAATTTTTTTATTTCAGGAAATAATGGTTGGGTCTCAGTATCAAGCAGAAGTTCCCATGGGGCTTAGCCACTATAATGAGGATGAAAAGGGTGAGTGTTTAAAATGCTTAGTTTGACTTTTAAGTGAAATAAACCATTTACACTATAAATCATTAGAGCTAGGTTGAACATATTGATGTCTCGATTTTATATTGACTGTTAAATCCCAAGTATCTAATGCTGTTTTCAGTTGGTGCATGAACTAAACTTGCAATGGGTTTTGTGCTTGTTACTTTTGATACAACACAAAGTCATAGCTTTCAAATTCTGTCAATTTTATCAGGAAATTACAACAAATGCTTTTTTGGCGCTCTTTAATGTTGCGTGAAATTTCGCTGTTTAACCCAGTGTTTAAGCAAAGCACAAGCAGCATTGCTGATTGCATGTGGAAGGATCATCTCTTCTGCTTTACTTCTAGTTGTAGCACAAAATAAACATTAATGAACATCGGAAGGTATGCTGAAAGATACAGTAGTACTTACCGAAAGATATCACGTCTCATGAAATCACTCAATTAAATGTGTTAAAGTGTTTTTAACTGTGTAAAGACATCAATAAAACAGCTCACACAAATGTCTCGTAATGTTACATTTACCTCAGAAAAGCCATTCAGTGTCCATAAACTTGTTTGTTAGCTAGATAAATGACTGATAAATCACTGAATGAGACCAATTTGAATGTGTATTGTTGTTTAAAGCGTACGAGGAGGACGATCAGCTGCTGTGGTGTCCTGACGTGCTGTCAGAGTGTAAAGTGAGAGACTACCTCAGAGAAGCACTGTCACAGTCTACAGATGACGGCACACAAGATTCCACATCTGAACACATACGAGATAACGAACAGGTATGTGCTCTCTTAAAAGCTCCCTTTAATTAAAATAATTCAGGTAAAAATCTTCCGCCCATCTAAGAGCTGCTGCTATGGTTTTAATTGTTTTTTTTTTCCAATGACCTCATTTCTAGGCTTTGTTCAGAGCTTTTAAAATGTAATTACAACACCTGTGAGGCACTGACACCGATACTGCAGTAATGTGAAGACCTTGAAGGGTAGGCTGTTCAGTACAGGACTAGCTTTTAAAGCTATTGTACCTGTAGTGGCAAAAATGTTCACTTTCTTCATGATTTTTTGATAGAAGAATCCCCACCATGGTCAGAGGAGGAATGTAGGAACTTTGAACATGCGCTGCAGATTTATGAGAAAAACTTCTATCTTATTCAGAAACACAAGGCAAGTGATGTATGTTTTCTTTTTCACTGGGGTCATCAACTGTTTTCTTTTTCACTGGGGTCATCATCTGTTGGGGTTGGTAAAGCTGCATTTATTTGATCAAAAAAATGCAAAAACAGTTTATTTAAAAAATAAAAAAAAACATTTTTAAAGCTGAATTTTCAGCATCCATTACTCCAGTCTCGCATTGTTACATCCAGTCTCACAGTGTCACATGAACTTGGTCCTTCAGAAATAATCCTAATATGCTGACTTGAAAAGTGTAAAAGTATCTTTAGATCTATTTAATTTGTAATTGTTGAATAAAAGACAACAATGTACTAAACAGACATTTTTGTCCCTTTGTGTTTTTCGCGTACTGACAACAATGTTGTAAAAAAAGATCCCATTCAGACAGATCAGCAAATAAGATTAAAAACACTGTAAAATGCATGCCAGGCCAGTAGTTGGTGAGGTCACTTTGTAAAGTTACACAAAATGAACACATACGCATGTGGATGACATGACCGTTTTCACAAATTCCTGTTTTTTGTAGTTTTCAGGCCCTCAAAATGTTGTTTTTTGTGTAAATGAGCAGCCAAAACAGATAAAAAGTGTTAAATTGTGGATTTTTTTGGAAAATATGCTTAAATTAATATGCAGTGATAACTGTACATTGTAAAAGTAACTCTGTTTGGTTAGTTATGCAGACATTATGCACTTTATTTTTGTTAATGGCTATATTCTCAGCTTTTTTCTTTTATTTTTTTCAGGTTCAGACACGGACTGTAGCAGAATGTGTGGCTTTTTATTACATGTGGAAAAAGTCTGGAACGTTTTGACTTCTTTGCTAACAGAACCGATTTCGGCAAGAAGAAGTACAGTTGTTATCCGGGTGTGACGTAAGTGCTGGGATGCGAAATTGGTGCTTTTTGTCTGTTGAGTACTGTGTGTTTCAAAGAAAGTAAGTGTTGGTTGTGTTCTCAGAGACCTGATGGACAGGCTGGTGGATGAGGCGGAGGGTCTGGCGGTGGACAGCTCTTTATCCGTGTGTTCGGCTGGAGCAGGGGGAAGGATGGAGGCGTCAGCAGAGCAACAGCTTGGACTGCTCAACTCTATCACTGCTAGTGACCTTACAGGTGAGCTAAGCTGCCACAGTGGTCATGATTCACAAATGATTTATTCTTAGGAATTTATTAGTCATTTATTCTGGTTCATTGTAATGATCACTCAAAAAGGTGTTAAAATGATAGTTAGCAGTTTGAATCAGATGAACCCTTCACTGAGTTAACTGAATCAATCAGAGCAGCTACTAAATCATACGAGTAATTTACTGACTAATTGATCATGTTACAAAAGGTTGTTAAACACATTGTCTTTCTTTTTTGGATTATATTAATGCATTTTTTATTATGTTTTTTTTTTTTACATAAAAATGCAATGTTACAAAAACAGCAGTTCACACCATAGTTCACACAGCCAAGCGAAATGGGGTCTTCCTGGTCTCTAATCAGCGCTCAGTGCAGATGTGTCGGGAATAAACAAGGCTTTACTCCGTGTTAGCACGCGGTCTGATCGGTAAAGTTGCACAGACCTCACCCGAATCATCTCCAGCAGTAGCAGCCTCCTGATCGCACCACTAACTCCGCTTCAGTTTCCCTCCTCAGCTGATATTAGTATTTAATCATTCTCTATGATAAAAAAATTTTAATGCGGTTGTTGTAGAGTTACAATGACGGTGTTCAAATACATAACATCATACATTTTCCAGCTTATAGTACCATGATTCAGTACGCTAATATTTGAGATACATTGTTTTTTTTATTAATCGAGCAGCAGAAAAATATTCTTTATATTAGTCGTTAGATTAGTCGCCTAATTGAATACAATAATCGCCCAACTAATCATTTAGTTAATAATTGTTTACCCCAGCCCTAAAATTATATTTGTAAATGTATTCTAATTGAAACGGTTATTTTTTTTTTATTGTAATAATATTTCAAAATATTGCTGTTTTTACTGTATTTTTGATCAATTAATTGTAGCCTTGGTAAGCATAAATTACTTCTTTCAAAAACATGACATTTTATTATTCCAAACTTTTGACTGCCAGTGTTTATTTGTAAAGTTCGAACATACTAGTGCAAAATGCCTGTGCAAAATAATTTTTGTGTTTTTAGCAATTGTTGGTTTGGTGTGTTTGAGTGCTCATTGTTATAATTACACAGCAAAAGTTCAGTGACATTTTTATTTGTGCATGGTAGAAAGCATATTGATACTGACATAATGATAAGCGCGACGATTCAGGGAGCAAATCTGCTTTCTTCGTCCCTATGTCTCTGGTCCTGCGCTGTGCTCACTCTGTGTACAGTGCCAATGTGTGCGTGTGCTTCTTTTAGCGATATATTTAGCGATATCTTTTGCATTTCTGATCCAAAAATGTCAAACTCGGCACTGCACTTACTCGTGCCGTAGCAAGACACTTGTCAAGTTTGACATCCATCGGACTAACAGTTCGAAGAGATATGCGATAGACAGACAGACTTATAAATAGTCACAAATTATAAATAGTCTTTTTCTTGCAGCCCTTAGTAACACCGTAGCAACTGTATGCAACGGTCCAGGAGACATGAGCTGTATGGACTCCCCTTATTTCCCTCCTCTGGAGAGTTTACACAGAGGAGCCATGAACCATGATGATCAGCTGAGCTACGCCACAAACGGAGACAGCGGCTGCCTCAACATGCTGGATTCTGGCTTCTACCGCTCAGATTTGGGTCAGATCAGCGTGTGCAGCACCAAAGACTGCGAACGGCCCTCCAAGAGGCTCAAGATGGGCCTTTCGGAGTCCTTCATAAACGATGTGTCCGCTTACTAACCTGGGCGTGGACTTCGAGGGCAGACGCGCACATCGCATTACGGGCACCACGATGGCGGTGTCGGTCACAGACTTCAGCAGCATAGGGAGCGGTGAAGTGAACGGTTTCATCAGCGCTCATTCACGACACCACCAACACACTGCACTTCAGTCTGACTGACTCCTTTCTGCCACCCAGACACTGACTCATCTGCTCACTGAATATTAGTTCTTTTTTAAATTAAGAAATATATATATATGAATATATGAGTATATATGAATATACCTTTTGGTCGTTTTTTTGTTTTTGGAATATGACATCAGTGATGTCTTTATTGTACAGAGCTAAGAAATCTTGATTTCTCAAGAGTTGAAATAGCCATTTATTTTTCTGGTCCTTCAGATATTTAATATCCTTTTTGTCTTCGGTGATATACAGTTAAACCTAAATGCTGGAGCTAAAGTCTTACTGTTCTCATCTCCAACGCCTGCATCTTTGTTTTATCGTCTCACGAAAAATGGCTGCTGCCAAAACTGCTTTTTTGTTTGTTATAGGCTTTTCGCTTTTCATGTATGTGTGTCTGTTTCAAAAATGGGTACTTTTTTTTCCAGAGTTTACACCCCCAGATAGACTAAGCCTTGGGAAATGTAGCATTTTGTATATCAGGAAACCGGCTCTTGTAAGTGAAAATAGTGAGCAGGAGTATTACGTTTAAACAGCACTTTGTATCTCGTTATTGGTTGGTGTTCAAGTTAGGATGTTTTTAAGTATAAGCTTTAATAACTCAATTTATTGTGGTAATCTGAACATTTAATAACTTTTTTTTTCTTTTTTAGTTGATCTTTTTGTTGAATTGTTCAATTTTGTGTATTACAAAAAATTTCACAATTGACTGAGAAGAACACTAATTGAATTTTTCTCAGAAATGTAGATTTTTCAAAGTTTCCACTATAGTTTTTTTTTGGTCTAAGATTTGGCATTCAGAGTAATAATATAACCTCCAATAACATTTTATGAGACTGATTGGCTCTATGGGGCAGTTACCTGCACTCTACAGTATTAGCATAAATCATGTATAAATATTAAACTGTGAAATGTGCAGGACATTTAAGATTCCCCTTTGAGCAGGCAAAGCTATTTACATTCATTTTTTACGAAGTCTGCTGCTCTAAACTGCAGGCGCTTTAGTACCAATTGAACCAGTGTTATTTTTTTCCAGCTATGCATTATGTATATTTTGTAGCTGTCAGGGTTAATGAGAACACCTGAATGTTAATTGAGATAATTATTAATCACTCTGGACCTCTTTTTATGTTAAGCTCTCTATCTTAAGTTCTTTACCATTGTTGTATATTGTGTGCATGAAGCAGATTGGACTCTTGTTGGTCCTTTGACATATTTCAAGCTGATTAATACTAAATGCCAAAAAGCAATCAGCTTGCCACACTGTATCAAAACCGATACTGCCTCTGAGCTTGAGTCCTTCCTGTTATTTGCATTTACCATACAATTAATTTGTTTATTAAAAGCCCTGACTTTGATTGGGATAATGCAAAAATGCTAAAAAAAAAGTTTTTGATGTACGGCAATATGTAGATATGTATAGATTGTTGTTCTTCTGTAAGTCTTACAATATCCATATCTTATTCTTGCCTTCTTTACTGCAGTGAGACGTCAAAAACATGCATGTTCATGTTTGTCTAGCAAAATTACCAGGCATTTTTTACATTTTTTTTTTTGAGAGGTGTGTAAAAATGGCAATCTGTGTGGCACGCTTTTGGACACTCCCATTTGTTCATCTCTTTGCTTTCATTCTGTTCATAGTGATTCTTACACCCTTGATACTTACCGGCTGCTAATCAGTAATGTGAAGAGTCTATTTTCTATTGAATGCACTGCAGTTCCAATTATAATTTGAGTTGAAAGAGTCTACATAGTTAAAACATAGGGAAGTACTCGTTGGTAGCATGTTTGGAGTTACGAATTACAAAAGCTGATTGAAATGGATCCATAGATGCTATTATTCCTTAACTGGATAGAAAGCACTACAGAGAGTTTATATCTGCCAATCTTTTTTGTTGAAAATGTTTTCAGTGTCTGTACATCAAGCAGAGAACTTTATCATGCACAACTAATGTAGTACTTGGTGCTCATATAAAAAGTTTTTTTATTTTCATACTTAAAAAAAGTCTCCGTGCTCCTACAATTCTGTATTAGTACTTTTTATAAATGAAACCATGAACTTCGGCAAGATTTGCTTTAAGTACATTGACAGTAGTTTCACCCTTTGCCTATTGATTCATTTTAAAGACAAACTAAAATACCAGAATGTACAGGTTGTTTTGACCTATCGAAGTAAACGTTTTACAGCTTAAAAATATTGAGAAAAGTTTGGTAAAGTGGATGTGTGTTTTATTATGTATTTAATTTAGAAATTTAAAAGAATTATTAAACAGAGGTTTTCACATTCAACCATGGATGGTAAAACGTGTGAATAAAACCAACAAATCCTATAAATGTATATCCATATATATACACAGACAATCATAACATTACAGAATTATTCAGATATTCGCTATTGTTTATAAAATATGTACATATAATTGTATTGCTTTGTGGCTGGTTTTTCATTATTTTGTATTTTTGTTGTACTTTATTACTTGGTGTAAAAAGCCCAGAAATAAAAGCTCTGGAAACAAATGTGGTAATTTGACTGAAAATATCCTACTCGGTTAAATAAAAATAAAATACAGAGATAGTGGTTATGATTAGATTAAATAAGAAAAGACAACTGAAAACTTTCAAAAATTAGTTGATATTTTAATAGTTTTGAATTGCAGTCTTCGGTTATCCATTTTGTTGTTTGGCACTGAATGCTTTTCTCTGAATCCAGAATACATAATGAGGAAGCTCATCAACTCTGTTGGTCAGAAGAGGTGCTGGACAGAGTGGCCAATACAACACAGATGGATTGAATAGGAAGGCAAAGAGTTTTGCATTTTAATGTAAATACAGAGCAAATGTCAAATTCTAATCTGTATGTACAATATAACTATAATTTATTTAGATGACATTATGAAAAGAAAAATAGCAAGTCGTCAAGAGTTCCACAAATAAGGAGGACCAGACGAGTCACTCAGGTCCACCTCGCTGCAAAAGAGAAAACAAGGTATGATCAGTGGTTTATTCATAATCTGGTCTATTTTTGTTCTGAAGATTACATTTATAAATTATTTATATAGAAGACTGTTGAAAGTGAAATGCAATCAAATGGTGATCTAAACAAATGAACACTAACCTGGATGTAGTCCATTTCATCTAATGCAAGGGTTCTTCTGCGGTATCTCTGAGGTAAATCTTTAATTACAGAGACGCTGTCAGGGGTTCCCGGCAGTCGGTTGATGGGTGCCGGTGGTCTGGGTGGAGGTGATATTGACGGTGCAGGAGGAGGTGCAGATGGTGAGATCTGTGGGAGACTGGCTGCAAGCACCTTCAGTGCCTCTTGTACTGGAAATACAGCAGAAAACTTTTTTTTAACCAGCAAACTCATAATGCCAGCTTTTAAGTTTGCTACCATGATTTAAAAACTAAACCAATGGAAGTAGGCTAAACATGTACACAACTTACCATTTGGCCTAGGGACACTGTTTCGATCTGGAAATTTTATTAAAGGTGCATGAGGTCGCACAACCTGCAAAGGAAAGAAAATTAATGAGAAAAATTGAACAAAACCGTTCTGCAGTGATGTATCTACAACCACAGACACTTACATAATTTTAATATTTAGAGATTGCATTTAATGTAAGGTCACACAATCTTAACGTGTTGCTGAGATAATATTGTGAAATATGGCGATAAACAGAGCCGAAACTGGTCTGTCCACAAGGGCATCTGCCAAACCAGTGTAATCAAGGCATTTTGTTGAAGTAAAAACACCCAAGATCATAATTACTGAATACTATGCGGATAAGAGATCACCGTTTCAACAATGAGCACAAATGAGTGAGATGTCACAGCAATGATCGCTATACAGGCTGAAACAAGTGTTTACCTGCACGACCCGACTGGCAGCTGCCATCTTGCCACTCACTTTGCTTCCCATGACGACATACGATCACTGCTTCCGGTTCAAACACACAGCCAAGACACAAGAAGACGAGTAAGTGAACACATTAGCAACCTGAAGAGGGCACTGTCGTATTAAAACCTAAAGGACAAAGTTTTTTCTTTTACAGTGTATGGGACAAACGCGGCAGACAAATAGGAATGGGAAGTCCAGAGTCAATTTTACGAATCGGTTCTTTTGAACAGTTCGTATAAAAAAAGGGTTCCAAAATCAATTGTTTTTACTACATTAGATTGTTTGGCTTAAATCAGTTTGAACAGTTAAAAAAAACATGTTTTAATATTTATAATAATAGTAGTGGTAATGATGATGATAATAATAATATGAATAATAATACGTGCTACACAGCCAACTGTCTAATATCAAACCAGTCGCGAACGAGTTCAGAACAATTTTACGAACCGGGTCAAATGAGTCACTGAAAAGATTCGACCTAAAAGAGGAATTTACATTTGGCAACCAGACGAGGGCATGTGTAAGGACTAACATCATAAAATGATTGTTTAAATAACGCATTAATTATCCAGAAGAGACAACAACTGTCATGTTCGAGTTTGTGTCAGAGAAGCTGTCAAATTAGCTGCAGTATAATGAATGTAAGTTACTTGAAACAGTCCGTCAATTCATCATATAGCACTACATGCACACATCAATAATACATTACTGCAGAACAACAAACGCAAAATGAATCCACTGTACCCTTACCCTAGCTCATCCTGCTAATATTCATTACAAGTGGTTCTGCGCCTCTGCCATTAAAATACCGTTACATTTAACGTTACAGATCTACAGATCCACGCTTTATATTAAGCACAAAAAACATACATTCATACCATCAATACGCTAGCTGAGCAATATAACCTTATTTTTCTATGTTGACCTCCGAGACACACTAAGCACCGTCAAAATAGTCGCCTGTGAACGGCCAATCCTTTATTTCTGCTCATGCTTGGTTTGATGCAGGTGGGCGGGGTTTGTGGATCACCACGTCACACGACTGTCACGTGACGCCAAGACTTCCTGGCGGCAGTTTCGTAGGTTTGCGGCTTGGAATCTTGTTACAAAAACAGTAATATTAGTTGACAAAAACATCCAGAACAAGAACCGGAAGCGACAGTAAGTGATACAATTTTTAATGTATATATGTTTTATGTATGCGGTCTCTTCAATAGATATCTGAATAGGATTATGCCCCCCCCCCCCATGCACAGACATACAAAGATGAGTTCCAGTAGCCAAGAAGGACCCTCCTCAGATACTGACCCTGCCGAAATAATGGGCCTGTCTGATCCATCATCCACTTCTGATGGAGTGACAACCACGCGTTTGCTAAAGTGATTTTCCATTTTTTTATTGTTTTAGATGTATGTTTTGTTGTTATCGTCTTGCACCAATTCGACGAGTACAAATTAACAGTGTACAACTTTATGAACTATGCATATACAGCATATGTTATAGATAACAGTGTTACTGTACTCATCCTGTTTCATTTATGTCTTGTTTTTTCAAGAATGAAAGAAATAATGGAAAATCAGTGTTTTGAAATGAACGTTAAAGTCAGCATGGGTAAGCTTATCTGTCTGTCTGTCTGTGTATATAAACAACACACTTATGTAAAGATTTACCACTAATAATTATCCTAATGATAATTGTTTAATTCTTAGGAAAACACAAAGAGTCATGTGAAGCTGATGCAGATTTGTAAGTGTGTTTGAATGTATTAATACATCTGTATGTTTATACTGTATTTTATGAAATAATCCAACATTCATCTTTTTACCAATCTGTAGATCCAAGTATGAAAGTGCAATAGAGCAGGCAAGACTCTCATACTTCAACAAAACACTGGTATTAAACAGGTAAAGATGCTGTAGTATTAACCTTCTTATTGCAAAACAATCTCTGATGGTGTCCATGTTAAAATGTTTTTGTGTTCTAGAATGCAGATTTGGAATGCCATCATTGAAAAGATGATTCAGAATGATGCAGATTCTGAGTGAGTGAATCTTAATTTAAATAAATCTAATCTATGTAGTCTGATATCCAGTTGTCCTAACAGTAAGATGATCTTTCAGTCATACAGGGCACTAAAGGAACTGACCAATCAGAACACTGAGCTCTGTGAAAAGACCTTGAAAATCTTAAAGGTGGGACATTCCCTGTTCTGCTATAGGTTTTGAGAAAAAAAAATCATTTTCATATATTTGAATAATTCAAATTGTAAATGTGTTTATGGCCATGTAATACTTAATTACTTTTTTTTCCTATCAGGAAACACGAGAAGCTTCAGGACCAGATCACAGATGTTCAAAAGGAAAGACTTGGTACTTACTAAGACCTAGATGAAATCATATAGACCTTTCAGACACAGTATTTTCTGCTCTGGTTTTTCAAATGAAAGCAACCTTGGTTAATGTTGTATTTCGATGTAACATCTGATGGGTCAAATTGTTAAAAATGAGAGAAAGCTTATTCTCACGTTTTCATTATGCAGGTTAGTAGAAACCATATCTTATTCATGTTTTCCTAGAGCTTAAAGGACGAATTAAGAAAAAAATGCTGGAGATAAATGAGTTGAAACAGGTGAAGGAAAATAGGGAGAGGTTCAGCAGAGAGCCAAGGAAAGAGCTGAAGCGGTTCTACAGAAATACCAGAAAGTCACCACCATTTTACAAAATGTGCTCCGGGTACAGTGGCATCTCAATGTTTGCTTGTGTACTTTTCTTCATTTATATTTCAACCTTGCTTTGTTTTTGTTTTTAGGATCACAATGCATATTGAACCTCTTTGTGATAAAAATCTTGTTTTTCAGGGAATTATACTGGCCAGTAAAGTCAACTGGAGGGATGATCCTAAATTAAGAGACATTGCGATGGGACTAGAAAACATACCTAACTAAAGAGGACCTATTTGAACACAGCTCTCTGATTAATGTATATAGTTAACCTGTTACCATGTTCAGTGTAATGGTTTCTTGAACATTTATGTCAAGGACTATGGCAAGAATGTTTCACTGAAACATGCACAATGTACATTTAAGATTTTCATAACAGCTCATTTTATATATAATCTGTATAGAATATTTTAGAAACATCCTGAATGAGGTGTGTATATATATTAGATTAAATGAACTCCATTTACAGATAAAATTCACCTTCAAACTGATGCTTAATAAAAGTGACATGAAACCATATTCATAAGTTTTATCTCTGTATGGTCATCCATGAAACAAGTTTTTCAATAAGAAGGTCCCCTGACATGACATTTTAATTTTCTGAGTTTTTTTTTCATTAATACGACTTCCCCTAGACTGTATTTGGTCCCCTCGTGTCTAGAATTTTCAGTCGGTGTTAACCAAGCTTTGGCTATTTTTCCTCTTCTCTGCATCTCAAACGCGCTGACCTTGAATCTCCCCTATATAACGTCATACGGGGGAAAGGTTCCCTCCACTTTCTCTGCTTTGCCTGCCCAAAGAATTTGGCCGATCATTAGAAAACGAGCTAGGAAGAGGAAAGTACGAACACGCAGGCGCGATTTTAGTTTTTCCTCGAGAAATATCATGGCTTGCAAACATGCCCAGATTAACATAGTTTTGTGCCCTAGGGTGACCACAGTTTAAGTGCCCCCCCCTCCTCCTCACACTTAATGTGTGAACAATTGAAATTCAGTATTTCTATGAAGACAATAGATGTAATAACGTTACATGAACTTACAGCTAAAGTAAAGGCTCACCACAAATACTGCAGGGTTCCAGACTGCGACCAAAATCGACTGAATTTTATATCCAGCCGCACATGTGCGACCATAGACTGTAAAAAGTGTGCGACCAGTAAATTTGCCACACGTTAAATGCATGGTAAAGCGTGGAAGGAGCGTCAATGAATCCGTGACAAGAATAGCGTGCGTAGACGTCTGTGGGATGGAGACGGAAACGAATATCACTCGTTAGTCGTTACCTAGCAGCGAATGCAAACAAAATGAAAGTAGAACGAAACGCAATGGGCGGCAGTGTGTCACTGTGGAATGGACCAAGATCGGGGGAGGGGTAGGGGGCACTTACCAAAATGCAATTACATTTCTTTATTTTTTAAATGCATAAATAAATATGTATTACATATATATCTATTAACTATATAGTTAATACGTTTATAAAATATGACAAATATTTTAAAGGTCTAGTCATTGTTTTAATGATTTGGTGCCCCCCATTGGCTGGTGCCCCTGGGCACTCGCCCAGTGTCACCTATGGATAATCCGGCCCTGCTTGCAAACAAGCGAAGCATGGCAGGTGCTCGGTGTTCGGATGTACAAATGAACACAAAAGTATTTTTTTTAGTTCCTTCATCCGAGCCTCTGAAGAAACATTGGGTTAATGTTATTTTCTGTGGAAATGCGCCGACTCAACTTCCCAAAGTTTTGGATAGTCCAAACACGCAGGAGACAGGTAAGGTAATCTTTCTCTCAAAATCGTTCGATACTGTTTATGCATTCGTAAGTCAAGCCAGTGTCTAAAATATCAACTTTACATCGTTTTTTTAGTAGGATGAAAATAATCTTATTTAAATTCCGACCAAATTATACAAAAAGCGATCAAAGAACAATCTTTCCACACAGCGCGAGCTTATCGAACAACTCGTTATGAATTCATTCAATGCTCATCAGAGCAACATTTTATGTGATGGGAATCTAAATATGTCAAAAACCTCTCACGATTCAGTAATCTCGATAGCTGCATAGTCCAGGCAAAGTAGCGTTTTACGACAGACTAATTGTAAAATCATTTTTTTCAGCAAAGATCATTTCTATGAGGTGTCCAGAACAACATACTAAAAGTCCTAAGAAATCCTAGTTGAGGAAATATGTTTAATTCGCATCAATCCGAGATGTGTGCCAGTAAGGCCAGACAATGGGGCTATTTTTTTCCTTTGCTGCTATCAAAATGAAACTTTACATAATGAAAGTACCCATGAAAAGTCATTCTTTTTTGTATTACAGGTTTCTTTGAAAATTACTAATCGAATATGCCCAAAATACACCCAAATAGGCTTATTTTTTCCTTTATTCTTGCCACAATAAAACTTTACAAAGTAAAAGTATACAGGAAAAGTAACTTTTTTTGTATTACAAGTTTCTTTTGAAATGAATTTGAATATGCACATGAGCTCTACACTTATTGAATATGTCATAATTTGCATAGGCAGAAACACCCTTCATATGTATGACAAATCGGCCCAATCTTCACAATCTTCGCCGTCTTTCTTGTAACTACAGCAGACTACATCTAGTATTTCTGGTGGTGCCGCAGGCTGACTGGTCATTATTGGCAAAACTCTCCCATCCAAAACATGCCACCCCCAGTCTTTTAGGTCCATACGTTCACTTCCCCTTTCCACTCCATCATTTGGTAAAAGACCCAAAGATTATGGAAGTTTGCAGATGTTGACGTTGGAGGGAGAGTTTGAGGTTGCACTGGAGATGAGTTCGGAGTCACTGTATCACAGAATGGACACAGAACTTAATGAATGGACATGAATGTGCTAGTTATTTGGCCCCTGTTTTTTCTACTTGTGACTTTATGGCTTCTTGACCATAAGTCAATTAGGCCTATAGTGTTCAGCTAATTTGCATATTTAAAATAGTTTTGAATAGAATAGTTTTCCAAAAAACGAACTACTAGAGGCGGACAGAATACACCGCTTTATTCCTTGAGTAAAAGTACAGATACCCCTTGTTTTACTCAATTTTACTCAAGTACAAGTAAAAGTACTACAGTCAGAGGTCTAATTAAGTAAAAGTACTTAAGTACTTGTTTTTGAAAGTACTTGAGTATCAGAGAGTACATTTTCTAAATATTGCATTACTACTGCCACAGTGCTTACATTTATGAACAGAAACGTCCTACATGGAGTTATGAAAAATGTTAGTGTTAATACCTTGGAGAATGTAAAAGCAATTGAAAGTAAAATCAAGTCATTTTCACCTTTTGACCATGTTGCTTTATTCAACATTTAAGAAAATTTCAGAATATTCTGAAAATTGAAATATGCCCGGAGCCTTGTTATTATTGGGTGCTACAAATGTCTATCAAATGTACTGTACTCACAGTTATGGATAGAAATGTAGTGGAGTAAAGAGTACAATATTTCCCTCTCAATTGTACTTGAGTAAAGTCATGAGTACTCCCCAAAAATGATACTGGAGTAAAGTACAGATCCCTCAAAATTGTCCTTAAGTACTGTACTCAAGTCAATGTACTCCAATACTGTCAGGCTCTGCTAACTACATACATTTTGTTTTACAAGATACTACAAGATGTTCTGTGAGGTTTGATTGTGATAGGAGTAAAGGAAAAAATATGCACATATATGCACATTAGGGTGTATTTTATGCATATTCGATTAGTATATTGCTCATTTGCATATTCAACTTCATTTTCAAAGAAACTTCTAAAAGAAAATGTTTTACTTTTCATGTAGACTTTCATTGTGTAAAGTTTTATTGTGGTAGGAGTAAAGGAAAAAAATAAGCCTTTTTGGGTGTATTTTGAGCATATTCGATTAGTGTATAGCTCATTTGCATAATACAATTCAATTTCAAAGAAACTTGTAATACAAAATGTGTTACTTTTCATGGATACTTTCATTGTATAAAGTTTTGTTTTGATTGGAGTAAAGGAAAAATATAGCCCCATTGGGGTGTATTGTTGTCTGGCATTATTGGCACACACCTCGGATTGATGAGAATAAAACATATTTCCTCAACTAGGATTTATTAGGACTTTTAGTATGTTGTTCTGGACACCCTATAGAAATGATCTATGCAGAAAAAAATTCTTTTACAATTAGTTCTACTTTTTGGCTCCAAAATGAGCTACTTTGCCTGGACTAATAGTAAAAACGTATAAATAGCTGTAGTAAAAGTATTCGAGAGAGTTTCACATGTCATATGTAGCTATTTCATATGCAAGCATGTCAGCCAATCACAGCAGAGGCCGGTTACACACAGTAGACATGCCCCTTCAAACAGCGTTCAAAGCAGAGGCTAAAATCAGGCAAGGAAAAATGCCTTTTATTTCTAAATTATGACTATTTTTGATCTAAAAAACATACTAACATTACAAAGGCAAGCCAGGAAACATTATAAAATAATAAAATAACCCCATGTCAGGGGACCTTTAATGGCTACTTGGCTTTTGGTTAATATTATTCAATAGCTTGTGCCGTCTGCCTTAACATCAGTTGAAAAAGAGCAAGTTTTGACATTGTCATTAAATTTTACAGAATTTATTTGTAATAACATGCACTGATAAATTGTTCACAATAGAGAATGTGCAAGATCAGTTTTGTCATGTTGACCCTTTTTTTGTAACTTGACATTAACTGGACAAAACAGCCTTTTACAAAGCATTTTATTTTTCATTCACTTTAAGTGAAAAGATTTAATACAGACAAGATTTAATAAAGTTCAAGCAGTACAAAAGGTGGATTATATCATATTTTCACCACCTGTCCTGCTATACATGGGCTCACTCTCTTCCCCTCCACCAGCACAGGGTTCGGCTGAACCGAGTAAACGTCCATAAGTCCCGCCCACCTGTCCTTTAGTGAGACGGCCAGGATTGACACATACACAGCCAATAACATCCTGAGAAATAATGGCAAATATGTTTCAGTCCAAATTGAAATAAAAAAAATATTTCACATGGTATGTAAATAAACTTCTGAAATATGACTGATTTACCTTGATGAAATACCGAAGTTCAGAAGGAACAATAAGAATATCAGGAGTGAGGTTCATTTGGCAGAATTTTTGAAACTTCTCGTAATCCATGTTAACTTCCTCCGCGGGAGGATATAGAGGATAGTAGCTAAAAGAACAAATAAACTAAAGATTTACAACTGCATATCACTGTAGCAGCAAAGAAGAGTACAGACATTTTTACTTCTACTCAAGACTGAGGTCATTGCATTTAAAGACGAGAAATGTTCACAAACCTTCTCTGGGTCAACATGTGTTTCATGATCCGTGAGAAACGCTCTGTGCCAGTGCCACTGCAAAAGCGGTAACGACAAATCAGTGCTTCTGTTAATGAACGCTAATGACATAAGAATCAGAAAACAGTACAACTTTATTCAAAAATTCATTTACTCTTCTTCCTAATGCAGAGTTCACACTGCACGATTTTAAAAGTACTGTTCTTTTCACACTGCATGACTACGAGACTGAAATTGTTATTAAAAATTATAGCGTGCAAGAAGCGTGCGATCCAAATTGTCTGTCAAGAAAAAAATGATTATGCAGGAGTTATTAACAGATTATTTGAATCGTATGCCAAATATGTCACAGGCGTAGGCGACTCGTCGGCGATTCTGTCAGATCACGTCTTTGATCATTCACACTGCGTGATTGTCACTCACGTGAATGAGCAACAGTTTGCCTGTGATTTCGGGCATTTGTTGTGCGACCTCCCAAAACCTGTTGGCGAGCGAAAATCTGGTCTAAAATCGTTCAGTGTGACCTCGGCATAAAGTAGTCACAGTGTAAAATGTACGTGTCAGTTGTAGGCTGTGTTCATGCTATAATTACCAGTTGGTTTAGTGGTTTTACCTGCTGATCTCTTCAGCCCCCATATGGAACAGAATGTCTGTAGATGTCAGGCCAAAAGTCACATTACCAATGAGGAGCGTGCAGGGGTCACTCGCCAAGGTCACTCGCTAAGGGTGTAAAATTAGTATTGAACAAGAGAAGTAATAGAACTTATTCAGTATAAGATAATATGAATAATACAATATAACTGAATAAAATCATGTCTATCTAATTAAAGGGACAAATCACCTAAAAGATTACAATTTACTCACCCTCACGTCATACCTAAAGTATTACTTTCTTTCTTCAGAAAAACAAACTAAGTTTTTAGGACTAAAACAATGGTTGGAGACCAGTCACAATCGCAGTGTGTGGTTTTTCAAGCATCAATGGAGAAGCAGCCATTCACTTGCAATGTATGTGCTCAGATAATTGTCCTAAAAATCTTTGTTAGTGTTTATCTGAAGAAAAGAGGCATATACATTCAAATAAACAGAGAATTTAGCTAATCATCTAACCGCTGTATCATCTTTGCTGAGGTTGGTCAGGTTGAAGGGTGGCTGAGGATAAATATAATGATGATTGACATCCCTCTGAGATGGAACAAACACCAATCTGCATCCCGACCTATAGTAAAAGAATGCAAGTGTTGAAAACAAAATCATACATTGGAGAGTACTTTCTATAAAGCTGTGAAAATATATTATATATAGAAACACACCCTTTGGTTCCTTCCACTATGCTGTCCACACATCTCTTGAAGATGGACTGAAATGTTTCTGTTACCTGGTTTTTCTGTTAAAAAAGGCAAAACGTGTTTAAATTTGTAGCCATGACGAAAAATTGTTAATACAGGAATTTCAAATGCATACAAAATCTGGTTTACCTCGATCTGCTCATGTTTGGAATCAACAAATGGGCCAAACTATGAGATAAATAAACAGTTAATTAGTCTTTTCTTTTTAGTCTTTTTTATTTAACATATTTTGTCAAGAAAAGCAAAGATGAATTGGTTATCACAAGCACAACAAGCTGGTTGTTGGACCTAAAAAACACAGATATGGGCACAGCGCTGTACCCACCAGAATGCACACATCAGGACGATCTTTATTGATGATAGTAATGAGGTCAATCAGAGGGTCATAGGTCAGACTTTCAGAGGGGGTGTATGGTCCACAAGCCATCATAACCATTACAGGCTCAGACACTGAAAAAGTGTGTTATGAAGGGTTTAATGTGAGCCATGATCTCATCAGAAATGTTCTTAATACATTTTCACCAATCTTACCTTCATCCATTTCCTGTTTCACATCAGAAGGGGAGTGAAACGGCAGGGGAATACCCTAGTGGACAAACAAACCACTGAATAAATATAATTACTCAAACAAACTGTAAACTTATTAGGGATGCACCGATATGACAATTTTGGCCGATACGAATAACCGATAATTCTTTATATTTGAAAGCCGATAACCGATATTTTGGCCGATTAATCAAAATCCACATTTTTAGACCATTTTTGATTATCCTCATTAAAAGCCAAGATACAAACACAATTATGATGTTCTCATTTTAATGTTGTGTAGCCGATATGACAGACTTGCGCTGCACATTTTGCACTTTAACTGGATTTTCCTTTTTTAAAGTGATTTCAATCGTATTTCAAGCAATTTAAAAGCATCATGCTGAACAGTGCACATCTAAGTGCCTCAGCTCAATAATACATTATTTATCGGCTTTTAGATATCGGCTAAATGTTCTTGTTGGGCTGATAACGATAACATTAAAAATGATAATTTATCGGCCGATACCGATAATGTGGCCCATATATCGTGCATCCCTAAAACTTATCCTAAACAAGTCTGACCTAAAAAGGTATTAGTGAGATACCTCGTATAGTTTGGTAGCAACAAACTTCTCCCCAGAGGTGTTCATCCCGTCCATGACAACAACCTACAAAACAAACGTAGAACGTATGCCCCCAAAAAAGATTAGTAATCAAATATTACATAGCAATACGTTAAAAAACAATCGGAAAAAGCAGTATGCGCGTCCAATCGGTGTATATCTCACCTGTCCAGGGAAGAGAGAGAACTCTTTGAGCTCAGACAGATCCACAGGCACCTGTCTGCCTCCCTGTTCCTGTCCGGCCTCCAGCAGCACAGACTGGGCGTTGAGCTTCCCGTTACTGTCACAACACACCTGCCCCAGTACCGTGATGCTATCCTGAGAGTGAGCATGCAGACTTCAAAATTAACTTTTGCAAAACCATACAATAAATAAGTTATTACTTTGATCAAACTGAATTACTGAGCCATTATGATAATGTACCTGAACTGGCAAAGAAACTGGAGAGAATTCCTCTATGTTAAAATGACTCCGCAATTCCTCTCCAAGCTCTTCAATCTTTTCAGTCAGAACTACAGACAAGAACATAAATAAATGTATAAGAATATCATGTAATATACATACAATTACAACATACATAAAAAGTAAAGCTGCTTTGAAACAATCTGTATTGTAAAAAGCACTATCTTGACTTGTCTACCGTTACTACAGAAATGCTAGTAATTTTAAACGATAATACTAACCGTGAGGACATTTTATCGTGAAATCGCTAATCGTTACATCCCTATCTGACGGAAGCAATGGGAACATGGACACTCACCGTCCCGCACGTCTCTCAGTCTCTGGAACATGTATTTGTAGCTGCTGATGAGTGAATTGTCTCCTCCTCCCAGCATTTCCACCCTCACACTTGTCTGTCCTTTTCCCGTCCAGCGAGGACCCTGCACCGTCCCAAACGACGAAACCACCTCTCCTCGTCCCCACGCATGCCATATTTTTGAGAAGGTGTTGCACTACACAAACAAATAAAACAATTTTATATTAGATTATATGTATTGTATCATCTTGAAGTGAAAAGTCATGGTAATTATTCTAATTTGTCTTTAGCGTACTTACTCAGGAGGTCAAACTTTTTGTTGCCTTGGTGATTTTGTTAATGGTTTGTTTGCCTTATAAAGACCCCGTATATTTAGAGCTATCTAAATAAAAGGGTGAATTGGTTACCTTGGTGAGAAGCTGGCAGGTGACAGCATTAGACTGGGACTGGCGAGTCGGGCAACACCTCTCTTGGACTGAGGATGTTCTGGGGTGGTCAACGCTCTCTTCTGAGAGCCCTGAGGTAACACAGAGAGGAAGACAGTTATACATTTACATTTGCACTTTCTTAACAATCCAGTTACAAAGAAAGCACATTTGAATATTTTGCAAATAAAAGTTGGGTTAAGACTGATTTAATTTTAAAGAGCTGAACTATACAAAACTTTCTCATTGGGAACCAATAATGCATTTCTATCTGTTCCAGCAAGTCTCGCCCCATTAATCTGTCTTCCATTTTTCTCACCTTGGCAGGTGTTGAATAGGAATCCAACAGGTTCTCCTCTTCCTCTTCTGCTCGGATTCTGTGAGACTCTGTTAAGAAGACAACTGTGAACATTTAGGGAGCAACTGGAATTTTGTCAAATAAAAACTAGTGAAGGTTTGAGCTAAAAGGATACAGTTCCTGGATAGAGTTGATGTCTCTAGTTTTGTTAAGCTGGCTTCCCTTTGATGAGCCCTTTGACTTTTTCTTCTTGTTCAGTATCTGAAAGAGTACATAAACAGTAAATCAAGCAGGGTATCTTATGAAGGCATCTCAAGAGATCCCAGAATATCTGTGTTATGCAGTATGCGTTTATAATGGCCTTGTACTAACTTCATGTTCAAACTGGTCCAGGTTATCAAGAGTGAGCACCAGCTGGTTTTTAGAGGTGCTGAAAGCAAACCACTCGAATACAATCTCATCCCCCTTCAGCCTGTGACACAAACACTGCTCCAACACTACAAGAAAGAATAATTACAGCATATGACCACTGTAAGGTAAATGTACAGTATATATTAGTACTGGTCAAAAGTGGAAACATTTCCATTTTTAATGTTTTTGAAAGAAGTATTTTATGCTAAACCAGCCTGTTTTTATTTGATCAAAAATATGGAAAATATGGTAATATTGTGAAATATTATTACAATTTAAAATAATGGTTTCTGATTTGAATATACTTTGAAATAGCCTATTAATTTCTGTGATGCAAAGCTGAATTTTAGTCTTTAGTCTTTAGTGTCACATTATACTTCAGAAATCCTTCTAATATGCAGATTTATTATTAATGTTGGACACAAAAAATAAATGAATATTTTTTAACATGTCATACTTTTTTAAGGATTCTTTGATGAATAAAAAGTTAAGAAAAAAGAACAGCATTTATTTAACAATGGTAGAAACCCATTATATCAAATTGTAATAAAATATTTCACAATATTATTATATATTTTCATAAATACACACATTTATATTTTCACAATAAGGCACGTACTAGTTTATAAACGATTTTGCAATACTAACAATGTTAATTTTATATACTAAAACCAATAAATAAGAAATTTGACGTTTACTTTTGTCCACAATGTCATTGTTGAAGGCTATGTTGAAAGTGTCCAGTTCAGACTTGATGTCCTCTGCAGTGACTGATGCCATTGTTGTTGTTGTTGTTGTTTCCGCTGATGTTCACTTATTAAAAGAAATCTGTAAACTAAAAACAAATAGAATCGCCTTCAATAAGATTTACGCGTTCCGATTCACACATTTCGTTAACGTTAATCGCAATTGTAACAGAACGAAATTTTAGATTCTCACTGGACTGGCGCTAAATACAATAACTTAACATATTTTGCTTTCTAAATACAATTGTATTCACCTGAACATAGAGTTAGAATTAAGAAATGTATCTTCAACACGGATAATAAAATAATATGAAAGTTTACCTTCTATATTAAAGTCAAAAATCCGCTGTCATATTCCTCTCTACAGTCTTTGCCTCACGTTTAGGTTGCCGCGAAAAAGTACCAGCAAAACAGTTCTGAAAGGTCACTTCCGGTTTCCCTCGCGCCCTCCAGGACGCCAGAGGGAGCGCGAGACTGTTACACGAGTTTTTTCCATCCGATCAGCTGAAAGCAACCAGAGACTTTTGGTGCTACACGTGTTTATAATATCCTGAACGTATACTCATATTTGTACAGTAAATTTCACTCGTTGGAATCTTAGCTATTACTTATCAAAATGCCGAAGGTTAAAACCGAGAAAAAATCTCGAAAACATCAGGAGGTGAAGAGTCAAGGTAGGTTCTTTGAGGTGTTTTGTACTCATGCTGTCTGACGATTTAATGAAGTCTGTCCTTTAGATCTTTAGTGAAAGTTAATCATGTTATAAATCTAATTTGGATTAAGGGAGAGCCTTTAGAAAGCTGTCAACAACACGTCCAGGTCACATGATTAAAATGAAGCTTATTTTTCTGACCATAGAACATTGTGACTTTACTTTCATGACAGTTAAGCACATTTTCATCTCGCACACATCATTTATGTGCTTTATTGTAAAGACAATACTGTAAAATTAGATATTTACAATGAACAAAAGGGTTAGTGTTAAAATTATTAATTTAATATCATTCAATTACATATTTGATGAAAAATGTTTGATTTTTACCTTTTCTGTTCTGTATATGGTAAATATCAAGAATAAATTTGAAGAATTGATACCAATTCTGTATTACTATTAATTTCATAATTTAAAATTGACTATGTTTGTGAAAAGCATTGTAAGAGTACATGGTTTGTGATAAAAAAATAATTCTTTATGTTTTAGACTTGATAAATGGACGTGCAAATCATTTTACAGTTAAAGACCACGATAGAGCCATCAATAGCAGCCATCAGATTTTTTTATTAGTCAAGAAAATGCACTTAATATGACTTTTATTATGAACAGACATCTTAACCGTTGGAAGAGGGCTGTATCTAAAATACTGTAGGGTCTAATTACATTTTTTTTGATTGTTGTTATTGTTATCATAATTGAATAAAAAATGCAAAGAAATAATTTTTCCTTTGCTTTTTTCATGGTGCGTACCTTAAAGGGTTAAGGGGAGAGCCTTTAGAAAGCTGTCGACAACACGTCCAGGTCACATAATTAAAACGAAGCTTATTTTTCTGACCATAGAACATTGTGACTTAACTTTCATGACACTCAAGCACATTTTCATTTACAGTCTCATCACTATAACGCTTAAAATACATTTGACTTTTGATGTTTTGGTGTGTGTGTGTGTGTGTGTGTGTGTGTATATATATATATATATTATGTATATTTAATTAATTTCACTCACATATAATGTGCTTTATTGTAAAGACAATACTGTCACAATTTTATTTAATTTTTTCAAAAAATGTATATATAAACTTGTTATGGGATTATGTTTTGACACGCATCTATATAATTTGTTAGAGTCCACCCATAAATAATATACACACAAAAAAAATCTCTGTTTCTTCATGTGTTTCAGGAATTATGTTCAATACTGGTATTGGTCAGCATATCTTGAAAAACCCCTTGATTGTCAATGCCATCATAGAGAAGGTCAGTACTGTGGAATGTGACTTTTTTTTTGTGGGGCAAATTTCTGAATGTGCTTTCTGAATGCTTGACCACATTGTCACAGCACAATATAATCGTTGTATTAATTTAATACAAAAATATCTTTCCAGGCCGCACTTAGACCAACAGATGTGGTTTTGGAAGTTGGTCCTGGAACTGGTAACATGACTGTCAAACTCTTGGAGAAAGCCAAGAAAGTAAATAAGTCACTCTGAATGTTTATTGCTAGAGTTTAACTAGTGATGATTTTCCCCCCAAACAAACCTTAATGACTTAATTTACAATAATTCAAAGGTGGTTGCATGCGAGTTGGATACCAGGCTTGTTGCTGAGCTTCAGAAAAGAGTCCAGTGCACGTAAATACACATTCATTGCTATCATTTTCAAAACTCCAGCAACATTTTCAACATCTGTTTAATTGTGAAATCTGTTTTCTCGATCAGTCCAATGCAGAACAAGCTTCAGATCCTCATAGGGGACGTCCTGAAGACAGAGCTCCCCTTTTTGATGTGTGTGTGGCTAACTTGCCTTATCAGGTATTGCTCAGAAATGTTTCTCTTTAGTTGCTGTCATGTTAGTTGATTACATATTAGTAGATACAACTTTTTGATGTTAATAATGTATTTCTAAATGTTGAATTACCATTAACTGAGAATAATAAATGCTTTAGAAGTATTTTTCATTTTTATTTCATGTTAATATAGTTTAAGGTACACTATGTAACTTTTGGCCCTCCTAGCAGTTAAAAAAGAAATTCTAGCACAGCTCTACAACAACCTTAATGAAATGACCCTTCACAATAGATAATAATCTCTGTTAGAAAGCTATATGCAAATGGCAATTTAATTTATCTGTTCAATAAAATACCTTACTCACCTCTTTAGTAATAAAAACGCCATCTCCACTTCGCTTTTGCTTTTCAAATGCCTCAGTTCTTACCATTTCTCAAAAGCCAAGACAATGTTTATTCTCATTTTATTACAAGCTCTGTTGCTTTCTTTCTTTGCCAGCAGATTCTCCTCTGTTTGGCGTTTTTTTTATGACGGGTCTAAAATATAAACACTTTTTGGAAGAAGGATTGATATTGTATTGACTTATTTAAAGGACAACTCTGGCGCAAAATGAACCTTTGGTCTAATAACACATTGGTACCTAGTCGACCGTTCTCTGAGATTTGTTTTCATAAAAAATCGAATGTAAAGACTTTTTTCTCTAAAAACAGTTTAGCGTATAACGCTAGTATATAGGGCTAAAAAAATAAATTAGAAAAATAAAGTCTTTAGAAAACAGTCTTGACCAGTCAAACCACGAACACCGTTCAGAAGTTCGCTGAACTTCATACAGTTCGGCTCACTTAGCATGGCGTTCGACTTGTTGAGACTGTTTTGTTTTCTAAAGATGGCTCCTGCCTGTATACGCAAAGTAGACTGTCTTTATAAAATATCTTCTTTTTTTTAAAAAATGTCTGTACACTTACAAAGTTATCAATGCTTCGTTTTGCATGTAGGGACCCTCATTTTGTTACCGTGTTAGTGTTAGGGCTATTTTGAGCCTTAATAGAGGTAACTAGTAATTTTTTTTTAATTACTCTTTGCCCTATATACTAGCGTTATACGCTAAACAGTTTTTAGAGGTAAAACTCTTTATATTCGATTATCATGAAAACAAATCTCAGAGAATGGTCGACTAGGTACCAATTCGCCTGAGTTTTCCTTTAAATGTAGATGATTATGAACAAAAAGTTACATAGTTTACCTTTTAACTAATGTTAAATTTACAAATTACTGTAAAGTGTAACCCAATCACAGCTAATCACACTGAGATTTTGTTTTGTTTTTTTGCTTCTAGATATCATCACCTTTCGTGTTCAAGCTGTTACTTCACAGGCCATTTTTTAGGTAAGAAATTGGATAAACTGTTTTTGATTGATTCATTAAATGGAAGTACAGTATAGAGACAACAAACAATGGGACTTTAATTCCTACAGCTTTCATATTGTTATTTTGTTGCCAGTTTACGTTTTTTGTGCTAGTGGTTTGTCTTCTCCCCTTTACTCTCTATGACTTTACAAACCAGTTAAAGCACATTGCATTACAATGGAACAAAAATGGTGAAAACATGATCAGAGCCAAATGAGGATGAGTTTATTGCCATGCCAGTAATAGTGATGAGTTTTGTATCTATTCTGTCTGTAGGTGTGCCGTGCTGATGTTTCAGAGGGAATTTGCCATGCGTTTGGTGGCCAAACCTGGAGACAAGCTATACTGCCGACTGTCCATCAACACACAGCTCCTATCCGCGTGGACCATCTAATGAAGGTTTAGAAAGTCCCAACATTCATTAATTGACCGCTATTGGTGCCTGTATTAATTGATTTACTGTTCTTGTACATTACTGTTTAATGTAACAAGTTATGCTTGCTGCTTGAGAATGGATAAATCCATTGTTGGAATGCATAGTTTGTAACTGTTCTATGTAGAGATACTGAAATGTTATGCTTCTTAAGGTGGGAAAGAACAATTTCAGACCACCTCCAAAAGTGGAGTCCAGCGTGGTGAGGATAGAGCCCAAAAATCCTCCGCCACCTGTCAACTTCCAGGTATGTGTATAATTAAAATCTATACTGTCTGTGCAGTTACTGGAAATTATATAACATGTTTTTTCCACATTTAAAGGAATGGGATGGTCTTGTCAGAATTGCATTTGTCCGAAAGAACAAAACGCTCAGTGCTGCTTTCAAGTAAGATGTCACTAAATTGTGTTTTTGTTAAGTGTTAAATAGTAATAAATTCAAGATGCTGGCCAGTCTTGATAATGGATTGATGTTTTTGTGTTTTAAACGCAGGTCTTCTGCAGTTGAGCAATTATTAGAGAAGAATTACAGAATCCACTGTTCTGTGAACAATATAGTGAGTGCTTCACTTTGATTACGTCCACTGTCAGTTCGAAATCCGATTATTTGTGTATCCAATTGGAATCTCATCTAAATTATTGACTGTCTACACTTTGTATCCTAACTGTTCAGATCTGATTTGTATGATATGACCATGTGTTTCTGCAACAATGCCTGATGTGTTTAAACGGTTTATGTGGCATGAGAAAGTGACAAAAGCAACAACAACAACAAAAAAAGCTTAGCAAAATGAGAATGTTTGACAGAATCGGATTCCCAGAAATGGGATTTGAATAGGAAATCAAACCATATATAAATGTAGCTAGCTTGAAATGGATATGCACAAAAATCGGATTTGGACTGACAGTCTGAACAAGGTTTTAGACACTTTATACTTGACCTGATACACAATTATATTATAATACATTTCCAAATTGTACTACAGGAAGTACAACAGGATTTCAACATAACTCAGAAAATTGATGGCATCCTTCAAGAGTTCGAAGTTTAATGAAAAGAGGGCACGTTCCATGGATATTGATGATTTCATGGTGTAAGTATGACATGCTTTACTCCATGAAAAATGCTTTTAAATGTTTGTTTTTTTCAGGAGGGCGTTTCATTAAGCATCCTTTTTGCATCTATATTTTTTATGGTAGGCTTCTTCATGCTTTCAACTCTGCCGGGATACACTTCTCCTAAGACTTAACAGGAACAGTGAACAGCTACTAGGTTGACAGGAAGTGATGTCACAGTCTTCTCATATTCTGGTTGATGCTTTCATCCATGTGAAGAAATGAATGGTATTTCTTTTTAATGGACATGCAGTGGGACACAATCTCTCAGGCTGGCAATGTTTTGTGCCTTTGCTGAATGATGAAATATTTCCGGACTTCTTTTTGAGGTAAAACTTTAGTTTTATTCCTCCTAGCTTTGAAGAGAACATTTGTAATGGCTTCTTACAGCTTTCATTTATATGCACTCATCAGTTGTGAGTACACCAGTTTACTTTTGATACAACTGATGCTGTTGTAAAGAATATTACTCTTCATCCCCAGCAATCTTAGAAGTATACACACAAAATGCTATCATGCCCACTACTGCTCAATACTGTCAAATTGAGAAATAAACTGCTAACTACTACTTCACAATAAAGTTCAGTTGGTTAACATTAGATATTTCATTAAGTGTTAACTAACAAAGAGCAGCTATTGTTACAGCATATAAAGGTTAATGTTAATTTATAATTATACTAATTTCTAATTCAAGTTTGTTTATAATAAATTAACTTGTATAAAAATTAATTAATAAATGCTGTAAAAGTATTATTCATTGTTAGTTCATGTTAGTTATTGCAGTAACTGTTAACAAGTTGAAACTTATTGTCAAGAAGTTACCAATAAATCTTTATTATCATTCTACCTACAGTTAATGTGACTGTACTATGTAAACTTTGATGTGTAAATAATAAAACCATGATGAATCGTGTTTTGTGTCAAATTGCTTTAAAACTGTTTTGCTCACCCTATGTATGTGAGACATTTTCAGTAATGTTTTTCAGTAATCATGAATCACTTTAAACTGTTCCAACATGCTTTTAGCCAAAACTCGCTGATTTTTGCAGTAAAATATCCCAAAACCAAAACTAGGACAATGTTATATATTTTGTTTAGTTGATACTTGCAAATCGTGTGAAAATTGCGATTTTGACCAAGGAAACCCGCCGCCAGTCAATTGCGTCATATCCGCGTTACCCCCGGTTTCCCTACAGCAGTAACCATGGCGACGGAAGTTGACAATTGGGTCGGTTATGCCTAACTTAGAAGGACGCTCACGCTGTTGTTGTTTTGTTCAACCATTATGGACCATGACAAACAGACTTTGAGGAGTCAAAAAGAGGACTAAAACGAACTTCAACTTCTTTTGAGATGCCGAGAGTTCCACGTCCGCGACTGAAACGCGAGTGTTGCCACAGGTGAAAAACAGGTGAGCAAATGTTGATTATGGTGTGCAAACTAATCAGTGTTATTTAGCTCAACATGATAAAAAGTTAGAATATGATCTGTATGTTATTATCTAAAGTTATTCTAGTTTAATCTCAGACGGTAACTAACAACATTAAACACACTCAAATCCCGCTTAGTGTGATAGGGTAAAGTTAACGTTAAGTTAACTGTTAGAGCAAGTGAAGCAGCGCTGCGTTAACCGTTACCTCAAGTTCAATTCCTCTAATAAACTGACCTTTGTGAGTAATTCAGCACTTGCCTGTAGTTCGGTAGAAATGAAAATGTCCTTATTCCATTAACGTATAAAAGATCCGTCAGCTTGAAGACAAGATCCATAATTCCTCTTAATGCAGAATATACGTCATTAATATACGCATTTGTTATTGTTAGAGGTTAGCGACCCCTGGTGGCGAAAAATCGTGCATATATTGTATCTTGAATGAGTGAGTTATTGAGTCATTTATTCAAATGAACTATTTTTGATGTTCAAATAGAACAAAAACAGTCATGTGTCTAAAAACGTAACTTAAGTGACTTGATATTACTTGTTGTACTGTCATATGAAATCAGTGTCACATTTTCAGTGATGGTATTCAGCAATCGTGGTCGTATGTTGTATTATGTATCATATGTTAATATAAAAACTTAGTTTTAAACACACTGAAGGCACGCCCCTAAACGCGCCTGTGCATATAAATAAAACGAATATGCATCACTGATCTATATTATGAAATAATTTTTGATATGTTTTAGCTTACCTCAAGGGCATCCAAGATGTAGGTGTCTTTGTTTCCAAAGTATTTTCAATTTTGATATTTTTCGGTCAAAATGACCGTTTTGAAATGATTTTGGGCACATTTTAGTTGGTCCTGTTTAAACCCATCTTCTTTTTTATTTAAGTCAAGCTCACTCTCCAAACTGCAAATGTTACATAGATTTACTGCGAAACGCTAATGGTGGTCATTCACATGCCAAAATTAAATGAGTGGAATTTGTTTTGTGTGGTTGTTGTTGGATTAGATGGATTATTCCTGTGGCTGTTTCAGACTCTTTCCAGTTGTTTTTTTGTCAATATATTATTTGACCACTAGATGGCTCTCGAGTACCGTTACAGATATTTTATGTACAGTATAATGTCCATGGCAGCTAATCCCTTTTCGATGATGACTTGCTGTTGAACTTAATGAATTAAATTCTGCATGTTTCCTGCTCACAAAATAGGCTCTTTTCACTCCTACCAACACCAAAATGTCACTGCCTGTCTGGGCTGAAGTTTCTTACCGTAGAAGTACTGACAGATCCTATTGATTGATAGCTGGCAGGGACTTGTATTAAAGGGTGAAGTGTCTTGCTCTACAGGGAACAGGAAGAAATTGATTTAAGATTTGGAGCGTCACAAGTACAGCCTCACATGAGTGACAAATGGCCTCTACTGTCAATCATTGTAAGGGTCTGTGGAAGAATAGACGGATAAGACAGAATTGTACTTTAGTAGTCTACATTACATTTTGGGTTTGTAGGATTAAAAAAAATGTTTATGAAATAAGGCTCTTATGCTCACCATGACAGCATTTATTTGATCAAAATACAGTAAAAAGATAACATTACTATAATAAATAGCTGTTTTCTATTTAAATATATTTAAAAATGCAATTTAATCCTGTGGTGCTTAATATATTTTTGTGGAAACCGTGATACCTTTTTATTCGTGATTCTTTGATGAATAGAAAGTTCAAAAGAACATACTTTATTTGTATTATAAATCTTTTGTACATAAGAAATGTCTAAAAGTATTAATTTAATTAGTATTCTTATTTTACATCAGTGATGCAGATGAATATTCAGTTTTATGAAATTCTAGAAACTTCCCCCATTGACTCTAAACACTTTTTAGAAAGCAGACATTTTAAAGTGATGCATAAAACATGAAATTATGAAGCACAAACAGTCATGTTTGACATTTCCAGAGCTAAATGTCACATGAACAGGTGTATATCTCCTATTGCAGGACGTCCTACTGTGCAACTGTGCTTTTATTTTTTTTGCATCACACCTGCTCATTTGTACAGATCCCTGTCTAACTGTTTCATAGCGTATCGCTTCATCTCGTCTGCTGCAGGTGTGACTGAATTGTCTGAGAAATGTATGTGGCCTTACGGCAAAATTCTTTCAGCGGTGTTACAAACTTTCCGGCTGAGTCACACACCCTCCATTATCCTATGGCGCAGACTCTCTGTTTTCTGCTTGGCTATACTAAAGCCCTGATGAAGATAATTAATTGGCCTTTAGGTGTGAATCCCTCTCATGTAGCCCAGATACTGTCCTAGTTTTCCTGTATACGCAGGTTCTTGCCAGTCGCTGAGCCTTGGGCCTGCTGATAGGATCGAGATTAGAAATTCAAATGTCTTCCTTCTTTGAAGTAAAGCGAGAGAGCTTTTGAGTCTGACACCCGGAGGACACGCCAGTCGTATCTACACATTGATCCTGCGAAACGTGTTTGACTTTTAGACTTAATTATTTATTTATCTATCTATCTACTGTATCTGTCTCTTTTATCCTGTTAAATTGTTCACTCGAGGCAGACGCTTGGATTCTCTTGATCAGATTCTAAAAGAGAATAAAGCAAAACTCTGAGCGACTGGAGGCCATGGGAAATATCTAACCTGCGGGTCAAGCATCAGTTGTTGAAAGGTTTCATTTGATGACTCAACTTCACTATTGCTTACTATTATAGTTGGAGAAGTTCTTCTTGCCTTCACTGACCTTCATGTTTTGTTGGCCAGATGATAGTGGCCTTTTCTGATTGGCTGGTGTGGTTGTGTCCCATAAATACTCGCTGTAGCATTTAGCGCCTGCCAGGGTCAATGGTGCGGGGCCGGTCTTTACGACCCCAGACACTGATGCCATAATAAGCTTGTGTTACTGGGGTCTCCATCATAGGGTTCACTAAACATCCATCACAGTATTGAATTTGTTTCCTGGCTGGCAGCGAATGATTTTATTCTATCATATTGGGATCCGTCATTGATCTTGCATCTTAGATGTGTCAAAATGTGCTTTTGTAAATTCATGCCACTATTGATATTATCTGTGAATTGAAGCTCATTTAGCAAGGCGGCATTTTAGATTGCCATTGTCTCAAGTACTGCTTGAGAGTGAAATTTCTCTTTTTCATTGTTGGCCTTTTAATTATTTTTAAGAGAGAATCATGTGGAGAAGAGCATAGAATGATAAAGACATGCATCAGATTAAAACTAGCTTTTAATAGGCAAAAAGTATGTTTCTTCATATTTTTCTCTTTTAAAATTAACATTATTATTTTTTGAGCTTTGATCGCTTTCATGTCATTCCAAACTTGTATGACTTTTTTCTGCATAACACTAAAGAATATATTTTGAAGAATGTTGGGGGTCTAAAAACATTGGAGCAAATTGACTTATTTTGTGGACAAAAAAACAAATAACAAACTTAATTTAGTTAATGATCTGTAAGAATGGATCCTTATTAATACCAGTCATTGATTCAAGTAACTTTTTTGACATTTGTGTATAAAGTGTTTTATTCCTACAATATATGGTGTAAAAACGTCTTAGTGCTGCCCTCTTCAGGTTGAATGGTGGCTACTGCAGTTGAATTTTCCTATTGGATGTTCCGCAATTTCAGCTAATTTTCGGTTTCAGCTCACCACGCTCTTTGTGTGAGCTACGCCTTTGGCAGTATAAAAACCAGCTTGTTTCGTCAAAACCAGTCAGGAGTTGGAATTGCGAGTATTGAAAACGATCAGAATAGAGTGTTTTAGCATCTATTTCGTCCCTCTCATCTCCGCTGGGGTCTGCCCACTTTTTAAGCAGTTTTTATAATATTTCCAGTGGGTGGAGTCAGGCTCTGACCAGGGGTTTAGTTACCCTTTAAGAAAATATTATACATTTTTCCCCTTTGCATAACACAAATGATTCTAGATCTTCAGTTTTTTTGTCCACTTATTTTAGTTAAAGGGATTCTATGCCTTTTTTTTAGCTTGAATGAACAGCTTCAGAGTTATTGAAATGGTTAGGCCTATATGACTTCTTTTGGGTTGTATCGTGGGCGTCTCCCCAGACACGAGCATAGGCGTAATTTGCGGGTGTGATATGTCCCCATTTAAATATCTCCCAGCGCGAACAATACAAACAAATAAAACATATCCAGTTATCTCTAGTAGAGCATTTATTTTGTTCGTTTGTTAAATGAGAGGTGATCTGAGTTTTGTTTTTGAAATCAAGTGACCAGAGTGTTTGTTGCCGCTGCGATCAGTGGTGCGGATATAGTGTTCTGTTGTGAGTGACGCACACAGTCTTCAGCACGGATACGCGCTTCAATCCGTTGCAGGGACTAAGAGACTTTTGTTATGGTGAAATCACAAAACCTAATGCACAAAAAACGTGCCCCTGCTTGATATACAATCACTAATAAACAATCGGTTTTGATGAGGAAAATAAATTATACTACTAGTACGGATTAAAACCCAGAACCGCTGACACACTTGGCTAAAGTTTTGCCACTGGACCATTAAGGTTCACGGGGAGGGTTAATTGTCGGATCTATGTATTTAATCACAAGAAAATTCTCACCACTAACAACATATATTAGATCTCATTAAACGCCAATTACTATTGTACTATTGTATACTATATAACACATCACGCTCTCTGTGAGTGGTGTTTACGACAGTCACGTTTAAATATAGAGTACTCTAGGGGTCGCTGTTTGACAAAAACGGGATTCCTGCCTGGTTTCCCTTTTAAAATTAGATTTTTTTTCAGAGAATGTGTCTTTAATATGAATAAATGCTGTCTTAATTGTAATCTAGTTAAAAACAAGTGAAAAAGTCTGCCAGCACAGCAAGACAAAAATACACCAGTAATAAAGATACTCTGTGAGAACAAGTTTGCAATATCTTATGCAGCTCATTTTAAGCAAATTTATCCTGTTTCAAGGATTTTTACAATTTCTACTCAAGTCACTCAAGACTAATTAAAAACTCATCAACAAGTCTTTTTTGCTATGTACTGAATTTATTCTCTTTCTAAATATTTCACTTTTTTTAATATTAAATGCTGTTGACATTACTCCCTTGTTAATTTAATGTGATCCGCACTAGACCTTTGAATTAATGATACCCCTTTGACAAGTTCATTTCTTAAGAGCTTTTTCACACTAATGATTGAGCCTGTAACTGTCTGTCTTCTCTTCATATATTTCCTCTCCCACTCTCTCAATCGCATGTACTGTATGTTTAGGTATTCCCTGCATGCTCAGTGGGACGTGGCACAGGAGCGCGGCCGGGGGGCTGACCTGGGCCCCCCGTCGGATATTGATGTCTGCAGATGTTCACGTACAAAAAGGCCAGCCTCATTCCCTCCTGCTTCTGATAAATCATATAAGGGAGGATTCACGCTGCATTATTGATGGTCCGCAGGGAGGGATGAGAGAGAGAGAAAAATGCTGTTCAGCCTTTTCAGCTGCCCAAGGTTAGCCAGACACCAGTTAAGAGATCCTGACAGGTGTGGGTGAGAGAGAGAGCGAGAGTGAGAGAGAGAAAGATTCTCCCCATGGGAGACGATGATCTGGAGTTTTTGAGAGCCAGCCTTGCTGTGACAGGCCTCTCCACAGCAACCTGTCAGGGCAGCCCCTTTCAAGCAGGTTTGAGGGATGTCATGAGGCTGTGGCATGGCGGTCTCTCAGAGGGGGAGGGAGAGAGAGAGAGCAGAGAGACGGATTGAATGGAGAGCGATTTCCTGCGCTCGCCTCGCTGACTATAACAGGCACGCTTTTTATGAGACCGTGAAGCTCAATCAGTTAGAGCACACACTCCATGGAAATAGTGTTTTCGTTCTCACCCCTCCAACTTTCATTTTCATGATTTAAACATCAGTACCCATAGGCACAAGAAACTCAGGCTTTGTTTGGAATAGCACACTATCAAACTTGCAACTTCTGCAGTGCATGGTATGCATATTGTGCACAGTGTGCAAATGTCTCTCATGCTTAGAATACCTAGATGCATTTGCAATGTGTATGTATGTATAACACTGCACGGTATATTGTTTCCCACAATCCAGTGTGCTCAACTTGACCTCACTTTTCCAGAACCAGAACTCTGTATCAAGTTTGATTGTTTGATCAGTGTGAATTCAAAATAGATAATAGTTTATTATTTTTTTTATTTTTTATTTTGAAGATGATGAGGCCATGTGACATTTGAAAGATGGAATAATGCTTATTGTTTAGTTGTTCAGCCTAAAATTACTGCTAGGATTCCATTCCCAATATAGTCTGCTTATCTTGCTGGCCAGCATATCAAAATAATAGTTATGGATATCGCCCCTTTTTACAGACGGATGACGTGTTTTTAGAGTTATTAACATTGTAAATCTATCTTTAAGTTTTTTTATATTTTCATGTTAATTTCTAACACAGTACTTTGTGTTACATTACCTTTGTATTACATTTCAGAAAACTAGCGTCAGTGTTTCTTGTAGAACGTCTGAGGGAGTGCCGCCAAATTTGTCAATTTTCTCTCTTCTGACCACCGTCACAATATTTTTCCCCTTTTTGGAGAGTCATAGAAATGATGTTTCGGGGGAAATGCAAATACAAAAAAAATAATTTTTTTTATAAGCCTAGAAATCTAGATGCAGCGGCAGCAAAAAATTTTCGACCAACCAAACTCTGGTCAGACCAATCACATTGTGTATAGAGTCGGCGCGTGGGCTTAACATAATGACGACAGAGTTGCGACGGTTCACTGCTACTTAACAAAGAATGGCTGCTGCAAGCGAACAGCTGTCTTCGATTCGGCTTTGACCGCTACTGTGGATGATTTGAACTTAAGCTTTTCTTCGACACCAGAACAAAGAACGGCACTTGAGTAATTTTTTTTAAAGATGTTTTCGGAGTTTTGGCGACTGGTTACGATAAAAGTTTATTATATCAACTTGCTCCGCTGGTGGGAAAACGCATGGGACTCAGCCGTCATCTTCTTCGTTGCTCTGATTGGTTGTAGCGCTATCCAATTGTGTGCAGAGAGAATTTGAAAGACAACTGTTTATCCCGCCCTCGGATTGAGCCCTGTCAATGATGAGTTCCCAGACCTAACATCTTGATGTAGGTCTGGCATGCCAGGCTAATTTTTTATAGTTTCCAGTAACCACTATGTTTACTCAAAATTATGACTTTTTTTGTGTGCATTTTGTGAGTAAATGTAGTTTCTGTCAAAAACCATAAATGCTACAGTTACTGCTGAAACCATGGTATAAGCTGCCACTGTAATATAAAATAATAAAAAGAAACATTCTGAAAGCTTCTTTAGAAGTTTAAAGGAGATTCCATTTTAATTTGCTAAGATTTTACTGTAGCAGCTATCAACTTTTCTTCAACATAGCACTTTTTTCTGTTCACTATTCTTTTTACTTACACAATCTTTACTTACACAAATTCCACTTCCAGTCAATCAGGATTCAGCTTTTAAAATTGGCAATAAAATTAAACCTGCCATGTAAGCTATATCCCGCTCTCTCTTCTCTTCTTCACACTGTGGTTCTGAATGAATTAGCTCCCTCTTTGATGGCGAGAAGCTTTGAAAGCTTGTCCTCTAGACGCCCAGCTGCCCCCGGCTGTGGTTAATGCAGGCTGCCTCTGAACCTCCAGAGGGAAGGGACAGGCGTCTGGGAGCGGGTGAGCAGCCCGTGCTCTGCCAGCCAGAACAACCCCACTCGCCCGGATACAAGTTCTAGAACTGTCGTCTAGAATGTTCTAGAATGCTGCAGAATGCCACCGGGGATGAATTCGTTTGAGAATTGTATGCATTTCATGCCTGACTAAGGGGGATAAACTCTCCCCTGTGGCAAAGACGAGATGATTTTATATTCGCATTAATGTGCCCAGCTCGGCCAAAACTGGGACACATCTTTCACAGTTGGATTTGAGAGATCTAGAATTGAGATTATTTCATAGAAATTATGAGAAAATGAAAATTGTCATAATTTACTCACCCTCATGTTGTTGTGACTTCTGTTTTTTTCTCTCCATTGAACATTTATGCAGTATGTTCATTCTGCTCTTTTCCTTGCAATCAAAGTGAATGGTGACCAAGGGGATGTCGAGACTCAAAAAACTACAATTAGGCAACATAAAAGTAGTATGACTTGGTGATCACATAATAGTCATTTGATACTGTAGCTTTGTGTGAAAAAAAGGCTAATGTTTAAGTTGTTATTTGCTGTGAATCTTCTCTTTGACCCTAGTAGACATTTTTACAAGAAGTAACATATTAGATAAAGAAAGAGTTATTGTAGGCCTGTTACAACATTCTCTGCATATAAAGCTCTCTTAGCATAGTACTTTACTTGTGAAAGGTTCATTGTATCTCATTATGATATTAATCTTCTGTCTTGAGATAAGTGTACTTGAGCAAACAAAAAATGCTGTAATTTTTCCTTGTCTATGAGAGGCATATCTTCTTGACGATTTAAAATCCAGGTGTGAAGGAATGTCAGCTCTCTTCTTGAATAACACCATTAAATTCACTCCGGGAGAGCTGAGTGCCAAGGCCTATAGGCTGTTAGTTGGCAATAATGTCTCCAGGAGAGCAAGGGGAAGGGAATCTCGCTTGTTTAATTGACTGTCAGGCTGCTTTAGTTGCGGCGTGTGTGCTTACTTTAACCGGACATGTTCCCACGTCCCACAAATTGTGAGCTGGTCCGTTCCAGGTAAATTGGACAGATTACTCCATGTGTTTTATATTAGCATGGAAGCCATTTATATGCTATTGTACATTGCACAGCGTTTAAGAGATTAACCTTACCCAGAGTTTGTGTGTAATATTAGTGATTATAAAATGGTTAGTTCCAATCCTTGATTCTGATTGGTCAATAGCTGTGCTTTATTCATGATAAAACATGGCTATGACCGCTTCACCCAAAGGTTCTATTTATCACTATGCAACACTGCAGTTCCTATGTTGTTTTTATTTGAGCTTTCATGCATATTACACATCGGAACGTTGTTGCTGTTCACGGTCAGGGACTATTTTTCTTCTATCGGAAGGAAGGGTTTTAGTGATTTTACATCATGAAAGTTACACTAATACATATTTTTTTTACTTTAATATTTTTATTGTGTAGTAACCATTTTATAAAAGCAATAAGGTCAAGGCAAGTGCTGTATCAGTTATTACTTATTCACGATACAGCACAGGTTCTCATTCCTTATTGCTTACATGCATTATGTAACTAACAATCAAGAATAGTTTTATAGCATTTATTAAAATTAAATAAGTGTTTTCACATTTCAAGTTGCATAAAAGTATCCCCACATGGCACCTTTTTTAGATCATAGTTTTAATGCAAGGTATAAAATATGTAAAATTATTCCAGTTCAACCCTTTAGACTACAGAAACATAACTACCTGAGTCTGTTACAGTCAGGCCTGCCGTCTGGGAGGCTGTGGAGTTCAAAGGCAGGCGTTCGTCAAGCAGAGGTGTTTGGTTGCTAAGCCTCAATATCAAAGTTTTCTCTGTAGGTTCAAAGACTGAAGGTCAAACTCATGCTAAGCCGCCTCGTTAACTCTCCATCACTGCACGTCATTGGTCTGTAAGTGTGTGTGCGTGGGGAGGATGTTGACCTCAGGCTAATTTTCTCTTGCCTCCGCTGACTTTTTTTTTAATGACACGCAGACAGCTGCCATTTCTGAAGGATGTCTGTCCCACAGGGGTGCTTCATTAAGGAGCGTCTCAACCCACGCTCAAGCATGCAAGCAAAAACAAAGCATGCCGCCACACGCAGACGTCGTTACTGTCTCTGATCACTGTGTTTCGTCAGCAAACTCTGTCAGATGTGATTTCCAGAGCTGCTTTTTCTCTTTCTCCTTGTCGGGGGCGGGTGGGGATGTCTGATCGTTTTTGTAGCACCGTTCTTATAAAAAAACATTGAGGCCTAATACATGGGATCAGCAGATTGTAGTGAAAGGAAAGACAACTGACAGTTCTTTTTTTGTGTGTGATTTGTGACAGTGAATTTAGTGTTCATGAAGTAGTAAAATTGGATTTTACATTCTTTTGTGGGCTGGAATGTCCTGTGATGCATTTTCGTGAGAAATTTTGGAATTTCTCGAAGTTTTGGAATTTCTTGAAATTTTCTTGGAATTATGCGGTAACATGATTAAAAATTTGCAAACACTGCAAATCATTGCGTTCACACCGCCTCCGACTTGAGCTTCTAAAGCGGCCGGAAGTTATTAATTTTCAATGGAAGCTGGCTTTTCTCAGCTGCATAAGAGCGTCAAATCGTTTTGAGCGTCAATCAGAAAGTTGAAAGAAGCTCAACTTTATGGTAATGAGCTGTGACGTGGTTCAGCGGCAAAATGCCAGCAACCAATCAGAATATAGACGTCCTTCACGCTGGTTGATTCCAGAGAAACATGAATGTAAACTTTCGTTCCTACCAAAACATTAGCTCAGAGAAAATGGAAGAAAGCTAATCATCGCCGCTGCTGTGTTTCCTACTGGTTTCGTATCATTTTATGATTTGACATTGTTGGCTTATTGGGACAGCACTGACGCAACTTTTATTTGAAATATTTACGAACACTTGATTTAAAGCGGGAATGCAATTAATTTGCTCACGGTGACACCGATTGACGCAACGTCAGAGGGTTCAAAGCATCAACAAGCTTCCCCGTACTTTTTGACAAGCGTTCTTGACAGGGCGGCCAGAGCTTCTTTAACGCTCAAGTCGGCGGCGGTGTGAACGTACAGTCAGAATTGAGAAAAAAAAACACTTGTCAGAGTAAACCAAGAAAATCCAATGTTAAAGTGATCGCAACTGATAACAAGCTGAATGTAAAAGTACCACCTTGGTCCTCTGACTTGTCTGTCTACTTACCTTGAGTCATTATAATAAGTGACCCAGCAATTTCTTTTTACTATATATCTTGGAAATTATGTAAAATTGTATTTAATTCTATCCAAACACATTGATCCTCAATATATTAGAAAACAACAAAAGATTTTGGGAGAAAATTGTGGATGGCTGATTGTTGTCACTGCTTCTAGTCGCTCTGACGCTCTCCATGATTGCCTGCGAAAAGTTTAGAATCGTGGCAGAGTTTCAATAATGTGTGGCGTCAGCCTCTCGAGTGCTCTATGGTTGGTAAAGTAGTCAGTTGGGGTGTTTTTAAGGTGTGGCTTAGCAAAAAATCAGTTACATTACAAAATCAGCTACAATGTAGAAAATATTGCTTAATTTCAGTCATGTAGTTGCAATTGCATTAATGCAACAGACAGAAGCATTTATCCAAAGTGCATATCGGTACATTGCATTCAAGGTAGTTACCATACATTCGATCAATTCAAGCAATCCCAGCCAGGGAATCGAACCAATGGCCTTGGTGTTGCCAAGAATGCTAAACACCGCCAAATACACGTCAGCAATCCCTAACGCACAAAATGATTAACAGGCAGAACGTGAATGATTGCCTAGTTTTCTGATTGGCTTAGACAAAATTTTTGCTGTTTATAGTGCTGTCAGATGAGACTTTGTGTGATTTTCTCAGATCATTGTTTAGTGGTAGTATAGAACTTTATTATTGATTATAGTATCTTGAAGGAAAATCAATATCCAGGTTCAGCAACTTTTAATAATCAAAAATATCAAGAGTGAGAATTTTTTGCTACTTTGGAAGATTTATTTATAAGTATAGGTATCAGTGACTGGCATTTAAACCATGAATTTACTGTTTCCATTGGGTTTTATAACACATTTAGTAAAATCTATGAAGAAATTCAATTATGTTTTATTGATCATCAAAACTATCTGGAGGCCCCAGCCTTGAATTTATCAGGTGGGTGTGGATCCCTCCAAGAACATCAAGCCAAGGTCACACCGTCTCATCTGTAGTAGCTCTTTCTTCTCTCATCTTCTCCTTCACCTTTCCCTTCCCCCAGACACTCACCTGCTGTCAACTTCAAATCCTGGATTTGAAACTGATTTGAAAATACCTTGGTTTTGATATAGGCAAAAGTTTTGCATTGCTGTCTTGCATGATTTCTTGTCCAAAATGTGTCTTTGCATTGTCAAGATAATTTGTTCTGAGTGTTTTGGAGTGAATGGAAGAGGGATGGTTGATGTTGTTAAGAGTCTTAGACTCAGCACAAACACATCTGGCCTCGCGTGGCGCTCAGATAAACTGGTGGGATGGGCAGGCAGGTTGAGGCAGATACCGGTCTGTGCGGGAAGTCTCGTTCACAACTTTCCAACCATAATTGGCTTTGTGTTAATGGCATTTAATCTGTAGGGAGAGAGGGAGACAGAAAGTGAAAAAGAATTAGAGAGTGTGTGTTTGAGAAACTGAGACCACACAGAAACCATGTCTTTGACATCAAGTCTTTTATCGCTAAGGACAAAAGCAGTTCCAGTAAAGCTGATATGTAAAATGAAAATTAATGGGCCATGTTTTTCCGCTTGCCAGTTAAGACACTCTGTGCCCATCACACTGACCTGCCCGTGCTTGTTCCTTACCTGGCTTTAGCCAGCGCTCAGGCTTGATTCATCGCTGAAATGCCCTTGTTGTAAATGAGGTGCGACGTGCATCAGCATAACATAAATTTAAAGCTTATAAAATGTTTCATTTGCCCGTTGATAAAATAGTACTGCCAGATGGTTGCGGTCATTGCCCTCGGAACTCTGCTAGGAAATCTGTCTGCACTATCTATCTGTCTGTCTGTCTGTCTGTCTGTCTGTCTGTCTGTCTGTCTGTCTGTCTGTCTGTCTGTCTATCGTCTGTCTGTCTGTCCGTCTGTCCGTCTGTCCGTCTGTCCGTCTGTCCGTCTGACCGTCTGTCCGTCTGTCCGTCTGTCCATCTGTCCGTCTATCCGTCTATCCTTTTTTCTGTCCATGTGTCCTTTTTTTCTGTCTGTCTGTCTTGTTCTTTTTTCTGTCTGTCTGTTTGTCAGTCATTCTGTCTGTCTTTTACAACTATAAAACAAGTTAAATATAGTTGAATTTCAATTCATTTTATTTCTACGTCCTAACATTTCATTTTGAATTTTAATCCGCGTCCTGTTTACTACCTCAATTCAAAGTTAATCACTGATTCAGAATTATAAATGCAATCTTAGTTTAATTTAAAGTGTTGCTGACTCCTGACGGCATGACACTGCTGATTGGCTGATGACACCCTGAAACGTGAACAATCCCAAATCAGAGCAGTGAAAAATATTCATCTATTTAATGCTTTTAAGAGCTGCACATAACAAATGGCCACTGCTAGAAATCTGCTGTAATGTAATGAAAAATTAGCTGTATATATTTTGCTTGCAAATACTTTTATTTTGAATGATTTATTATTAAATTATTCATTGAAGTCAATGAAGAAAGATGTTGTTTGGGCAGAAAAATGTGTAGTGTGGGTTAGACAGTGTTACATATTATGTTTAATTCAGATTTCAAAAGCAGTTTGCATGGTTACAGTGGTTGGGTTAAAAAAGATGTATTCAATTGAATCCTTAATATGTATACTTTGGGAATTCAGATATACAATTTTTTTCAACTGTAATTGTGCGTATACATAGTTTTTCAGTTTATTTTCTGAACTTTCAACACTCCCACTATAGTAAATTTTTACTGAAACCGCTGACCTCTGACATGTTTTGCACAATTGAGCAGATTTCTCCCATACCAGTGGACTCATACTGTCAGCCTTTCGGCAGACACGGCTAAACTTCTTAAATTCAGCCTCTGGTGTTAATTTATGGTTCTTAAGCAGGGACTGATCCAGAGCAAAATATGGTCAAATCTAAAGAGTAAGCATTTACTTATATTTGCCCAATGTATAGCTTTTAAATGAAATATGAAGGTAACCGCTGGGCCTTCAGCTCTTGCTCAACTACTATGCTCAATGTGTGTGTGTGTGTGTGTCTGTGGAAAGAGAGAAAGCATTTACAGTTTATCTCCGGCACTATTTATCCATCCACTATGGTGGTCTTACTAAGAGCACAGACTCCTGGTTAGTCTTAAGAATCAGTAATTATTTGGTCATGTTGTTCTTATTGACTGTCCTTTGGTGCTCATGTTGCACAACCTCAGAAGAAATATAAATGAAAAACACACAGACACACAATAACATAACGCATCTGAAATAACAACTCTATTTCCATTCTTTAGTTATATTTTTTTAAAGTAATAAAAAAAACATTTATATGTATAAAAAAAGACCAGTTTATTTACAAAATGTTCAAAATACGCATTGTGGTGCTCTCGTGAACTTGCATCAGAGATAAAAATTTTTGTAATTAAAGTAGTAAATTGCTTTTTCACAAACAAAACATCACTTCATAAAATTGAGGTTAAAGGACTTCACTTTAAAAAAAACAAAAAAAAAAAAACTTTTGCTGATAATTTACTCACCCATATCATCCAAGATGTCCATGTGTTTCTTTCTTCAGTCGAAAAGAAATGAAGGTTTTTGATGAAAACATTCCTGGATTTTTCTCCATATAATGGACTTCACTGGGGTCCAAATGGTTCAAGGTCCAGATGACAGTTTCAGTGCAGCTTCAAAGGGCTTTAAGCGACACCAGACGATGAATAAGGGTCTAATCTAGCGAAACGATCGGTCATTTCACAAATAAATAAAAAAAGTTTAAGTTTTATAACCACAAATGCTCGCCTTGTTCTGTTCTGTGATGCGCATTCGTGACTCTCCTGTTTCGAATCAAAATGAACAAATCTCTTTTCGAGTCATTTTGTTCGTTGACCATAATTGTACTGTTAGTATTTGTAACTTTGATTTTACACCCCTAACATTGAGAGAATTTGATGAAAATAAACATTATGTGTTTAATTATATAATCTATTCAATGAGATACAACCACACGCGTTCTAAAAACAAACATGTATCAGAAAATTCCATTGTACACTTGCATGTATTTTAATTTCATTCTGTCCTTCAAATTGGAATTACAATTGGAATAGCACACAACTCACCCCTTTGTCTGGATGGTTCGTTTTTCTTTTGTGCTTTCTTTTCTGCTCTTTCTCTTTCTGTTTTTGTTTTATGATAAATAATGACTCTTGTATGATGAAGGCCATATGGGCCACATCCCTGGACTCTATCTCGTTCTCTCTTTTTCTTTGTCCTTGTTTGCACGCAGGTCCACAGAGACCAGTCTAACCAATTACACAGAGGCACTTCAACCAAAAATCTCTCTAATTACAACACAAACTTGCACTCACTTAGGGGTCTAAGGTAGGATGATAAATATTAGATTTTCAAACGAATGCATGAATCAATAACTAAACCGTTCATCGGTGTCTCTTCATTATATGGAGCACTTTAATTATATTTTTTGAAGTTTTTGAAAACTACTTTGTGCAATTTGATTGTATCTGTAATAGATAATTTTTTTTGCATCCGTGTGTGCCTTGCTTCGCTGTGATGCTCCCTTAGCCTCTAATAAGCCCTGCAATCAAGCTCAATTCAGTCCTTTACCCAGGTGAAGAAAATGGCAACTGGGAAATGTATTTTGCTGCGCTTTTACTCTCACCTCTCTGAAAAACACGCCACCGAGTCACCCTGCCCCTGGGTTCCCTTTATGGCTCCTAATAAAGCCGCTGACACAAATGACACCATTATCACCTCCTCCTATCTGCACCCGGAATAATGCGCAAACTAGAGTCAGCACAGAGACTAAAAATAACTCGCATCTAACCATAGCCACCTCTTTTTTTAACATGGGTCAAAGTGGAGGGAGAAAAATTGAAGTTTACCGAAGGCTCATCATCTTTTTCCATTTGTCCCTGATATTATATAAATGAAATGTTGTTATATATAATCTAACATAATAGCATAACATAATAAAGCTAAATTCAGTAATCACAGACTCTACCATTTGGTCACTAACATGACTAATTCCTAATGGTTTTATTAAATTACCAAGTAACTGCTTGTAATTACATAATATAACGTAATTACATGATATTTTTATTTTATTTTTATATGTATTTTATCTCATGAAGTTCATCAAATCAATATGCAATATTTTAAGATATGTGAACAATATGGCTAGACATTTTTTTTAATCACATTCCACGCTAAATTGGAAAAACCTTTTTCATTTTTTTTAAATGTTATGAATATTAAGTTTCTGGTTTTTGTCTTACAGGATTGGTTTTGGCATTTTCTTTTTGCTGTGTTTTGGCTTATGTGTTTGTTGTTTTGTTTTGTATACTCTTTATCTGTAACTGTCATTTTCCATAGTTGGGTTGTGTCATGAAACACTTTGGAGTTTCACATCAAAGGATGCTATTGGAGAGCGTGTCATCCAGACTGGAAAAGCAGTGCATAATTAAGAGTGCTCATGGGAAAAGAAGAGCAAATTAATCACTGAGAGACTTATCAGCCTTAGGGCACACAGAGGCACCGACGTGTTCCTACATCTTTCCTCCTTCAACACTCACACAGCATGCGCTGCCAGCTCAGGTTTGAATTGTGTTAACCAAGAACAACTAAACAAGTGTATTCAGCTAAGTAAAGTTATCCGTGTTTATGCAGTACAGACCTTCAAACTTGAGACATTACAGAGTGTTGATACTTAACCCACTACACTTTTAGAATTCTTTATCTATGTGTTTGTAGTGTAAAGTAGTGCAGTTTTGAGGGAGCAAGGGAAATTGGTGCTGGAAACTGAGTAGATAATCACCTATATGGACAGGGACCCTAAAGCTGAGGTTTTGAAATTAGGGGCTGCAAAGAAATGTCAGAGAATGTAAAAAAAAATAGCTGATACTTTATTTCAATGGTCCACTTTAGACATTCTACTATATTATAAGTAACTTTGCAACTATATGACAACTACTCATTAAACTACAGTATTAGTACAGGTTAGGGTTTGGGTTGGTACAATAAGTTAACGTAGTTGCAAAATTAAAGTCAGTGGAATGTCTGTTCAGGACAATCAAAATAAAGTGTTAGTAGATATTTAAAGGAGTAGTTCACTTTTAAAAAATCTTTTGCTAATAATTTACTCACCCCCATGTCATCCAAGATATCCATTTCATTCTTTCATCAGTCAAAAAGAAATTAAGGTTTTTGATGAAAACATTTTTGGACTTCAATGGGAACCAAACGGTTCAAGGTCCAAAAGACAGTTTCAGTGCAAACTGCAAACTGTTCAAATGGCTTTAAACGATTTTCAGACGATGAATAAGGGTCTTATCAAGCGAAACGATCGCTCATTAAAAAAAATTAGTTTAGTTTTTTAAGCTCAAATGCCTTGCTCTGTTCTGTGGTGCGCGTTCGTGACTCTCCTGTTCGAACTCGTTTAACAAAATGAATTAATCTTTTTTTGTGTCATTTGGTTCATTCAACAAACAAAATTGAGTTGACTCGGGAAAGATTCATTCATTTTGATAAATGAGTTCGAACTGGAGAGTCAAAAATGCACATCAAAACTTAATCTTTTTTTTATGAGCGATCGATTCACTTGACAAGACCCTTATTCATCGTCTGGAATCGTTTATAGCCCATTGAACAGTTTGCAGTTTGCATTGAAACTGTATTTTGGACCTTGAACCGTTTGGTTCCCATTGAAGTCCATTATATGGAGAAAAATCCTGGAACGTTTTCATCAAAAACCTTAATTTCTTTTCGACTGAAGAAAGAATGACATGGATATCTTGGATGACATGGGGGTGAGTAAATAATCAGCAAAAAGCGAACTTTTTTTTTTAAAAGCGAACTACTCCTTTAAAGCTGCAGTCCGGCGCTTTTCACCAAGAACACTATGGTCATTGGTGTTCTCTTGGCATTGAAACATTTTAAAGCTTTAAAGAACCCAGAAAATAATGTTAACCATGAAGAACCTATAATATCAAGAGCTTTGTTTTGATTTCAAAGGACCCTGCCTACAGACAAATCAAGTTATTGACGTACAGCGCAGTTTTATTTGCAAAGAACGGGTAACAGGGAGGACTTGAATTCAAAGTAGGATGTCAGGTGAAAGTGAAAAGAGAGATAGACAGAATAAGTCTGACAGTATGCAATAAATATAATTGTGTCTTGAAATTCATCTTTCCACAAAGTGCAGCTAAACTACTCCAACACACAGGCACAGTGGATGGCGGTCGAGTCTTATAGTCACCTTTCTGTTCTTGATGAATTCTCTGGTTGAAAAGCGAAACAGTCCATTGTGCTTGAAAAGCCCTCACATACTGTTACTTTTACAAATCAATATCAGATTGTTTTTAAGAGCTGTGAATCTTACACTCAACACTTGTGTCAGACAGAGCGGAGGGCTCAATAAGGACCGCACACACTCCGTTATGTCCATGCCCTCCATTCTTGTCTGCCTGATTCAAGTGTCAGATTGTGACTGATCCTTGCATAGGCGTCTCCATGCCACTTTTGTCTCTGCTCAATGGAGTGCAAGGCCTACCTCTTAATCATTGATCCAATTAATTTAGGGAACCTCTCCGCTAAACAAAAGGGTCATTGAGAGAAAAGGCTCACACAATTGCGATGACTTCATACTGAGTATGTACGGTGATTGACGTTTGAGCTAAACGTGCTGTAGCTCTTTTGAAGGGTTCAAATTGATGGACTTTAGAGGCCGTGTTCATTAAGATTGGCCGCAGTGGGAGAGCTGAAGTTTAAATACCTCATTAGCGTTGCTTTGCGACCTCGCTGACACCCGCCCCGCAAACCTGCTCAATGGCCTTTCAGCGGATGCCCACCTGTATATGTCTGAGTCTGAAATATTTACCCGGAATTCACTGCTCTCCGGCTGCAACGCTTGGGAATTCAACCCAAAAGAGCATTAGCTAACGGAGATCATGCTACGTTAATTGTCAGTGACGATATGAAATGTAATGGATTACAGAAAGCACTCAAGTACTTAATGATTTATGAGTAGACCATAAACAGAAGGCAGCTCAATATGGAAAAAAAATATTTATGTAATGATTTACTGAAAGCAACCCACTAGAGCTCAATCTATACGAATGGAATTGCTGAGATTATAAGACAACATTATTGATTGTATTCAGCTTATGGTGTGTGTCTGGTTAGAGACGGTTTTGAGAAGGACTCATTGCTTCGTTAAAACATTGCAGTTCTACTAAGAACCTTTTAAAGTAAAAATTTGACTACAGGAACACTTGTCTTTTATGTTTTTTTATGTTTATGACATTCTGACTATGCACTATTCTCTAACTGGCTTTGAATCACATCCAGTCTAATTTTTACAATTGGTCCACAGTTCTCTTTTTGAACTTGAATACAATCTATTTACATTATGCTGCCCTATTGACATGAATGTTAACTCAAATTGTGTAGTTTGAATGCGGAGAGATGAAAATATCTCATGTATGATTTTCATCTGTTTCACCTTAAACATACATTAAAGAAAAGACGCAAGTCAAAGGACAAATATCATATGTGAGAATGTAAGCAACCACCCCGAATGGTATAGCGTTGATGAGCACAATTCAGAATTTAATGAACAAATACATACAATGAAATATATTTATAAAAAACATCTCTCTCTCAGCAGGCACACAACATCATAAGACGTTGATATTTGGTTAAATTTTGGTTGCGTCGGGTGTGACCAAAATTCAACATCAGATGTTGACGTCAATTTGATGTTGGGTTTTGACATCAACACGATTTTCCTTTCCAACCAAAATCCAAGCTCTGTCCGACATTGGATGTTGACGTCAGGTTCTTCCTTAGTTAAAAATGACACTTTAACAATTGATATTTTATTTGAATTTTATAATTTCAGCTTCCTTCGAGTATAAAAAGCATTCCTAATTCAATTCTGAATGATGCACAGGCTTGATGGTTACTGTATAGCAAAGCACTGGCAAACACCCACATCATGTACAAATGTGGTTTTATATAACAGCTAAAATGAGAACAACTTAAAAAAAAAATTTCATTGTATAAATACCAAACGTCATTAAACATATTTATTGAATTGGATGAGCACTCTCTACGTCATCTACCCTATGAATAAGTGCTATTTTTAAACAGATACGCTCAAGGGATGAAAGAAAGAAAGCGAATAAATATCTCAGAGCGACATTTAGATCATGTGGCGATGACTATGTTTGTTTCCAATACAATGATTCACTTTTCCAATTACACTGTTTCTAATGTTCCACGGTGTCAATGACAAGATTTGTAAATATCCAGAACTGCTTCGGGTGGTTTCCACCACGAAAAAGTTCAACAAGTCAGGTTTGTATATCCCGTCTGTTGTAACCGTTAAGGCAGCATTAATTACCTTGAAAGGTGCACAATGTTTTCTTGGATATAAAATTGTTTCCTTAAGGGGGAAATATGCGTGGTCCTCATTAATAAATCTGTTTTTATGTCGGCCCTTGTTTTTCCTGGCGATGCCCATTTCTGGAATCCATCAGAGAGAACAATATACCCCCCATAAACTAGCTTAATAGGTAAACATACAATAGCTTCAGTGTGTAATCTGGCCCCAAAACCCCCTGCCTTTGGCGTCTCTGGGGAGAGCACTTTCACAATGACACAGGAGAAAAGGCCTCCTTAAAAAAGTCTGAAAGGAAAAGCTTTCTCCCATCGACTGCTAGGGAAATACTTGACCACAGGTGTGCTGAGAAGGGAGATGAGGAGACCAGGAAGGTGGAAAAGGGGAGAGATGTAGAGTCTCAGCTCACATATTTCAAATATGATGTAATGGTTAAAGTACGATCTAAAGTTAAACATTATAACATATGTGATTCTACCAGGGCTTAACACTTTCCAGAGGCTTCATGTGCAAGAGCTTGTGTGTGCGTGTGTATGACATTATGCGAGACAGCTATGAATTTATCTCTAGGGATTCTCTGCACCGCTGACAAGTAGCAGGAACTATGCAATGTGTGGATGGCAGGTGTACGGCCTGGAGAGCAGTAAAGATGTGTGGAGGAAAAGTTTCTTTTCTCAGTCCATAAACGTGATAAATTGCAGGTTTCTGCAGAGGCTTTGACAGCGTGACTGATTCTGGGGCATCACATCAGGTGTCATAGACATTCAACTGGTACTGTTCTTATACACCACGGATGAACAGAGTTTTTGTCCACTCTCTCACCATACCCATAGGACCGAAAAAATCATAAATAAGATTACTTTAGTTTCTGAGATTTCAATCACATCTCTTAGGCAGCAATGCAGTTGGCTTTTACTTAAAACTCCATGTTGTTCCAAACCTGAAAGACTTTGTTTCCTCTGTGGAACACTGTGGAAGAGGTTTTGAATTTTTTTTTGTGTTTTTCTCTACATACAATGAGAGACAAAATATATTTTGTGTTACACAGAAGAAAGAAGTCATACTGTACAGTTTTGGGTTACAAAATTAGGGTGAGTAAATGATGACAGTTTTCAGTTTTGGATGAACTATCGCTGTAAAGGAGTAGTTCACTTTTAAAAAACCTTTAAATTTAATTTACTCATCCCCATGTCATCCAAATATCCATGTCATTCTTTCTTCAGTCGAAAAGAAATTAAGGTTTTTGATGAAAATATTCCAGGATTTTTCTCCATAGAATAGACTTCAATGGGAACTAAACGGTTCAGGGTCAAGACAGTTTCAGTGCAAACTGCAAATTGTTCAAAGGGCTTTAAACGATTTTAGACGAAGAATAAGGGTCTTATCAAGCGAAACGATTGCTCATTTAAAAAAAAAAGTTTATGTTTTATAAGCTCAAATGGTCACGAAAAAAGATTCGTTCATTTTGATAAACGAGTTCGAACAGGTGAGTCATGAACGGGCATCACAGAACAGAGCAAGGCGACCATTTGAGCTTATAACTTTGTTATTTATTTTTTTAAATGAGCGATCGTTTCGCTTATAAGACCCTTATTCTTCGTCTCTGAATTATTTAAAGCCCTTTGAATAGTTTGCAGTTTGCACTGAAACTGTCTTTTGGACCTTGAACCGTTTGGTTCCCATTGAAGTCCATTATATGGAGAAAAATCCTGGAATGTTTTAATCAAAAACCTTAATTTCTTTTTGACTGAAGAAAGAATGACATGGACATCTTGGACGACATAAGGGTGAGTAAATTATCAGCAAAGTTTTTTTTTTTAAAGTGAACTACTCCTTTAAGCATGCTGGTAAGACTCTTGTATTCTTATACTGTATGTGACATAGTTTCAGAAAATATTTCAACAGTGCCTTAAACCATAACACCGAACTATTTTGCCTATGCATATCGACAATAATTTAATAGTTCTATTCAATCACTGTATGTCCATTTTTTTCTGATTTATGTCTATTTTTATCTATCCTAAGTAAAATTATGGTCAAGTTGATCCTCAAAGGAATGTAGCTGAACTAAGTACTCAATGAAAGGTATGGTTCACCAAAAGTGTACAGTTTCTTCATCAATACTCACCGCATGTCTTTTGAAACATGGATGACCTTTTATTTTTGTAGAACACAAAAGGGGATGTTAGGCAGAATGTCCAAGCAGCACTTTTCCATAGAATGAAAAAGAAATAGTGACCATTGAAAGATTTTCATTGAAAATCATTGTAAATTCCAGACTTTTCATATAGTGTCTGAGATGGATTACTTCTGAGCCTGCATGGTCACCATTCATTTTTTGTGTGTGTGGAAGAGAGCACCATCCCCTTTGGTGTTCCACTGAAGAAAGAAAGTCGTGGGTATTTTTGGGTAGTGAACTTTGAAAGCTTTACCAACACAAGACTTGGGTTTTCATGTAAATCAGACAGATTTAGGTTCATCGCGGAGAACTTGCGTAACACGTTACTGCAGCAACCATGTCCAAACCTTTTACCTGCAGTTTAGGCACCCCATGCTATCTGCAAGCCTTTGGAGCGATTCACCCTTTCAGCGGCCCTAAAAGGAATCTACATATTCTGTTTACAGTGGGCCTCTCCTTTCTTCAGGCTCTCCGAGCCATTGCCTCCTGTCGTTCTCCCTCTCCTCGCTGCCTGTCCTAAGCCTGAAGGAGATGAAGAGAATAGTCTCCCCTGAGGGGCCCTAGTGAGACGGAGAAGCAGACTTTCAGAGCTACCCGTCATATTGTATATGCAGTGAATGGGCCTTCGGTCCAAAGGGGGGGATTTTGTTGTATATTCCTCTTCTTCTTTGTTTGTGTGCATTTTTTCCCGTCTCTCCCTCCTGCATTTCTCCTCTTGCACTCAGAAGTATGAAATATGCTCTCCAGCTGCAGAAGGCGAACACGGAGCAATCTGACAGACGGAGGCTGCGAACAATACGTCTCCCGGATGGCATTCACGGGAATGAGGCTTGAGTAGCTTTGCAAAATGGCTGTGTGCTTTCTGAGAACACAGGTTGGATCCATCAGCCTCTCAGCGTCTCTCCCGAACTACGTTAAAAGCCCTTAGCAGCGTCTGTATTTATCCTAGAAAAGACGCTCTTGTGCCTTTAGGGATTGGGTAGACTCCTGTTTCCCCACGTACTCATGCTAAGATCACGGGCCTGTGGTTTCGCATGCAGATGGACTTTGTGGGCACACCAAGTCTCTAGAGGTATCGTGGGGAGGAACGAGGCAGTTTTAGCTTAAGAGTTACAGAACCAACATAGGCGCCAGGGCTTCAAGTCTTTGCAGATGGACCTTCAGCAATGCAGTTATGCATGAGCTACATGCAATTTCTGATGTGAAACAGGTTTTGGGAGAGCATAAACAGATACGAATGTTATGCATGATGATTTATTAATGTTTGTGGGTACATTTGTTTTAAAAAGCAACCCATCAAAATAGCTGGAAAGGAAACAAGCTACTCGTAATTTAAAACAGTTAAGCTTTAGTAAAGATGTTTTTAAAAAGTTAGTTACACAACAAGCTACAAAAAGCAGCTAAGTTATTAAGGGGACACTATTTTTAAAATTTATATTGTAATTATTGGACGATATTTTTTTGTAATGGAGCCTTTCCATTAGGATAACAGTATAAATCTTGCTACCGAAAAAAAAAAACCCATAAAATTAGTAAAGTTCAAGTAGTGAATTAATTCTCTCTCATGCTCTGGAAATTCAATGGCTGCAGGGCCACTGTACTGCACATTTTAGTTCAAACCATGATCAAACTCACTTACCTGCTATTTTCTAGTAACTCTGAAGACCTATAGCTCAGGTGTCATAAAACCTATTACCATTCTGATACATTGACTTTATGAGCAGCTTGTAGTTTGCTAATGTAAGCTTCTTTAAAACTACTGAAATTTACCTACCTTTCCTACTCTGGCCAAATGTAAAACTGCTTGCGTATGCTAAATCCTACAATGAGCAAATTGTGCTACCGAATAGGACTGTTTTCTTCGGTCATATTACTCAAAATATAATATCAGCCATAAATGTGTGAAACTGTTGCACTGATTGTTATGGGAGCTGCATGTGTGCTGGTTATTTGCTACATCAGGATAACACTATAAAACAAGAACGTGCAGTAAACTAATGCTATGAAATTACTAGGCTTTCCTTTTCCTTAATGTCTCCATTTACATTACTGTCCCCTGGGGTAGGAAATTCACACTGTGGAACAGACAGGGACTGTTCTCTAGCTCCCGCTCTTTTTTTCTTACCTCCATCTGAGTCTTGGGTTGCAGCAGAAATGTTTTATAATCAAACTCAAGCAGTTGCGTTTAGATCATGATTAATTGGGCCAGCTCTCCACCGGGTGTTATTCGCCTTAACACCCCAATATTAAATGCACATGCAATAACACCCAGCAGTGAGCTTTACAAACAACAGCCCTGACTGTTCTCCATGCTGACTATGAGACATGTTTCAGGCAGTAGTTATTTTTTAGTGGTCCCATATAATTCTGAAGTGGCTGAAAAGTATATTGTACCTGAACAAGTGGTCACAAGTCCTGTAACACTGAATTTAGGTCAGTGGTGCATTAGACTTTGTGATGGATGGGTAGTACAGGTCTACTAATCAGCCACAGTCAAGTTTGCTCAAATAACACTGAGTTGTTAATGCATCCACACCAGTAGGAGCAGCTGGAACGTCTGTGTGAGTTTAACCCTGCTGTATGACCCAACACATGCTTGAAATTAAAAATTCTGTAATATATCACCTCTGTTGTCTCAAAGCACAGAGAGGAGATTACTTAGAACTTGCTGTGGTTAAACATATTAGATTTTAATATTTTACATGAACTGTGCCAAGATGTCAAGTTTAATGCGGGACAAGGGAACAACATTTGGTATATTAATTCAAAAGGACAGAACGTGAAGGTTTGTTTTCTTAGTCTGACATGGATTTTACATTAATGTCATTATGTTGGAAATCTGCAGATGATTTAACAGGATAAAAACTAGATTAGAAAAGATAGTTGCAACTCTAAATTCTAATTGGATTAGTCACATTCAAATCAGTTGAATTAGCAACATTATCTGATAACCGTAACTAGTTTTTTTTCACAGAAAAATACTTAAATACTCATGCCAAAAAACTCTTCTGTTTTTTTTTTTGCAAAAAAAACTTTAGCTGGATTTAAAAAACAAAAACATAAAAACAGGATTTTAAGAAAATATGTAAAGTTTGTGGTCAGTAACATTTTTTTAAAACTTTTTCCAAAATGTTTTTATCAAATCTTTGAAATGGTAATGTCATGATGCTGACCACACTATTGACAAATGTAGTCTTCTTGATATGGGACATATATCCTTAGCCCCTTTCACACAGAGATTCCGGAAAATACACGGATAATGTGACCCAGCATTTGTCCCGGGATTATTTGATTTCGGTTCATTCACACTGCCAGTGATTTGCCGGGATCTGTGAGTGCGTTCACACACAACCCGTAAAAATCCCGGAAAGACACATAACGTCAGGATACGGCGTGTAACATGTGTCGAAATCATGTGCACTCGCATAGCGTTCCACAAAGCTGGTGAACGATCTCGGATAGTGAGGAGCACCTGGTCTCTGCTTCGTTCCAGTTTGCAGACGTTTGTTTGTCGTTTCTTTGTTGATGACGAACACAAACTTTCTTCTAAAAGCAACAGAGTCGCGCGATGGCACGAAGCGTCATCGCTATGACACACCCCTTACGGCATTGGTCCTGGCTTTTGTTCACACAATGCACGTTCCGTGACTGATTCCGGCAATGTTACTAGGTCCCCAACCTGGCATCGATGCCGGTATCAATCCTGGGTCATGTTTGCGTTCACACAAAAGGCGTTCTGGCAATTTCCCGGGATCACACGCTGTGCACATCAAAGCTCAGGATAGTCACTAGTGAATTGTGTGCATTTTCTTTTGCTGCCATCAGCAAATCGGTGTTGTCGTAATGTAATTTTCCTGTGTATCCAGAATTATTAGTCACATGGCATTTACAGTTCAGGCCATTGTTTTAAGAAGTTCTGGAAGATCACTGTTGCAAATACATACCTTTTTCTTGAAGGCCTACAGCATTTTACAGTTCGAACAATCAAGGATGTGTCATTTTGAATTGATTCAATTTCCTTGACCCATGTCATCCCTTTCTTTGGAACAATTTCACAACAAGTTCATATTTACAGTATACTGTAACTATATACTTAGAAGTAACACAATTTGTAGGGATAAGCAGCGAGCTTGCCAACAAAACATCACTTGAGAGTGATGTTTTTCGAAGAAAGTTCTGAACCTCTGCACATTACTGATTTGGAGTGACCAGGTCAAGGGAAACTGTTTGCACAATCACCATGGCAACAGATGATGTGTTAATGTAAAAAACACACACGTACGCATATTGGACCAGAAAGGTATTTGCGTTTATAAAGTTTAACTGCTAAAATCATTAAAACTCCTATTAGCATTTTAGTGAATACGCCATAATGCGAAGGGAAGTCCTTTGCGGGAATGCATACCGACCTCAGTCATTATTTACTTCTGTGAAAGTATGGCCTTATTAAAAGGGACACAGATTATTACCATTAAACTGTTATTAGTGGTATTTACAATTACTTTTACGGTTGCTCTAGTCAGAGCATTTGAGTAAACCTCAAAGTATAAAACTTAGGCACATAATCCACGCCGTTTGTGCAGTGGGAATGAGTGATGCCTCAAATCATGCAGCTTGTTGAGGAGGTCATTATATAGGCTATAAAAATTTGGAAATGGGACTTGCATTGAAGGAGGCTGTCGTGCCATTTGACTGTAGCAGCTGTGGTTGTGAGAGTGTGTGTGAGACAATGGCGTATTCTCCTGCATGCCTGTGCGCAGCCCAGTGCCTGGGCAGGATTTATCGCTCCAGAGTGTGCGGCCCCGAGCAGCATGGAGCAGGAGATGATGTCATGACTTGGCGCAGTTCCAGCCCCCCGGCTTGATGGTGCAGGTCTGACACCAGGCCATAGGCCTCACAGTACCACACGCAATCCCATCATACCCCACACACTGCACCCATTTAAGCAAAACACAATGGTCTAAAACTCTTATTGCGATCTGCCCATCTCACAGGTCCCTTAAGACCTAATCCATTGAAAATCACTCTAAAATCCGGACACAGCCTCTGTCTATCAGCCCAAAAACCCAAACAAAATAACACCTCCAAATACCCCCCACACAGCCTACTTTATCCAATACAAAAGCACTCACATTCGGCATTCATCAACCCACAAAATACAACACAGCCAACATTTTCTTTTTTTCTGTGGAACACAAAAGGTGATTTTTCTGAAGTTAACACAAGGGTACTGTATGTTTTCTGGACAAAAATAGTGTATGGCAAATGCCATCCAAGATGTTCAAGTCTTTTTAACTTCGGTGGAAAAGAAATTAAGTTTTTCGAGGAAAATATTTCAGGATTTTTCTCCACACAATGCACTTCAAGTGCAACCAACATGTTGAAGTCTATTGTGTTGAGAAAAATCCTGAAATGTTTTCCTCAAAAAATGTATTTTCCACTGAAGAAAGAAAGACATGAACATCTTGGATGGTATTGGGGTGAGTACATGATCAGGAAATTTTGAGGTGAACTAATCCTTTCATTTTAAAAATACAGAAAACATTATGAAAGCATTGCATGAGATCCCATCATAATTTAATAATATATAGGTTTACAGCAGTAACAAACATATTTTCATCATATTTTTAAATATGATGGTTTCATTATAAATATGGTGATTATCTCTAAGGTGGACACCAAACTGGATATAGCCTATGATATTAGCCATCTGAATGTCATTAAAAAAATAAATAAATATGAGATCGAATTAGCTCAGACTCAACTTTGCATTGCCGTCTGCGATCACGTTAAGGATCAGCCAAATTTCCACCTGCATCATCAAAAGCGTAAGTTAAGAAAAGTGCTGAAGAGCTGAATTTTTTGCCATCTACAGGTTTAAAAAAGAATAAAGTCAAATGCGCCTTTAGCCCATTGCACCCTATCTTTCTGGCTTCAATGTAGTTCGACTGAGTATCAAAGATATTAGCAACGTCTACTCTCTACTTGACTACATTCTTGAATATGTATGTACTCTTTACTCCAATTCATTTGTTATGAGTAATTCTATTACTCATTACATTTTGCATGGCACCTAACTTTTTCCAAGACAATATATATATATATATATATGTATATATATATATATATACATATATATATATATATATATATATATATATATATATATATATATATATATATATATATATATATATATATATATATATCTTTTATCTGGCTTATGCTGCCCCATGCAATGTCTGAAATTTGTATTTTGAGCACTTGCGTTGTTTTTGTCTCTTTACGATGACTCGCTTGGTTTAGTCCTCAGTTGTAAGTCGCTTTGGATAAAAGCATCTAAATGACAAAATATTTGTAAAGATATTGTCAATTAATGTAGAGCTATTGGCTGTGATTACTGATGGTTTTAAGATAGTGGAAAAAGACCAAAACTAAACATAGTATCTATAAAGTCTCTGTGCTTTTGTAATTTGTGCACATTCAATAGGTCTATGTTAAAGTCTCCACAAACAAAAGTTACCTTTGACTGACATGTCAAACATTTCCACAATTTAGCTGTTAAATGTATCAATACATGAACCTGGAGCTTATACAGCACCAGGATCTTTTGTGATTTTTTTTTACCATTATTTCTGTAACACAGTAATATTATTTATTGTTAGTTGTCTAATTTTATTATTAAATGTCAATTAAAATGAATACAGTTTACTGAACATACAACAGTATAGCCTTTTACAATGACTCTTATTAATGCAATATTTCACTATACACTGGTATTTCAATGCAAAATTAATTGCAAAAATAAAGATGTACACACACAAACACCACCATCACTATGGGCTTAGACTCTACTGTGCTGCCTGGCAACAGACAGCATGACATGGTGAATCACTGTGACGACCATCTGGGTCTTTGCTAGAGTCGTGCCAAGACAGAGAGAGAGAGAAGGGAAGAGAGATACAGTACATTCCTTTAGTAAAAAGTATTTTTTTACGTTCACTCTTTCTTTATCTGCGCCTCACTGAAATCACAAACCACATGAAAGACTGACGAGTGCATGGCTTTGCTCTGAGTAAAGTTTTGGGTTTGCTTTAGTATACAGTAAATGAGAGATATGAACTTAAACCTCGTCAGCATACACCCACCCTTGCCAACGCTTTACCTTTAACGTCAGTTAGGTGACGAGTCTGGGTTTAGGGTTACATTTAGGTATGGGGTAGAGTTAGGATCCCATAACGTCATCTACCGACGTTTAAGGGGGCCCTAAATAGTCGTATATTGACGAATGGTAAAAAGACGTCCCAAAACGTCAGTTATATGACAAATTGGGATGAGACTGTGTTGAATAAACAAGAATTGTAAAGCTAGATGGTATAAAATGTGGCACAGTAGAGAGATGGTTATATAGCAGACACTTTCAAACAAAGCTACTTAAAATTTTATTAATATTTGTATGGGGACTCAAACCCATAACTTTGGCATTGCTTGTGCCATTCTCTACTAAGTGGGATTTTTTATTTTATTTAATTTTTTTACCTAATAATTGTCTTTGTATAAGCTTTTGAAAGATGTCGTCACTTTTACTAGTGTTTTTTTGAAAGTTAAAGTACTTTTTCTTTGTAAAAAAAACAAACCTTTTACTAAATTTAAAATACTTTAATTCAGAGAATTACCCCAAAACAAATCACATGTAAAATCATGGTTGTGGTATAGATGAAGTAGCTTTTCTTTATATTGAGACACTGAGTTAAAGGAGTGTGTATAGCCTATTTGTGTTTGCATTTTCTGGTGTTTGGTCCAAAATCCTTAGGAAGAAGAAAAATGCTTGGTACTGTGTTTTTGTTTGCTGGGGGGAATGTACCAATCTGTCATGGCCGGTGCTTTGCCACTAAAACGAACTGAAACATTGGCGCTATCCCCATGGACCCCCATCCAGCCTTGTGTTAATTGAATAGCAGGGGAGACTAGGGGAGGCTGGGAATTGTATGCATGGAAAACTGAGGAATTTATCACTTTCATTTGCATAACAGGATTAATAGGCCTTACCTCTGCATTCAAGGGCAGCAAGAGAGATGAAAGCAGGGAAAGTCGGTTTGCCTGTGTGCGCACAAAGAACACACCTGCTTGACGCTTATGTGTGGTCTATAAGGAGCAGTATAAATGGACATTCAGGCATACAGAGAGAGAAAGGGAAGCTCTGTATGCGCTGTCATTGTTTGATGAAATTACATTCATTTATTATTGATCATTGCTGTAGCTCTGCAGGGTCAACTGGGTCACATTACCCTACACACCACAGTGGGATCCAGCTCAGAGTTTCAGAGAGAGCCCAGTTACAGGGCATTCTAACCATCCTCTTAACTATTTCTTTTTTATCCCATGCTTTTTATTCTGCTTTGTTTTCCTGGAGGTCTAGTTTAATCTAACCATCTACTTATCCGGATTATTCCATATTATAGAAATAGAACTATAGAACTTCTAGCACACTCTATTATAGAGTGTGCTAGAAGGCTGTCTAACTTATTTTCAACATTAGAGCATGAATATATGTTACTTAAATGTTATTTTAAGCTGTACGAAACAGCTCGTTATGATGCTTGATACTGAAAACTGGTATTTATATTATTTAAATTTATAACTAAACACACTGGTTTGTAGCACAAATGGTTTTATCATTTATTGCAGTTTGTTATACTTCTAGTTATTTACCTACTGTATAACGGCTAATGGAGTGGAAGTCTCACCCATTCACAAAAAATTTGCTTAGTATGCTATTCTGATTTGGATGGCAGAAATAGAGTAACATGCTAGTATGCTATTCTGAAATGGCAGAAATGGAGTAACATGCTAGCATGATATTATGTGGCAGAAATAGAGTAACATGCTCTTCTCACTCTGAAAAAATGCTGGGTTGTTTCAACCCAAATTTGGGTCAAATATGGACAAACCCAAATGTTGGGTTAAAAGTGTCATTACTTCAACTTTCAACTGTCATTTTTTTAATTACATTTTTAACTCAACATTTGGGCCCATATTTGACCCCATCATTTTTTTTGAGTGCTGATATGGCAGAAACAGATTAACATGCTAGTATGCTATGTGGTAGAAATAGAGTACATGCTATGCTATTCCGATATGGCAGAAATAGAGTAACGTGCACTTCTGATATGGTAGAAATAGATTAACATGTTAGTATGCTATTCCGATATGGCAGAAAAAGAGTAACATGCTAGTATGCTATTCCAATATGGCAGAAAAAGAGTAACATGCTAGTTTGCTCTTCTTCTGATGTGGCAGAAAGAGTAACATGCTAGTAGCTATTCCGATATGGCAGAAATAGATTAACATGCTAGTAGGCTATGCTTTTCCAGTATGGCAGAAACAGAGTAACATGCTAGTATGCTATTCCAAAATGGCAGAAACAGAGTAACATGCTAGTATGCTATTCCAATATGGCAGATAAAGAGTAACATGCTAGTTTGATCTTCTTCTGATGTGGCAGAAATAGAGGAACATGCTAGCATGCTATTCCGATATGGCAGAAATAGAGTAACATGTTAGTATGTTATTACGATATGGCAGAAATAGAGTAACATGCTAGTATGCTATTCCAATATGTCAGAAAAAGTGTAACATGCTAGTTTGCTATTCTTCTGATGTGGCAGAAATAGAGGAACATGCTAGCATGCTATTCCGATATGGCAGAAATAGAGGAACATGCTAGTATGCTATTCTGAAATGGCAGAAACGGAGTAACATGCTAGTATGCTATTCTGAAATGGCAGAAATGGAGTAACATGCTAGCATGATATTATGTGGCAGAAATAGAGTAACATGCTCTTCTCACTCTAAAAAATGCTGGGTCGTTTCAACCCAAATTTGGGTCAAATATGGACAAACCCAATGTTGGGTTAAAAGTGTTAACTTTCACTTTCAACTGTCATTTTTTAAATACATTTTTTAACTCAACATTTGGGTTTGTCCATATTTGACCCAAATTTGGGTTGAAACAACCCATCATTTTTTTAGACTGCTGATATGGCAGAAACAGATTAACATGCACTTCTGATATGGCAGAAATAGAGTAACATGCTAGTATGCTATTCCGATATGGCAGAAAAAGAGTAACATGCTAGTATGCTATTCCAATATGGCAGAAAAAGAGTAACATGCTAGTATGCTATTCCAATATGGCAGAACAAGAGTAACATGCTAGTATGCTATTCCGATATGGCAGAACAAGAGTAACATGCTAGTATGCTATTCCAATATGACAGAACAAGAGTAACATGCTAGTAGGCTATTCCAATATGACAGAACAAGAGTAACATGCTAGTATGCTATTCCGATATGGCAGAAAAAGAGTAACATGCTAGTATGCTATTCCAATATGACAGAACAAGAGTAACATGCTAGTATGCTATTCCGATATGGCAGAAAAAGAGTAACATGCTAGTATGCTATTCCAATATGGCAGAACAAGAGTAACATGCTAGTTTGCTCTTCTTCTGATGTGGCAGAAGTAGAGTAACATGCTAGTATGCTATTCCGATATGGCAGAAATAGAGCATAATATTATGCTATTAGAATATGGCAGAAATAGTAAGATTATATGCAAGTATGCTATTCTGAGTTGTACCCTAGATATCTAGGAGTGTTCTTCTCAACACTCTAAACAAAGTGTGTGTGAGTTTCCTACTGAAACAGTATTGATTGTCAGTTAATGCACAGTGTGGGCAGATCTTAGGGTTCAAAGTGATGAAAGATATGATTTGATGACTAATATCGCCCAGATGTGGGGTTGATTATGGGAATCTAACCATGAGAGACAAACGGCCCTCGTATACGTGCAGCACTCCACTGCATTGAAATTCAATCACTTTAATCTGGTTTAGACTGATCACCCCTCCGTGTTCTTCTCATTCACTAGGGTAATTGAGTTCTGACTCTGCTTAAGTGGGCCGGAGTGGACCAGTACATGACAGAAGTGATATGCCAATTTGACACAGTTTTCAGAGCTGCAGTGGGAAAGTCCTTGTGGAAGGATGTGGTCTTGATGTTGTTTTAAAAAGCCTCTCATTTTATCTGCTGTCTTTGCAAATGTGGTTTTAACAGAGCCAATAATACGTTTTAAATAGAGGATATATTGGGATTTCTGTGTTGATTGTTATGCTAATTTATTTTAGTATGAAGGCTTACCCACAACTGTTCCTCCTTAAAGGTGCTTAAATACTTCTGTTGTTAATTTTGTTCTCACCACATTTCGTTAGTTTTCTTCTCACTCTTGTTTCACGTTAGTTTAAAGCTGCAGTGGGAGTCTCCTGCAAATGTTTTACAGTTGAAGAAAGCTTGTTAAAACATTATTTACTTCACAGTTCCCCCTTTCTCTCCCTTTTCTTACTCATTCCTTCATCTTCAATAAATTACTTTGCTTTGCATCTTGAAGAAGACTGTGTTGCCAAAACTCGTAGATCTACACTTTTAACTGTTTTTAATGATTTAGTCCAGCTTAGTAAATGCTTTTTACTTCACCACGTGAGTGCCTTGGTGTATTTCATCTTCATAATTTGATGTCTTCCACCAGTTCATCCAGTGAGCACTAGTGGCTATATGTAAAGACACCCGTGTCTCTGCTTTTGTTATTTTGTAAAAGTTTCCTTATCCTCCTTTTTGCTTTGAGCTCTTCAAATATTAGTTAATTATTATAAATCTACTCATGCTGATGCCTAAACAGTTTTGCAAAGGGTTTGATTCCCAGGGAAATCAAGAACTGATAAAAATAAATGCAAATTGAATGCAATGCAAGTCGCTTTGGATAAAAGTCTGCCAAGTGAATAAATGCAAATATCTCCTTAGATGGTTCTCCAAAACATTACAAGTCATAATTTACTCACGCTCAGTCTCAGGGTTTAGTCTCAATGACATTTCTGAATGCATTTTAGGTACTTTGACCTACCTTTTAAATAAGTGTGAGCTCAGTAATGTTTGTTTCTGTTTCACTTGACTATTTAGCAGTCTCCTTGAACTTATGCTGGCATCTTGCTGATCTGATGTAAAGCAGAAGGTTTTTAGTTATCGGTACCATGGTAGAAATGTGTTATTCGCAGACAGCCATGATGAATTTATTCTGCAAGCAAAAGTGTCCAGTAACAGGGTAGTTACCGAGAGTAAAGTACCCCCATGAGGCGATCTGTTCCATGTAAAATAAAACAGTTTTAATGGAGTCTTCATCTCATGTGAGCGCACATGAGTTTAAACACATTTGTCAAAAAGTACTATTTATTTATTTTTTATGTGTTAAACATTTTTAATGAGGGAAAAATTACTGAGTGTGACGTTAAAACTTTGGTCACTTGCTTTGACATGCAGAGCGAATAATTTTAAACAGAACATTCATAAACCGGATACAATTTAAGCAAGGCACTCACATGTAGGACTTTCACATATAATGTTTTTGCCTGTACATTGAAAATAAATATAGGACAAAAAAAAGACTTTCAGAATTTGGGTTTGTCCATATTTGACCCAAATTACATGCCCACTTTTGACACAATTAGTACATGATGATGGAATATAAATTTTTGTGTAAACTAATCCTTTAATGCCATGTTGCTGCACTATCTCATATGGTATGTGCAATTTAGATCGCTTTGGATGAAAGCATTGGCCAAATGACAAATTACTATTTTATTCAAATAAAGAAACCGCTTTAAACCGGTAGTTTCAGGTTTACCCAAATGTGTTGAATGAAATCTCTCAGTGCTGCAATTATACAGAATTACCATTGGTGCTGTCTTAAGTAAACTCTCAATATACTTCCTCATAAGATGTCATTTTATTTTTTCATCTGTAAACGACATGTCTAAGCATGCAATGGTAAATGATGACGTCTTCATAGCCTAGCTAAGAAAACATCTCGGGCTTGTTTCACCCTCAGCCTTGTTAATTGGTGTGTTGATTGGGCTCTGTAGAGAAACACACACAATACCGAAAATTCTGCTCTCCAGTTCCTGTCTTTTCTGTCATATCATGTTTCTTTTAGCTATAGCATCTGGCCAGCATTATTTCATTGCGGCCCTTGGCTCTCTCTCTCTCAACACACACACACTTTTTCCTTTAGGTTACATCATAGTTATGACCTCATTGCCTTGGTGTTTCAGTCTAAACACAGTGAAGGTAGTGTTGCCATAACAGTGTCCATGTGTGTGTGCTCACTTTGAACACTTTGTTTAAGGTAATACAAGCTATTTTCACATAAAGATGTGGTCACCTCTGTTTAGGAACAAATTCACTTCCCTGGAGCAAATTGGAGGTAGAAGACGTTTGGAGGAAGAAGACGTTTGCTTCTCTCGTTTTAATTCCAAACTGCCGGTCAGTGTAAGGTCTCACGTGTCACCTGCGTTTAGTCCAGTGCTGCAGTGATGTAAACCATGTGCTGCCACCTGTTGCAGATTTATTAAAAGATTGAACTGGTGTTTAAGTTTAGTCCTCCATCTGTCGTTCCACTCTACTTTCAAAGCCTCTTGTTCCAGATCTGCCAGACCAGGGCATTGTAGTAAGTTACAAGGAAGTTGTGTTAGGCCGCACATTCTTGTCATGTCAGAATGGTCTGACTGGAGATGATGACATGTGAGAGTGACACGAACCGGTTCAAATGAGCTACCTTTAATGATTGCACAAGTCTGTATGTGTGTGTGATGTATTTGTAGGAGTTATAATTTTTGCCAATATGGCAAAAAATATATTTTTGGTTCTGTCCAAAATATGTTTCAAATATACACATTTCTGTCATTAAACTCTAAATGGTGCAGGCTGATATGTCCTTAACTCAATTGGTTTGCAATCACATAATTTTCTATAGACCCCTTTTTCAGTTGGTAAACATGGTGACCTTTTTTTGTGGGCGTAGCTTCGGTGGAGGCAGAACGATCCCTCTGACCGCTTCACTGACGTTAGTTAGCAAGTATTGTTAGCTTGTTTTTTTAACAATGACTGGAGAAAATCTGATTTTATCTTAATGTGTAAGGTCACTCACTGTCAAGTACCGCGATTGTTATTTTCAAAAGTAAATTTTAACGGACAGAACCAGATTGGCCGACCTGTAGCCGCCTACACGCTCACTCAATGCATGGACGATCTGACAGGTATTAACGTTACGTTACCTCGGTTGAGTGGCCTGAGCTTCTACACCTACCTAATAGAGAAACCGATCGGAAAGAGAAACTGAGGGCATATAAATCTTTACATGCCTATAACTGAGCGCTGAATGGTCCTGTACAAGACTTTTGTGTACGATCTGCAGTTGCTGAGCCAATGTCAGACGACGACAATGTAAAGAGTGACATTACGGTACGATTTTAATGATGTGAATATTTTCTAGAAATAAAAATTCCAGAGACAGCATATTCATTTTTCATTAATTCTTGCACCAAACAACAAAACAAGATGACATGTAAGAGTAGTAACAATAATTTAAGCTCCTTATTATATAGCCGAATCTGTGCTAGTTTGTATTGGCCGCTCTCCAGTTTTCACTTTGTTTTGCCTCCAGCTAGCACTGTGACGTCGGCGCAAAAGGGGTCTATAGGGCACAGCTGATTGGTTCCTGGTGTATCAGTGGTCAGTGAGCTCTTGGTTACCATTTGCTTTAGCAGTTGCAGCATGGTTTCAGAAACCCTGACATCTTCCCCAGCTCCACCTGGATAGCCACGGTTAATTAATTTATGCTATCCTCATTATTTTTCAGGAAAGAGCTGGTGTGACCATTGTAATTTTAATGTGTCTCGGCTTCCGGTGTCATTCACCTTCCATTTTTTTTTTCCTGTACAAAACACATTACTTCTGCGTTCGAAAGATAAGATGGATATTGTATAGCAGCAGCATGTTTAACTTGCTCACAGCAGCCAGTGTGATTGGCAGTAGCAAGTCCCAGACTTGCTCTGCAGCAGCAACAGTATTAACCAACAGCAGCAGCAGCTGCAGTGTTAGCAGATCTATTCCGCCAAGAACAAACATATCTAAACTGGTCATATCCATTAGCATGCCAAACACTCTGAGAGTTGTCATAACAGAAATTTTATGAACACTGCTTCACATGGAAAATAAATTTCATTTACAGGTTCAAATGCCACAGTGTATTACAAAATGTACTTCAAGGGCTAGAAAATACAAAAATATTTTGGGTAAATGCAAATATACTTATATATTTATTTAGACTGGCAACATATACAAAAATGGCACTAAATATATTTTAGATAAGTTTAAGTAAAACTTAAGTAAAAATATCCTCATGGAACTATTTTCATCTAAATGTATTTAAAATGTGTGACCCTGGACCACAAAACCAGTCACACATCGCACGGGTATATTTTTATGACTGGGTAACAATATTGTTAGGGGCAAATTATAGATTTTTCTTTTATGCCAAAAATCATTAGGATATTAAGTAAAAGATCATGTTCCATGAAGACATTTTGTAAATTTCCTACCATACATATATAAAATGTTTATTTTTGTGATTGAATGCAGGATAATCTGCCGACACATAAACTTTAAAGGCAATTTTCTCAATGTTTTCATTTTTTTGCACCCCTTTAAGTTCCAGATTTTCAAAATAGTTGTATCTCAGCCTAATATTGTCCTAACAAACCATAAACATCAATGGAAAACTATTAAAAAATTAAAGAATGACCCATGTGACTGTTTTTGTGGTCCAGGGTCGTATATATATTAGCTATATCTTTTTGAATATTTTGAAATATATGTTTACTGTTTGACAATATATTTTGCTGTATACGCTTCGCTTTAGTGCAATGGTGTCACTTTGTTTTAGAAAGCAAAGGACACAGACACTTGGTTGAAAATAGACCATGGGCAGTGCTATGGATGGGCTGCCTCAATGTTTTGATTATCTCGTGTTCAACATTTCTTATCAATGTTGAAAACAGTCGTATTGCTTTAATATTTTTGTGGAAACCATTATACAGGTTTTTTTTTGATGGATAGGAAGTTCTAAAGAACAGTATTTAATTAATCTTTTGTAACATTATAAACATATTTACTGTTTATTTTATAATATATATATATATATATATATATATATATATATATATATATATATATATATATATATATATATATATACACTACACTGTCAAAAGTTTAAGGTCGGTAACATTTTTTATGTTTTTTAAAGAAGTCTCTTCTGCTCACCAAGGCTGCAATTTTTTGATAAAAAATACACAAAAAACATTAATATTGTGAAATATTATGACAATTTAAAATGACAGTTTTATTTTAATATATATTAAAATGTAAGTTATTCCTCTGAAAAAAAGCTGAATTTTCAGCATCATTACTCCAGTCTTCAGTGTCACATGATCCTTCACAAATCACTCTAATATGATGATTTTATGCTCCTAAAACATGTATGATACAGCATATGATACCTAAAACAGGATTCTTTGATGAATAGAAAGTTCAAAGAACAGCATTCATTTAATTAGAATCTTTTCTAACATTATAAATGTCTTTATTGTAACTTTTCATCAATGTAACTCATCCTTGATGAATAGAAGTATTGATTTCTCATTTATTTCCCCCCAAAATAAAATACAAATTCTTACTGACCCCAAACTTTTTAAAGGGCAGTGTTTAATGTAACAAAAGCTTTCCATTTCAGATAAAAGCTGTTCTTTTGAACTTTCTATTCATCAAAGAATCCTAAAATAAAAAAGTAAAAAACTGTTTTCAACATGGATAATAATCATACATGTTTTTGGAGCATAAAATCATCATATTAGAGTGATTTGTGAAGGATCATGTGACACTGAAGACTGGAGTAATGATGCTGAAAATTCAGCTTTTTTTCAGAGGAATAAATTACATTTTAATATAAATTAACATAAAAAATCATTTTAAATTATCATAATATTTCACAATATTACTGTGTTTTTTGTGTATTTTTTTATCAAAAAATTGCAGCCTTGGTGAGCAGAAGAAACTTCTTTTAAAAACATAAAAAATTCTTACCGACCTTAAACTTTTGACCGGTAGTGTGTGTGTGTGTGTGTATATATATATATATATATATATATATATATATATATATATATATATATATATATATATATATATATATATATATATATATAATTTTTCAGGTCATGTTTACAAATTGTCAGGCTTCAAGAATAGGGAAAGTGCTCATTATAGCAACTTGGCAACTATGAAAGAAATAGTTTGGCTTTGGCAAAATTTTCAAGGTTTTTGGCATTGAATCTTTGAAAGATATTCAAGAGTTTTGTTTGAGACACTTGACAGCAGGTTAATAAGAGAATATACTTGTGCACAGCTGTAAATGAAACCTTTTTTTCAGGGTAATATCTGATTTCAAAAGTTCCTGCCCTTTAAATGCCTCATAAACTGTGCTTGCTCACTTTGTAAATCAGTCAGAAAGCCTCTTACTGTCTAAGTTGGCGGTTCTTGATCAGAATAGGCTGATCTAATCAAAAGTGTGGCTACCCTATATTTACCTATATTTTTCCTCATAATTCTGCTGCCATAAGTGATGAAGGCACTGTGTGTGTGTTTGTGCACATGCATATTGGCAATATTTAGTCAGCATGTCAGCGTGAAGGGAGAGTTTTGATTGGGTTCTGCTTCATGAAGTGTATGTTTCCTAGATGTAAATATTTTCTTAGTCAGAAACGCACTGTAATTACAGGACACAGTCAGCCTGGCGTAAAGTGTGTGGGCTCCTGGCAGCTTTGAGGGTGGTATATATATAGTGCATTCAAGAGTTTATTTAACCGAGACACCATCCGTTAGACACACACTCAAACTGTCTGTCCCATCAGCTTTAAAACGAGTCAATATCCTGTTTAGTCTTACAAAGGCAACAGTAAGCTGTACACTATGTCTGGCTCCATTACACCTTTGGCCTCCATGTTGACCTTGTTCCCACCCTCACAGTTCATGATTCAGGCATCGATTCTCGTGTCTTTTTTGTGCTTTCCTTTGCCAGAGTGCTGGATCTCAACAAATAGGCACTGATTACATTATCTCGACATCAATGCATACAAACCAGCCTTTGGTATACAAGTGTCAATAGCGCTATGCTAATGCACGCTGAACACAAACAGGCCTGTTGACACTACGAGCACAGTCTCAGTCGGTCTTAGTCGCGCTCTCAGACTCCGCTGTGATTCTGATTGTTTTTCCGTGTCTTACCCAAACAGATAAGTCTCTGAAGCCACAGGGCATGATTCAGTTCTCGCTGGTTCACACAGAATGGGATTAAACCAGTTTCCTGCCTTCTCAGGACCCCAGAGCCGCCTGGGGCAGGACTGTTTCAGGGCTGCTGCTTGTGGGTTCTGGGAGGAAAGCGGCCGCAGAACATTAGTTAGCTGTCAAGTTTTCCAGTACGAAGGCACAGGATGTCGGTCGGATCGAGCTTCCCGTGTGAATGGCTGCACTGATGGGAATCTCAGGGAATATGGGGGAAATTGGCTGTGGGATTCAAACCGCTGCTGCTGAGACAATCCGTGGGGTTAATCTTCACATCGTTCCTCTCCTACTTCTGGTTCCATCCGCCGTTTTCGTTCACTCCGGCCTTTCGCCCAGCCCATAATTGCTTTTTCTTCTTTTGTTCTCACACAGTGAGAAGTTTGACAGTGTACATAAACAGAATTCCAGAGGAGCAGCGGCGTATGGAAAAAGCGCATATGTAGGCAGTTTGCCTGGATCTCTGCAAGGAACCAGTGAGGACCATCTATAATAGATCTGTTCTGCACTCAACGAGTAGTCATTACCAAAGCTTAACGGACAGAGAGAAAGAGTGCGCAAACACTTATTTAAGCAGACGCTCAGCATGTGTTCCTCTAACAATCTCACTTGACAGGGTTTCTCACAAGGTGAAAATATAACCATGATATTTTGTTTGTGACCTTGTGTTACTTTCAAATGTTATGAACTGTTAGGACAGGATGATCTGCCAGGGCATAAGTTTGGTTGGGTCATGTATTTAATTATACATAAATGAGTGTTTCTTCAAGTATGCACACTTTTATGTTCCATAGGTTGATATCTATTAAGTAGACACTACTACACTGAGGCCCTGTTTACACGAGAACACTTGCGGGTGAAAACGGATGTCTTTCGTTTACACGGTGACCGCGTTTTTTGGGGCTTAAAAATGCAAAAAAGTGAAACCACACATCAGAGTGGAAATCTTAAAGGTGCCATCTGGAACTAAAAATCAAAACATATTCCATATTCCATAACAGATGGGGGCAGTATACCTCCAGAAAGTGAGTTGTGGCGTGGCCGCGCGCACTCTCACGTCTTCAAACAACACAAGCGAGCACTGTTTTGCTCTCTTTCTCGCGCATATTATTCAAATCATTTGACATGATAGTAAAAGGTTGGAAGACCGCAGTTTCACGTGGTGAACTTGGAGATTTTAAGACATCAGAGACTCAATGAACAACATATCAACACTAAATTATAAAGGCCGTCTCATAGACGCCTGTCTCAAAAACAAGCTAGTGCATTTCCACGATATGGGAAAATAAAAGCCTATGGTTTTATTTTAAGTTTACAGTATTCGTTTTGTTCATATTACACTTTTATTGTTAGTTTGAATTAATTTGACAGACAGCATTGGCTGATGTTGATCAAGCTAGCGCCATTCAGAGCTGCCAACTCTCACAAATTCACCGTGAGACACACGCAGTTGACACTTAGCAAGAAGGTTAGTTAAGCTCTCAGATTCTGTCAATTTTATTACGCAATTCAAACAATAAATACCGTTTTGGCGCTTGTACATGTTACACCACAGATCCCTAGCGCACGTGAACCGATCATCCCTACTAGCTAATGGAAAAGAACATGAGCACTGTTGAAGGATACAGTATGCTACAACTTACCAAAATATATTCCTCATGCATAATGTTGACCAATCATTTTTTTAACTCTTCCCTGAACTGAAATGTAGTAGTGGGCTGTATTTCCACACGAGGTTCAAGTACACACACAAGCCGCGCGAGTTACTTGTCTATTGCAGTTTGGCTGGTGGTTATGTTGCCCACCCGCATACCGCCTCCCATGCGCTGGTATTACAACACCTGCCGGGCCGTGGCTAGTAATTTAGCATGCTAATTTAGGTTTATATCTCGGCAGCACTATAACTTCTCAGTTTTTTTAATTACATCATTGCACTTATTTCTTCTCATTTTTTAATGCGTGTAGCTCATTTTTGGGATATTTTTACCTCAATTGTTACATATGGCACCTTTAAAGGGTAACTAAATCCCTGGTCAGAGAAAAGTCTGCTTGACAGTGAAGGTTGTACACATGTGTGCGGACTTGGTGTTGTTGTGTGGCACTGCTCCACATTGCCACCTAGCCGCCTGGAGTGCATACTACATTAAATTTCACACACTTTTGCGTGCACCATATGCACGTGGATTTCCCACCCAAAATGCTCGAGCTCAGTTGACATTGCAAAGTTACTTATAGTTAGTAGAATGCCTGAAGTGGACTATAAAGTGTTGCTCATGAAGGCTGCATTTATTTGTTCAAAATACAGTAAAAACAGTAATATTGTGGGACAATACAGTTAATTCAGTGAAATAGTGAGAAAACTATAGTGAGAGTGTGAAATGTTTAAAGTCCTCTCAGCCCACAATGCAGCCAAACACCCAAATATAGAAATGTATTTATGAGGTCCATTTTGAATGGTTTTCCAGCGTTAATCTACACCTGTGCTGCTCTGGACTCATACCGGTCGGGGTTCTTCCCTCTGAGGAACGTCAGAGGACATAATTCGTGTTGTACCGCTACAACACCCACACAGAGAGATGACTTCATTTCTCATAACACACTTTTAAATTACATTTAGAAGCAAATTTATGGTTTTGGTGCATAGATCCAGTATCTGATTACCAATAAGAGCAGGATTAATTTATGGCCATTTGTCGTTGAGTGCACGGGACGTCTCTGCCAAGCGTTCGGGTTTATGCTCCTCCATAATGCCGAATAGGATCATTTCCTGACCGTGACCTGAAGCATTTAGGAAAATGTTTTGCTTTTAGTGTCTTTCTTACAGACTTGTGCCTCTACACCTTCTAGAGAACCCCCCCATACTGTGACGCAGAGAATAATGCGAAACACATTGCACTTTTCTTGCTTTCAATCACACTCATTTTGTCTTACTTATTCATGATCATTATCTCATGCTGTTTCCTAGCGTTTTAGGAGATGAACGCATATCTTTGCTGCTGTGTGATGCCAGCGCAGGTCAAGTGATTTGACGTGATTTACTGCATGTGATTGTAAACCTGGAGGTGGGAGTGTCAGTGTGTTTATGTACGGGCAGAAACGCAACTCTCCATGTGAGTGACAGATGGAGCAGTTTAAACAGACCCCCTAGGTTTATGTTTCATTTCAGTGTCAGGGTTAATATCGAGAGTAATACGGCTCAAATCAGTTCCATGCAGCGTGTTTAGTTCCGTGAGGAAAGCTACAGTCCTGCAGGCCTCCTCTGAGAGGGATTTCCCAATACTAACAAAAAATAAGTCTAACACAATACATCATTATGGAAATGATAAACAAACAAAACACTGCATTGTTCGGCAAGCCACGTTACTAGCTGTATGGTAGTGCTGTTCTTTACTGTACCTGATCCTGCTCCAGTAGTGTCTAATCGCACAGATTGGAACGAATGAACCTTGCCTGTGGTCACTAGGTTCAGGTTTTTATTGCTGCTGTGGCCCAGCACATTTCACCATAGTTTCAATCCTCCTAACGACTGTTTCACCACAGATGTTTCGACACAGCAGTACAGTTTTTACTGAGTATCGCTGTATCACCACTCAAGCGGACTACAACTTTTCTGTACCCTCCAACACAATTCCAAGTAGCACAAGTGAAGTGTGTAATATTTTCTATATTAAAATACCAGTCTATAAATATATGCGATTTCAATTTCTTGCAAGACCAAATTATGTACATACACATCTTTTTTTTAGGATATTATGACTCATTGGCTTGTGTGTAGAATAGAATTCCGCAAATATAGAATTTAAATAATGGAACACTATTTAAAACAAAATAAGGGGCAGATTTAACAGCTTGCACCAATTTATCGCAGGAATAAATTACATTTTAAAATAACAATATATAACAATATTGTTATTGTTATATATATATAATTGCACTGTAAACCCTAATTCTCAAAATAATTAATTGGTTTAAGTTGGGTAAACTTAAATGAAGCTAGTTAGTTCAATCAAATGAATTTTGACAAGAAATCAATTGCTTTTTTTCTTTTGAGTTCACAAAACTGACACATTTTTGGTAATCTGAATTGTTTTATTCACAATTTTTGTTTTAATTTGTTTAAATTGTTTTATTTAAACTTTACAAGAACTTGTTTCTTTTAATTTTGGCAAACACAAAAATAAATGAAACTGCATGATCTGGGATTTCCATTTCCCAAGATGCTTTGCCATGATACTCGAAAGGGAGAGTAAATGCTAAAATTAAGTGTTGGATAATGTTTTTTTGTGCAAGATTAATGTTAAGTGGGCGATTTAGTAGTGTTTAATGATATGATATATTCAAATTAGCTTTGCTCATTTGGAAAATTATGCTAATTTTCTATGTTGGGTTGGGGGTTACTATCATGGCCATAAGTGGAGCATGAGCTTCGTTTGAGAACAGGTATTTTCGATGTTCTATATTTCAGTACTCGTATAGCAATTGCTGTTCTATGCTAATGCAATAAAAGCCTTGTGTTACCAATTAGGAAGTAAGCATTAACTAGTTAAAGAGAAGTTTCCACTACTAAAATTAATTATATATATATATATATATATATATATATATATATATATATATATATATATATATATATATATATATTACCACCCCTATATAGGAGAAACATCTTAATGCATAATTGAAACATAAATTAGAGCTTTTATGAACCAATGATATGAGTGGGGGTGGGGCTTCACGTTTGAACAATGGAAGGCAAATTGTTTGGAAACAATAATTTTTTTGTGATTCCCTTTAGCACTCTTGTGGCAGAAAAGTGACAAACTTCACCTTTGAAGGATGTGTGTTTTTTTGTAACGTAAATTAGTATAGTCTCATAATTGTGTCACCTCCTCAAAGAGAAACTTTCTGGGTTTTTTCCCTGTTCTTTAGGGTCTTCTCTACTGTGATATACTGTTCTAGTTTTAATAAACGGCCTCTCATTCTTTCGCTCTCTGTCTCTCTTTCTTTTGTACACTCCTTCTGGGAGGTGTTCTGTCAGAAATGTGTTTTTAATCAGGGCTATGTTCTGCTGGGATATGTTAATGTGGAACACTGCTTCCCAAACCCTGTGGGTCCACTGCAGAGCCAGCGCATAGCCAACTTTGGGCCAATGCTGGCGTGCTTACAGGCCGCTGACATCCTCCTGCATTAAGACGCTCCCTCTGTTTAAACTTAGAGAGGGGGATAGGGAAATATTTCCTAGAAAACCCCTGAAAGAAGTTGCCATGCAAAACAAACCCACTACAGTCGAGATGTGGGTTAGAGGTAGAGTGCCATGTACTGCAGAAGACTATGGACTCTGTTCTCAGAATGAAGACGATGTTAAAGAGAAGTTGTCCCTCAGAAACTTTGCCTCGTGTTCACGCCTGAGGAACACAAACAAAGCTGAAGCACAAATGTGTTGTTTCCCAGAATGCTGCTGAGAACGGCCAGTGCTCTGGGTGACACTTTCAATCAACATGAAATCACAATTGACCCTGTTTGCTTTCTGAACACGCGTTCCTGGTCTTAAAGTCCATGATTCGTCATCATGCGTATTATTCCAAAGTCGTAGTCTTCCATCAAAACAATCCAAGAGGCAGAACCTCAGCCACCTCCCTTAAACTTGTTTCCAGGGGGTGGGGTGTTGATGGTGCCCCCAGAGTTAGTGCCCGCAGATCGCCTATTCTGCGTATGTGGAACAGTTGTACTGGAATCGCTGGAAGCTTTACATGAATCATTCACTGAAATGAAAACATGACATTTCTGCAATTGATCAACAACAAATCCAACATACATGGCCTTTGGTTACTATAGAATAATATAGATTAAAAAGTATAAAAGGTAAATGTGAGTTTACATCTCACAATTCTGACTTTTTTCCCCTCAGTATTGTGTATTGTGATATAAACTAGGAATTGAGAAAAAAATTGTGAGAATTGTGAGATTAAAAAGTCACAATTACCTTTTTTTCTTCTATTCCATGGCAGAAATAAACTACTCCTCTCCCTCCTCCATCTACTTCTCCTCTCCATCCTCCATCTACTCCTCTCACCATCATCTACTCCTCTCCTCCATCAACTACTCCTCCTATCCTTCACCCACTCCTCTCCTACATCAACTACTCCTCTCCCACCATCAACTACACCTCTCCCTCCTCCATCTACTCCTCTTCCACCATCAACTACTCCTCCCTCCTATCACCCACTTCTCTCCTACATCAACTACTCCTCTCCCACCATCAACTACTTCTCTCACTCCTCCATCCTCTCCTCTTCCTTCATCAACTACTACTCTCCTCCATCTACTTCTCCTCTCCATCCTCCATCTACTCCTCTTCCTCCATCAACTACTCCTCTCCTCCATCAACTACAGCTCTCCTCTCCTCCATCTTCACCACTTCCTCCATCACCTACTCCTCTCCCTGGCTCCATCTACTTCTCTTCCTCCATCAACTCTTCCTCTCCTCCATCAACTACTCTCCTCTCCCTCCTCCATCCACTCCTCTTCCTTCATCAACTACTCCTCTCCTCCATCAACAACTTACTTTTCTTCCATCAACTACTCCTCTCCTCCATCACCTACTCCTCTCCTCCATCTACTCCTCTTCCTCCATCAACTACTCCTCTCCCTCCTCCATCTACTCCTCTTCCTCCTCATCTACTCCTCTCCCTCCTCCATCTACTCCTCTCCCTTTTCCATGCATTCCTCTCCCTCCTCCATCCACTCCTCTTCCTCCATCACCTACTCCTCTCCCTCCTTTATCTACTCCTCTCCCTCCTCCATCCACTCCTCTTCCTCCATCACCTACTCCTCTCCCTCCTCAATCTACTCCTCTTCCTCCATCACCTACTCCTCTCCCTCCTCCATCTACTCCTCTCCCTCCTCCATCCACTCCTCTTCCTCCATCATCCACTCCTCTCCCTCCTCCATCTACTCCTCTCCCTCCTCCATATACTCATCTCCCTCCATCAACTACTCCTCTCCCTCCTCTATCCACTCCTCTCCCTCCTCCATCTACTCCTCTCCCTCCTCCATCTACTCCATCTCCCTCCTCCATCTACTCCTCTCCCTCCTCAATCTACTCCTCTTCCTCCATCACCTACTCCTCTCCCCTCCTCCATCTACTCCTCTTCCTCCTCCATCTACTTCCTCCCTCCTCTATCCACTCCTCTCCCTCCTCCATCTACTCCTCTCCCTCCTCCATCTACTCCTCTCCCTCCTCCATCTACTCCTCTCCCTCCTCCATATACCTCCTCTCCCTCCTCCATCCACTCCTCTCCATCTACTCCTCTCCCTCCTCCATCCACTCCTCTCCCTCCATCAACTGCTCCTCTCCCTCCTCCATCTACTCCTCTTCCTCCATCAACTACTCCTCTCCTCCATTAACTACTTCTCTTCCTCCATCCACTCCTCTTCCTCCATCAACTACTCCTCTTCCTCCATCATCTACTCCTCCAATATTTCATTGATCTGTTACCCCAAAATGCTTATCAGTTGTTTCAATATATTATTTTTTCAGTACTTTTGAGCTGCTGCTGTTGTTGCAGAAGTATAGGCTTTATAGTTTACATTTTTCATCTAATAGTTATATTTTATTTTATCTACATTTCAATTCCCGAAAACTATTTTTAATCGTAGTTAACAATAACAACACTGTTTTTACATAATGTTTTATTTTCCTCTGCCAATGATCTGTAATGACATTACTGTAATGGCTTCAGCTCCACTCAGGCTTTTCCATGTTCTGCTCTCCACTCGCTTGACACTCTGCTCTGAGTAGTCCTGGTGTTTTAACTGCTTCCCGCTCCTCTTCTACTCTGCGCCACAGCTATTAGGTGTATGATTATGTGGCTTACATGTATGTGTCTCACAAACCTCTCCACCAGGTGCTGCTATTCGCTGAGCAGATCTGGCCTCCAAACCCCAAAAGAATGATGTGTGTGTGGCAGAAAAAGCAGGAGAGTAGGACAGATAGAAAGAGATTGAGACCGGCTGTAGTGTGTTCTCCTCTCATCTGGATTGAGTTAACATTCCAAACTCACAGACACAGCAACCATATCCCACTATAGGCGAGCTGTGCTCTTACAAATTACAACAAAATGTGTGTGTGTGTATATTTGTATCCATATGTGTGTGAGCAGGACGGCCTCTCCCTGTCTGAGTGGGCTCTCCCACGACACTCCTTCCTAAACATGCCACATTCCTTCTTCTCATCCATCCTTCTCTGCTTTGCTAAGAAAGAAGATAAGTGAAGCGTTTATACTAGCATAATTGTAGAGCAGGGCTACTGTTTAGGTCTTGAATAGTCTCGTGACTCTTGTGTCATAGTTTATTATAATCTTGAGAGCTTGGACCCAAAGGAAAAAGATATTGATATATATAGTGATATTGCTTAATTAATTTACCGATGTGTTACTGCTGAGCAGGTACTAAAGTAAACCAAACTTATGCAGCGTTCTGTCACTTTTGATTAAATTATTATTACCATTATTGGCTTCATTCTAGTACAGCACAGTTTTTTGTACCAATTACCTCTGTTTTTACCAACTTGCTCATAATTCTTTTAGAGCCCATTACATTAAGCATAATGCTTCACCATGGTCTGTAAGGGACACTGGTACAACATAGTAGACTCTCAGTAATTGTGTGTTGTATTATACTCTCAGGTTTTGAACTCAGGACTGCTTATCAACAGCTCGAATCATACTGCTGACTTTATCCAAATATGTGTATTTCATTTTTTGATTTTGTTTTGCTCTTTTCTCTGGTAAATATATACGATCTGGAAAAATATATAATATAATATAATATATCAACATTTAATATTTAATTCTATTTAAATCTTACTAGAACAATTAATATTACTCTTAGTATTATTGTTTGCTTATTTTGTTTATTTTTTTGTTTTATTCCTTTGTAAATATATGTATATACTATCATCACAAAGGGTTTTCAATATAGTATAATATAATACTTTGATAAAAATAACAATAATAATAATTATTTATTTATTTATTTATTCATCACAATAATAATACTACTACTAATAATAATTATTATTACTATCATGAAATCCCAACTGAACCCCTGCCACTGACATTTCTGTGGAAAACGAAGGACCTGCTGGGTCAAAGGTCAACCTGTTCAACACTTCCAACTTGCTGCCTTAATCCTTATGTGTGTAGGTGTAAACCATGCAGGTTATGACTATTCTAACTAATAGGGTTAGTGCCGTAGGCAAATACTCCAGAACCCAACTCAACCCCCTCTCTCTCTTCAACAGCTGTGAACTTGAACTTATATTTACCTACGTGTGTTGAATTGCAGCCAAACACACACACGGCTCACTCAGAAGTGAAGATCTGTAGTGTTATAGGCTTCATATGGTTCCTGCATTAAGAAAGATAGAATTATGTTTTGTGTTCATTTTAAATTAAAATCTCATTTTTATATTTCCACTCATGGTTTACTTTTGGGACAAAATTGTCTCCAGAAGTTAGCTAAATATGACAAAACCTCCATTTACAATGTTAGAGTTTGAGTAATAGGTATTACTTATAATTAGTTTAGTGTAAAAACACATTAGTCTTTTATAGGTCATGATTTAGATTGCTAAGCAAATGGATGCAAGTGTTCGTGTGCGCGCGCTGTGATGTCCGTTTGGAACATATGACCTGTTGACAGATGACCTGTGTGTGTGTGTGTTGAGTAACAGCATTGTAGTTTGGTGGTGTCAACTTACACATACAGACAGGTCTGCACACAGCAGGATTCAGCTGTGCTTGGCTTTCTACAGATACTAGAGAGAGCAGAGGATGCAAAAGATGAAGTAAGACAGGAAGAGTATGGGGAGGAGAGAGGAAGAATAATCATGAAAAGTCAAGACAGGAGAGCAGGAGGTCTTGGAGAGGTAAAAGTAAAAACAAAGGGGCAAACGAATGTGGTGAAGAGAGGAGTTGAGGAAAGAGTGCAAGGCGTCTCATCGCGGGTAAATGGGTGAGAGTAGACGGTGAAAGAGAGATGTAGCTGGACCGGAGGTGTGCAGAGCAGAGGTGGTTAAGGAAGGGTTAAGCGTTCGACTGGTGCAGCACAACAGGAAGGCTGTTCTTGGGCCCGACTCCAAACAGATGTTCAATTGTTTCAGAGCTGTGCTTACACTGTTGGACTGCGTTCCACCACTCAAGGGAGGAGGAGGGGCCGAACACTCAGAGAGCCCAGCTGCGGCCGAGAGAGAGAGAGAGTGGGGGGGGAGGAGGTGTGGGAGGGTGAAATGCACTGTTTTTTCTTCAACAAAAAAGGCATGTGTGTGTTCCAAAAAACATTACTCCCAGGGAAGAGGGTAGGACAGAGAGATTCAAGCTTTTTTTCTGCATAAATAGCACTTTGAAGTGGGCGACAGAGGCTTGGGGGCCACTGCATATGCAAACAGCTTCAGTGTCAAAGTTACAGAGCAGCTTTGGGTAGATCTGCTGCTCCCCTGAGGCCTTGCTAAACTGCATGACTGGTGTCTCACCTCTCTCCAGTTTTACTGTACCATATTGTAATCTTACAAAGAAGTCATATTTCATTGTACTCCAGAATTAAAACAAACAAGTAATACATTATAATTTGCGTAAAGAAAATTATGTCTTTTTTAGACGTAAAATCATACATATTTTTTTGCATTTTGAATTAATTACCATAACAATTAAGCATACAGTATGTATCAACCAAATTTACATTGTTGTAATATTAAACAATCTCATTCTCATTATTTTAATGTAGTAATCAAGAACACTAGTTGTCAGCATGGTTTATTAGGCACAAGACTGTTGTGTTTTTGTTGGTAAAACAGAATATTACAAAGAAGTTATTATAGAATATTACATTTCAGAATAAATTTGGACCGTTTTAAATTTTTTTCTCCACATATGAAAATGTCTCAAGTTATAACTGTAGCCCTAGTTCCCTGAAAAGGGAGCGAGACACTGCGTCTTAGTTTGATGCTATGGGGAACGCCATCAGCGTGACCAGTGTCTGAAACAGTGTTAAACGGCAATTTAAATCCATGATGTCACAAGCGGAGTGCATGCAAGTATAAAAGGGTGCCTATAGTACATGGCAACAACTCCTTTGTCTGAAGGAGATGCGCAGGCAGGCCCAAGGCATGGCAATGCAACACAGTCTCGTTCCCCTTCTCAGGGAACCAGGGTTTGCAGTCGTGACCCGAGATGTTTCCTTTCGAAGTGGAACTTTAACTTTGCATCTTGGATTGACGCTACACTCTAAACAATGCTAGGTTGTCTTAACCCAAATTTGGGTAAAATATGGACAAACCCAAATGTTGGGTTAAAAATGTTATTTCAAATTTTAACCCAACTTCAACTTTCACTTTTTAACTATATATACTGTATATTTTTAGTTGCATTTTTAACCCCACAGTTGGGTTTGTCCATATTTGACCCATATTTGGGTTGAAACAACCCAGCATTTTTTAGAGTGTATGGAAAACTGATACCCACTATGCCATGCTGAGGGAATGCCTGCTTTATTAAGCTGTGAGTATGTACAAACATAATGGGCATTGCATAAATTGACTCTACTGATTACTTATCTGGAGTCAGAGTATGTCAACCCCAAGAGTGAATCCAACATGGCTCATATAGACTATATTGTGGATTCACTCTCTAAGCCAATATCTTCCAATAGTATGAGGAGATACCCAAGCTTCTATGCTCTTTAGAAAGGGAAGTCCCGGCCTTTACAACCTTCCTCCCTCCCTTGATTTCTCGAGAAGAGGGCCAAGTGTGAACGGAGCTTCCTCAATGTGAACTTCTCACAATGGACACATACACACTCTCGAGTGCTGAACATGAGTGCTCCACACCCAAGCAAACAAAGCACAGAGTATGTGTCAGAAACAGAGGATATGGAGGAACATACTTTTAAAAATAGGCAGATGATGTGTATTAGGCACCCTTTTAATTTAAACTTAGTGGTGCTCCACTTATGACATCATGCACTGTAGTCAGCCAATAATGTCAGCTTTCTTCTTATACCGTCAATCCAAGATGCAGTTTCGAAGTTCCATTTCAAAAGGAAACAGTTCCAAAAGAAGCCAAAGCATCAATCTGTGCCTTTCACCAAGCAATGCAGACTGGCTCAGTTAATCAAATTAGGACGTGCAATGACTGTTGAATAATGAAAATTATCATTTGAGATGAAGAATAGTGAAGAACAAAGGTTTTTTTTTTAAATTATTGTAAAAATGACAACTGAAAGGTTTTCAATCAATTTCAGTTTTATTATATTTGGCTTTGTACTTGATGAATTAATCCCAACTGACCTTGATAAAAGATAACATGCCTAACTGATTATAAAAAAAACATACAATATCACTGAAATGTAGTGGTGGACTGTTAAAGAATTAATTTAACTTTGTTAATGTACTTATAAATATTTTTCAAGTATCTGTACTTTTCAAGTATCTGTACTTAATGTTACTTTTACTTCACTACATTCCATTGTAAAAAGTAAGATAGCAACTGCTTTTTGATGATGGTGTATGTACCTTAGCATTCAGTATGCTAACAAGTGCTAATGGTAGCTAACTGCAGGCTATATACTAGAAATTGAGTTGTGTGACACTAAAATACATTAAATCTTAATTGGATAAATGAATATATGAATTTGCATACCTGAAACAGCCAATCAGGGAGCCTTTTAAAATCACTTTGAGACTACTTAATTGGATAACTTAAAATGACTTAATTCCATGTTGTTGAAGATACATGAATAAATTATGTTTGTGTAACTTAATTGGTTCATGTGGGACCGATGTACACTATCAAATCATGTAAATCCAACACACTTTTTTTTCAGTGTAATGACAAATTTTAGTATTCATTATTGTAAAATAAAATCCTATTTAGGCCATGACTTGACTGTCAGTTATTTGTGAAGTAGGCCTAAATCTGCTGTAAAAAGTCCGCATTTGTGTTTCAACGTCTGTAGGCCTACGATTATAGGTAAGATAAAATTATGCAAATTAGTATCCAACTCTCTAGCTAATATCCAATATGAATTAATATCTTATGGCTTCCTGTTCATGCTACGTCTGTACATTGTTTTGTAGCCACATATTTAGCTACACAAAATTATTTTCCTCATTCTTTGAAATACTATGATATTTGTTTATTATTTACTTATTTGCACACTTGAATTATCAGTAACTTAAACTGATATTTTAGTATGTATGTATGTATATATATATATATATATACAGCTATGGAAAAAAAATAAGAGACCACTGCCAAATCAGCAGTTGCTCTGAATTTATTATTTATAATATAAATAATAAATCCAGAGCAACTGCTGATTTGGCAGTGGTCTCTTAATTTTTTCCATAGCTGTATATACAATATTTATGTTTAATGTTTTTATAGTATATAAAATGTTTTGGCAATAAAATGTTTAACAATTAATATACTAGATGTTAGCAATGATCTTTCTTATTAGTGCTGACTAAGACTAGTGCCAAGTAGGATAATTGATGAATACTTTTTTAAAACATTTTTTTTATATCTAAGTAGGCCATTAAAATTTGGCCAAAAAAAACCCCCAAGTATTTTTGTATTTTTACAAAAATAAAAAAAGAGTACTTATACTTTTACTGGAGTAATATTTTATGAGGGTATTTGTAAGTATGCCTACACTTTATTAAACTAATTTAGTAACTTGATTTAGTATTAAACTAAAACTATTTCAATAAAAATCAAATCACATGTGATGCATAATACAGGGGAATTATCAAAAATATTTTAACAATGTTTTAATGTAAAATTACTTGTATCTTCTTTAATATAATATAGATTGTGACTAAATTATATGGCAATTCATATTCTCAGTAAGTGTACTGTGCAAAATGTGTGTCAATGTGTGTGTCTGACATTGCCAGAGAGGGTAAAAGTGCATTAAGACAGGGGAGGCATGTATCACCCTGTGGCAATGGAGAGCAAATCTCAGTGTTTATTTACACCTCAGCGTCACACATACATGCACCGCAGATGCATACAAGGTTGTATTTCGCAACCACATGAATAAGAGCCAAGCCGAAACAATGGCTGGCTGGACCAAAGTTAATTACCCACATAAGACCAGCGCTGACCTCACTCAAACTGCCTACAGCCAGAATAAAGTGAACTCACTCGTACAGCACACACATACACACATACTATACAACATCAGCCTTGCTCTCTTGAACTCAGGGCAGAAAGTCTTCTCCATTGACTCCCAGAGTGTAATAAACACATAAACTCACTGCTGCAAACAAACAGATCTGCTCTGTGAGAAACAAGATAGGCCACTCAGAACTCTGATCTGTGCTTAAAGCAGGTTTACCTTTTTATGGTTTGTTTTATGGTAGAGTTGCACCAATGTATCAGAATTTTTATCTATTTAAAACTATCGGATATTGGCCGATTTCTGGTTTTGATTAATTAACTTTGTGAAGGCACCAGATTTGTATAATGTCAGTAACATTTTTCTATGGGCAAAAATAATGAAATGCTTGCCAAACAAAATGAAACCACACAAAATTTAAAAAATTCCAAAGACAGTCAATTTAACATCCTGCTCTGTGGCGTGGTGTCTGGCAAGGCCCGGTTTTAGCAACACATTCTTGGAAGATTTGAATTTAGATTTACACTAAATTGATGCACTGAAGGGTGTCCATGACTATATTAAACTCAGTAAACCAAATATGATACTGATGTCTTCACAGCTCCCTTGAAGGGACTGACCATTGGTTCAATGAAATCACTGCACTTTTTTCGTGAACCTTGAACCTGTGAGTCACACCCACACAAACATCCTGATTGCTGTAATGTAGGTTACACTACTAGGCCAGATATGCCATTGAACAGGTGGTGTGTTTGTCAAGGGTGTGTGTGTGTGTGCGTGTGTAAAATGATTCATGCTGACTCAAAGTTTGAGCAGCAGACAGAGCGGCTGGCATCTTGAGGAGGTTTATCAGAAAGCGTTCGATGTACCTACTGAATTAACCCTGAGTCACAAAGCAGGCTGGTATTGAGACAGAGCCATAAAAGAGCCATCTGATAAGCTTTAATAGAAATCTAGTTGGGCTCTGGAAAGACGGCCTGCTCGCACATACAGCTGAGAGGGCCAGCTATAAATTAGGGTGTATTTACACGAGGTGAACCAACCCAAAAGTCTGGTTCGTTGACAAGTGTAATTCGCTTACTATCCCTGGCCCGCCTGGAAGAGGTGTGCCAGATCACGGTTCAGTTGGGCTTGGGTGCAGTACGAATGTAATGCTGATTGCTAACCGTCCTGGAGCACGGAACAACTTCTACTTTTGTGTGTACTACTGTCTGCATTACGCCAGAGTCAGCTGCCTCTGTAATCTTTTGATACGTGCTGTACAATCAAGTGAAAATCGCCATGCGGCATTAAAGGGGTCATGAACTGGCTTTTTAAATTTTATTATATTGTTGTCTGAGGTCAACTTACTGTACGTTCGCTTGGTTTTTGCATTTAAAAACATCAAAATGAATAAGTAATAGACTATTTTCCACCCTGAGTTTTGAGCCTAGCTCCAAAACGCTCGGTTTTTACCTGGGCGTCTCGCACTGAAGACTTGTAAGAAACGCCCACTGCTGTGAGTGGATAACAGTTTTGCATATTATAATGAGTTTCAACTCACTCGTCGGTGCACATGTGGGAAATTGTTTTGAAACGTTCAATGTTGTAAAATGTCAACAGGAATGATTTCGCCCATACATGTTCGACCTAGTCCGTGTCGCACCATTCCTGTCGGATTCCCATATAGACGGCACAGCACTGTTCTTTACTCTTAATGTTTATTGCTTGGTAATCAATCCAGTTTGTCATCACGAGGTAGGCCTATGTTATTTACAGTGTTGTTCCTGAACGCGTTCAATGAATGATAGTTCATGAACCTGTTCATATTTTGGGCGATTTGTGAACTGAACGTACTGCATTACTGCCTGACTGCCTGTTTTACTATATATTTTTTTTAAAATAAAAAAGCATATATAAACTTAAAGGAGTATCCCTGTTAATTGGTTATTTTGGCAGAAACTGTGGTTGCAATGGTACATTTTAATTGTAACTTTCATCAGGTTACAATCAAGCTTTTTGTATTTCTTCAGTTCCTGAGTATTTGCAGTCATCAATGATCAGAGCACAACCACAGTGTTTAAAGCATGATTCATTCATTTGTGAATGAACACTTACACACGCAATTCTCTTTTATTCTCTCCAGTTACAGTTTTGCAATCCATAAGAATATGACTTAAGATTTCCATTACGCTGAGTGAAACCCATTTTCCTTTTCTACTTTTCCAAAATTCATCAGACTGCACAGTTTTGCGCAACATAAATAAACAATTGATCCATGTCAGTGATTCCAAAACAAAGCAATGGATTTAAACATAAAATGGGATTGCCAAAGTTTATTATCATTCACACACACTCCTTTCTTCAAAGGGTGGTTTGTTTTCTTGTCTACAGATGATGTGAATTATCATGCATCATTCCATTGTTTAATAACCCTTCTTTAGACATTTAGTTCTCAATATTTCCAATGGATTTTTTTTTATGAACACAGTTACAAATTTGAAACATTTCTTTGGCCCTTATGGACCTGCTTATTGCATTTTATATACTGATTTCTGCCAAATTAAACAAAAAAGTATGTATATATAGAAATATATATGCTATATTGACTGCATTATGTTATGAATTTGATTATTTTGTACTTTTAATCAAAGTTTTTTTGTGAAATTTTGTGTTAAATATAAATAAATATTCTTTTTGCCAATCTGATTAAATCAAGAAAGAGTTAAAAATAGTTGATACTTTTAGTGGTTCATCTGCTGGAAATTAAAGGTCAAGTTAAGCACATTGCATTGTGGGATACAGTTGTGTGCATTGTTCTCTTCTGCATGTAGTGCACAATATAAATAATATATAGTGTATAAATGGTACAAGTAATAAGGCAGTCTGCTATTCCTGACCATAGCCCCCCCCCCCTCCTCTCTCTCGCAGCTGGTGGATCTGGTTTGGAGGCAGGCGGTTGCCATGGTGCGGTTGCCATGCGGCTGGTGTCTGACTCAGACAGGCCCACACACTGTCAGTAGGAGGACAAGAGGTGAATCACTATGCTGGACGTGTGTGATGGAGGCCACCATGCTGTTCCATCTGCACTACACTGTTTCTGATCAATCCTGCCATATTCTTATATCTGATATCGCACTGATTTGTAATATCTGTCCCCCATTAGTGTAACATTAACGATCTAGCAAGCCTATTAGTGGATTTTGAATTTGAATAAGAATTTGGCCATTTACACAGACACTGTAGTGTGAAGTTTTACTGTATTGTGAATCATTGTTAAGTTTTTTATGGAAAGCGATATGTGGTACTGACACTGTTGAGTAAAGTTGCGTTTATGAGGTCAAGAGCTTTAAAGTTGACAGTTTCACGTTATGGGTTTTAACAGTTGAAACATAAATATTCGCTTTCCTTTAAAATAGAAGTACTACTGGAATGAAGTTAATGATACTTTATGTCAAGATTGTAGTTTCAGTTACGTTTCACAGATATGTAATATGGTACATGTTGCCCCTTGACCTAAAAAAATATGCATTAGAGAACTGCATGTTTCCTACCTAAAAATAAGCATTTAGACCGTTTTACAAGAGATTCAGAAGGATGTATAGATATATCGATAGTAACCTGGCTGTTACTCAAGTTATTTTAAGAGAAATATGATAGTGTGTGGGATTTCCTTGCACCTATCACCTGCATGTGTGCGGCGATTGCTATTACAGGGCCCCTATTATGGATTTTTGAAAATGATCTAGTGTGTAATAGCTCTCTAGGTGAATGAAAACATCCTGCAAAGTTTAAAATCTGACTAAGCACCATATATAAATGTACTGTCTTTCAAAAGTAAGAATCGACTCTGAGTTAATGAAATTATTTGTTTTTCAAATGAGTCATAAGCTGTTTCATTACAAAATACATTGCATACATGTATCACTGAGAAACGTCCTGCTCGAGTTCGTCTTGCAATGGAGGTTCCAATATTTCATTATCGGACTCACGCTCGCATTGAAATGGTAAAATCGACGACGTCATTGTTTGTTACTAGGTGTGTTCGACATCGGCTGCGGCTGGATGTAACCGATCGGCGAGAGTAGCCGGGATTTTCAGATCAGTTTTATTTTGAAAAATATGACATAATATAACATTCGCGACTACATGAAAAGTCTGTCTACTGTTATACAAGACTGATTTGTGAGTCCCGTCCACACTACTGCATTTTCGCTTAAAAATAGAGACCTTTTGCTATGTTTGCACCTCCCGTCCAGACTAAACGGAAAAAACGAAGACCTAAAATGGAGAAGTTTAGGACCAGTGCAGCTCCGTTTTGAACCTCTGGAGGGTGTTTTAGTGAAGACGGACAAAACGGAGGACTTTAGAAACAATGACGCAGAGGCTCACTCTCGGCTCTATGATTGGGTGTCATCAGTCATGACGTGTCCTTTCCTGATTCGTCAGCCACGTGTTAGACCCGGCACGTGCATGTCCAGTGTTGGTGAATCGATCACGTGATCTGCGTTTTCAGTCGTTTTAATGTGGACGGAGATCAATTCTAATACACAGATAAAACGCTCGTGTGGACGGAAGATCGTATTAGTTTTAATTGTCCGAAAACGCAGTAGTGTGGACTGGGCCTTAAAGGAATTAAAGGTGTGAGAATAAACACGAAACGCATGTGATCATTGTCATGCAGTAAATCTGGCGAATCGTGGAACAGCTGTGTCGTGATTAGAGCTAGTGCAGCCGCTCTTAGAAGCTGCGCTGGCTGAGTCGTCCGGCTACTCTCGAATCGCTCTTTGTATTGTACTTTGATAGCATATGTCACAGTCATGTGGAGTCAGCGCACTTCTGCATGAAGTCGATTAAGCCTATTGTGTTTAGTTTATGGTGAAGCCTCAGGACACGTAGAGCTCACGTTGTAATAGCAATGGGCATTTTTGTTTTCGACGTGCACGCTGTCCGTGGCAAACTAATCACAACAGGCTGAGCAGAGTAGCACGCAAAAAGAGGGGATTTTGAGGGACTGATTAATCTGAAGTCGTTTGAGAATCCTTAAAATGTGATGTGCAAATGTATATTATGAAGAAATTAAACAGTTTTTGATCTTTGATGCATTTAACCCTGTTGTATGGGACTCCAAAACAACATTAGGAAATGGCATAACGCGGGCACTTTAAGAAAATATGATCAAACAAATCGTTTTAGTCTTTAATTTATGGCAAATGTAAGTGAACAAATGAGTAAACAAACATTTTGTCCCAAACTAGCTTCTAAGGTGACGATAGCTTAATTTTGTATAGATGCGGAATAATTTTTGATCTGTGTAAATTTCATTAATGTTGTAATTTAATGTTTACTGGTTAAAACTAAATTGAAGGCGGAACGATCAACATTTCTAAAGGTGAGCTGGTACTTTTTATGGACCATCTGTTTGAAAAAGAAAAGAGTTTTCAGGCCCTATTCCAACACTATTCATAGAAAGTGCCAGTAACACAACTTCAGCGCCTCCAACTATCCAAACCATTTAGGTATTTTAGTGTAAATACTCATTCTATGGCAGTCTGTCTCTAAAGTTTTTCAGCTCATATGTGGTTGTAAAGAGTAATTTAGGAACAAGTTGGTGGTTTAAATTCTCTGTGTGGCATGCTAAAATGTTGGAGGAGAGGCCATCTGTCTGCTCTGTTTATTTTGATACTCCTTCATGCTGTAAGATTGAGTCAGTCTCACGTAGGATGGAAAGAACGGAAAGGAGGAGAGTCATACTGCACTGATCGTAACTCACTGTGGAGGTGCACCTGCAGGGTCTGTGTGTAAAACTGTTGACTCATAAGTAAAACATCCAGTCTTATGCTGGTTATGATGCATGAGCGTTTCTACACTGACAGAGCAAAGAAAGGCGTCAATTTTGGAAGACCATCAGCTGTTGCTTTGGATTTTAGGATTTCTCTTCTGAATCCCACCCCTCTGGCTCATGAAGTGAAATATTAAGTGTTCCAAATTCTTTCTCGGGATGTAGATTTGTCCAAGGATGATATCATGTGCTCTTGGGTGAACTAGTACAATGAATTATGCACTCAGTGTCTTGTGTAGCACTAAAGTAGGGTGACCTTTTTTTAAATGAATGTGCTAGATGTTGTTTGATTAAAAATTACTCCTGATTTTCCTTCAGAAATTATAATAATAAGCTGATTTGGTTCTCAATTATTATTGTTAACCGCAAATACATGCATAGTAAGTGCACATGATGTAAATAATTTAGCCGAAATTATAAGTCTGAAATATTAAAGAGAAGCCTTTGTAAACCTACATGCTATTGGAAGAGGATGCACAGTGGTTTGTTTGATTTGTGGTCTTCTCATTTGGAGCTGTGGGATGGACTGATTATCTAAGCTTTTAGCATTCAAATTTCCCGTAAGTTACGAGAGACAGCACTGGCCAAGACGTACAGCAGACATAACAAGGTCTGGATGGGTGAAACTGTTTACATTCTGATCCCAAACAGGATGCACTGGTGTCCTCGTTTTTTCCATCTCTCTTTCTCTTCAAATGCTCTGCTTGACAGCAAGTCAAGACTTTGTTGCAATAGTAATCTGTCCAACTCTTTAACATAAGTACCACTTTTCAACGTTTAAGCTTGAAAATGACATGTACTTAGTATGTAACTTGGTGATATACTGTAAGTGCAAATGTTATGGAAATATATGGAAAATGCATTAATAATCCTGCAGCAGTACGGAAAACTGAAAACTATATTGTCATCTGAGATTTTCCTCTGACCTGTATGGAGTTAATTCATTTTATTTGAGCCGAGTACCAACAGACCGAAGAAAAACACTCGGAGGTTAACAGACAGACAAGGCCTCCTTGTAATGCTTATGGTTTTTTACTCTCTGTATTTCTCCATTCCCCTTTCCTCTTATCTCACTCTCTCTTTCCACACTTTTCTCCATCGCCTCACTTTCCCCTCCTTCACCTCCTCTTGCCTGTCCCGTCCCTTTCTGTTCCATCATCCAGTGTCTTCCCATAGCTCCAGTTACGTTAATCCATGGTGACGTCCGTGTTCAGCAGGAGCCCCAGATGCCTGAGAGCTGCACTTGAGCTCTAGAGCTCTTCATTGGGCTCCAGTCTCTCCTCCTCCTGCCCCCTCAAAACACATCCGGCCACAGGACACAAATAACCACATGCAGCTCTCAGTAATGATACATAGTGGACCCAAAGCTGGAATTACAGCAAGGGGGGGATTGTGCCCTCTGCTCCCCTGCTGGGCCTGTCTCTCAGAGTGAAGAGTAGTTCGGAAATCAGAAATAGAGAGAAGCAGGGGAAAAGAGATAAACAAACAGATACAAATTATCTCCACCCCTCTTCATTCGACCTCTCCACATCTCCCATTCTAGATATTTCTTTGGCCACAGAGGAGATTTTGCACACAAAACAACATTCACATGCAGTGTTGTGCAGTAAAGTCAAGGCCAACAAACAAATGGAACATTTTCATTCAGGTTGATGACGTATCAGGTAGATTTCCACAATACTCTGTTCACACTGTAAAAAATAAACTGGCAGAAAAATAAGAAGAGACTTTTGGTACAATTTAACGTATGAAAATGTGCAATTTTTTATTACTTTATTTTCTAATAGACTATTATATATTTATAATTCTAACTTGTATAAAATGCATAATTTTCATATTTTAATTATAGTAATTAAGATGTATTTATTATATAAATATAATTCTAGAATATAGAATTATATAATTTTTTATAGTTCATTTACATAATTTTTTGTATACAATTCATATTGAATTGTATTTTTTATGTTTATTATTTATATATTTATTGTTATACATTATTTGTTTTTATATATTTATATAGACATATATATTTTAGGATATACAATATATTATTCGTAAAACTATTATCATTTCAATATCGTTATAAATTTAATACGGTACAAAATTGTAACGTTTCAGGTTACACATGTAACCATGGTTCCTGAGAAGGGGAACGAGACACTGCGTCCCTCTAGAGCAGTGGTTCCCGACCCTGTCCTGGCGCTCCCCAATCAAATCCTGATTCAACTCATCAGCTCATTAACCCATGTGATTTTGAGCTAATGAGTTGATTCAGGTGTGATTGATTAGGGAGACAAAGAAAACGAAAATAGATAAAATAGGCTACCTATCAAAATATGTGGGTGGTGTTAGGCACAGAGTTATTCACAATACAGCACAGCTTCTCGAACCTTATTGCTTAAAGGGGTCATGAACTGGCTTTTTAAATTTTATTATATTGTTGTCTGAGGTCAAGTTATGACGTTTCGCTTGGTTTTTGCATTCAAAAACATCAAAATGAATTAGTAATAGGCTATTTTGTACTCTATTTTGTTTTGAGCTTAGCTGAAAAACGCTGGGTTTATGGGCGTCTCGCTCTGACGACTTGGAAGTAAACGCCCACTGCTGTGAGTGGAGAACAGTTTTGCATATTATAATGAGTTTCAACTCACCCATTCGGTGCACGGGGGAAATTGTTTTGAAAACGTCCAGTGTTGTAAAATGGCAACCGGAATGATTCGCTTATAAATGTTTGACCCAGAGTCCATGTGTTGCACCATTCAAATCCAGTCTTGTTACAAAACAATCCTCAGTGAAATGAAGCGAACAGACAGACAATGTTTTACCTCATCAGCTGGAACGTCATTAAAAATAAAGTTTATCCATGCATTCCTATTGGAATCCAGAGAAAGCAAATGCAGCAACTGTCTTCTTCCACAACCAGGCACTGCACAATATTCTGTATTGCTCGGTAGCTCCGATCCGGTTTTTCATCACGAGGTAGGCCTCTATGTTATTTAGCTATGCATGTAATGTGCGTATCAGTGGGCGGGGCTGAACCGGCCGTGTTGAAGTAGGTGTTGATCTTCTTCTGCGGGGTGGTGTTTTATCCTCTTTGACGTCATAGCTCCCCACTTTGAAAAACAAGTCGTTTGCTGAGCCTGGTGTCAAAAGCTTTTATTGGACTAACAAAGATGTTTTCAGTTCTGAAACTTACAGGATATTCCTATAATATGATGACCTCTTAGATGTCAAAAGCTCAAGGAAAATTAGATTTCTTAGTTCATCACCCCTTTAAATCTAGTCTGGTTTTCTGGGTTTTTCAAGGTTTTAGACACTTGTCAGCTGGTTAGGCTGGTAGATCTCCTGGCTGCCAGCTAAATCAGCTTAACACATGCTTGTCAAAGCGAGTAGACTAGCTAAATCATAAAACAGCTAAGACTAGCAAACCAGTTTATGATAAATACATTAATATACTGTACTTTTATCAAGCAAACAGGAAAACTTCAGTGCCAACCGGTCCGGTCACTAATTATTTTTGTAGTTTTATAGCCATTTGCACAATGTCTTTTTGTTGAAGGATCTTTACAACAGCTCAGTTGCAGTGTGGGTTTGTGGAAACCTGAAGTCAGTATTAAACAGGACTGAATGGGTGAGAATGTTTTCAGGGTGCTGCTGGGGTTTTAATGACTGTTTTTGTGCAATGTCTGGCAGTGCTCGGTGTCTCAGGTGGAGTTTAACCAGCCTTGTGTCACAGCAGAAAGGTTTTTGGAGACAGGTGGTGTGGGATGGAGGTGTTCTATCCCTCCCTGTTTCTTCGAGAACAGAGACGCCCTGTGTTTCAGCAGCATCTGGACAAAATCAAACTAGGCCATACAGTGAGAGACCGAGGGCCTGAGAAAGAGAGAGGCCTCAACTTCCTTACAAATGGCTGCCGCTTTGCCATGGCCACTGTAGGTAAATAGTTCAACAGGAAATTGAATTATAAGGGGCAGAAATCATTGCCGTGTGACTAAATGCACCACCATGTTCTGTCTGCAGATGTATTAAAAATGTATTTTGGACAGTCAGTGAGAAATTTCAGACTGACATGTTAGCTTTATTCCAAGGCAGTACGTTGAATTGTTTAATGATTTCCCAAACATGGTCTCGCATAGCGGATTAATTGCGCTGATTTTTTGGCTCTGCGCTGTACCACATAAAGAGAGGGAGACATTTTCCCACAGTCTTGTATAACTCCGGCCTATACAATTTCCACATGACAGCTACATGTGAGAGGCCTATCATTAAGCCAAGCACTATTTCCATGTTCTCTGTCTCTAAATGTCAACATCTTTGGATTCTTAAGGCCGTTCTTTAACAATGACAGCTGTCAAATCTTTAGGAATTAGAGTGTCACGTACAGCCTCCTGTTTGTCTCCTCCTGTTGTCATGGAGACCGAGATTTTCTCATTCTTTGGAAGGTTTTCTGAGCACATCATGTGAAAATTATAGATATTTTTTAGCTTAATAAATGAATGATGGCAACACAGGAACTATTGCATTGCATAGTGTTTATATTTGAGTGAAACAACTGTCCAGAGATAATTGTACATGTCTATGTAATGTGTTTATACTAAGACATTTTTCAGGTTGTCATCCACCATTTTACCTCTTTATTGCTTCCTTAAAATAATTATTCACCTAAAAATACATTTTGACATCATTTCTCACCCTCATGCCATTCCAACCTATATTTTTCCTTCTGTGGAATACTAAAGAAGATATTTTGAAGAATGTTTGTCCTGTCCATACAGGACAGTGCAAGTCAATGGGTTCTAAAACAACATTTGAACTGGATATGGATTAACATATGGAAACATTTTTAAAAATATTTTCTTTTGCATCCCACAGCAGAAAGAAAGTCATAGAAGTTTGGACTGACATGAGGGTGAGTTTTTACAGTTACATTTGCGTCTGGACCTAAAATTGTTTGTTTTACTAATAATAATACAATTTCCATAAAATGGGATGAAGGCACGTCATGCAACCTGTCAGTTGATGGATTGATTTGTAAAATACCACAGAGTTTGATTGGATGCATAGCCTGTGATCTTCTCCATTTAAAAAGCTGATAACTAGATTGTAGTTATTGTCCTTGGTGTGAACTGGCCTTTTAGTCTGTTTATTTTCTGTCCACATTTATATGGTTGGTTGCGTTTTATTTGTATTGTTTATGCGACTCATTTTGGAAAACGACTGTGTCTGAGTCTGCCGGCACTGTTCATTCAACTTTTGTTTCAAAGGAGCAAGGAAAACTTCTAAACTTTCTGAATAAGGTGGTGTAGTTCTTAACAGCCAGGCAGACATTAGTTATTCAGAGAGTAGAAAGAGTTGTCCTATCCTTGACTTGTGTGAGCCCTTTTCCTGAATACTGAATGAAAATGGAAGCGCATTTGCCTAATCAGCAGAAATCAGACCGTGTTCACCCACAGCTGCTGCGCGCTGAATGCAGAAGAGACCAGACTGGGTTTGCTCGCCTTTAAATCAAAGCAAAGTAAGATGCTTTTGTCTTTTGTATGTCTTTCAGCCCTCTGGCTGGCTCACTTTAATCTGATAACCTGAGCAAGACCTGCCTCTCACTTTAATGGAAGACTTGGATCATCTCCCAAGGCACCCTGGGATTTGTAGTCAGCACTCTTTGACATCGTCTTTGAAAGTTGCTGTTGTCCCCAGACTTCCTCTGCACGGTAACAGGATGAGGTTAATGAATAGCAAAGTGAATTAGTCCCAGTGGATACGGATTCCCTATTGGGTTGGTTCTCTCATTCTCTCTCCCTCGCTCACTCACAAGCAGAAACACCTTCTCTTTTGTACCACTCAACTGTGCAGTAGATTGAGACACGTTGTGGTCCCAAAGAGGCTGATTACTCTAGCTGTAACCCAGGAGATGACTCCTGTCCTTGGCCAGGAAACCAGGATGGGAGAAGTGACAGGAAGTTGGGAAGGGGGCCACTGGCTAATTAATTACGAGTGAGCTTGTGGGAATATGGAGCCTAAATGCAAGTCATCTCCCTAGATGAGTGTGTGTATGTGTGAGAGAAGTGTGTGTTAACACACACCGGTCCCTGTGAAGGGATGCAGTTAACAGTTTGAGCCCAGGGCACCTTGCAAACCAGTGGCTGAGGGGTTCCGGAGCAAAGCTGTGCTCTGTAAATGATGCAGATGCCAGATGTACCACAGCTTGCTTCCTGTTTAACCTTATTCTCGTGACGTCCTTAATGCTTTTTAATCTTCTGTTGATAGTTAACCCTCCACTCGCAGAGTTTTCATATAAACATAAAACTATTAAACATGTGCTTTTCTTTAAAGGGGTAGTTCACCCAAAAAGGAAAATTCTGTCAGTATTTACTCACCCTCATGTTGTTCCAACCCCGTAAGACCATCGTTAGTCTTCGGAACACGAATTAAGTTATTTTTGATGAAATCTAAAAGCTGGATCACTCCTCCACACTAGTCTATAGGCTTCTTGAGGGATTGAAACTTGACAGCCTCAAAACGTTATTAATGACATCGTTAAAATAGTCCAAGTAACTACAGTGGCTCAATCTTAAAGGACAACTCTGGCGCAAAATGAACCTTTGGTCTAATTACACATTGTTACCTAGTCAACCGTTATCTGAGATTTGTTTTCATGATTGCCGAATGTAAATAGTTTTATCTCTAAAACAGTTTAGCCTGTAATGCTAGTATAACGCTAGTATATAGGGCATAGAGTATGACAAATAAAAATCGCTTGTTATTACCACTAACAAGGCTCAAAATAGCCCCACAGTAACACGGTAGCATAATAAGGGTCCCTACATTCGAACCGAAGCATTGAGAACTTTGTCAGTGTCCATACAGTTTAATAAGAAGATATTTTATCCACACAGTCAACTTCGCGAATAAAGGAAGAAGCCATCTTTGAAATATAGTCTCTACCAGTCGATCTACGAACGCCGATCCAAGTGCGCTGAACTGTGCAGAATCTCATATGGTCCGTTGTTTCCGGAAGAAACACAAACACGAACCATTTTCTTGTCTTCAATATGTACATGCTGCCTACTGGTCGCGCTCACCTTATCACCTTATTCACATCTCACCAGCACACTTGGATCGGCGTTCGTAGATCGACTGGTAGAGACTATATTTCAGCGATGGCTTATTCCTGTATTCGCGAAGTTGACTGCATGTATAAAATATCTTCTTATTAAACTGTATGGACACTGACAAAGTTCTCAATGCTTCAGTTTGAATGTAGGGACCCTTATTATGCTACCGTGTTACTGTGGGGCTATTTTGAGCCTTGTTAGTGGTAATAACAAGCGATTTTTATTTGTCATTACTCTATGCCCCATATACTAGTGTTATACTAGCATTATAGGCTAAACTGTTTTTATAGATAAAACTATTTACATTCGGCAATCATGAAAACAAATCTCAGATAACGGTTGACTAGGTAACAATGTGTAATTAGACCAGAGGTTCATTTTGCGCCGGAGTTGTCCTTTAAGATAATCAAACAACGAGAACACTTTTTGTGCGTAAAAACTAACATAAATAACAACTTTATTTAAACTATTCACTTCCTTCTCTTTGCGCCTCTAGTCAGTTAAACTTGTACAATCTTTTACGTTTAGATATTATTGTGAGAGGAATATTTTGCCTTTCCTCTCACTAACAAAATAAACACAACAAATATGACAGTGGTGAGAAAACAGCAGTTAAGAAAGTATCTGATCATAGCAAATTTTTTTCACCAACTCCAGCATTATGCATTATGTCGGCATTATGTTGACAGAAGAGGTAATTAAAATTACACTTATGATAGTTTTATTATGTAGTATAGATTGTATATTTCTGTTATTATAGACTATATAAATCTGGCTATGTGTGACTATAGTTTAAATTATTCCCTTTTCTTTTCATGACACATTGACATATCAGAATAACTATTTTGCCATTATTCTGAGCAACACTGTATAAGCATTAATTTCATGTGTCATAGAATGGAAGAGGGGCTCATGGGAGCGTGAGTAAAAATCACATCCTTTCGATCTTCCCCAGTCCTTCACATAAAAATCAGTCTACAGGCTTTCATTTACAACATAAGATGTCAGGGAAGGTCTCATTTAAAAAAAAATTCTTTATAAGCTGTTCTCACATTGGAAAAAATAGACAATAACATGAAAATTCTTACATATGGCTCCTTTAGCAGTTATATATTTTGAAATATGTACTAAATATATTTGTAATTATGTTAGTGTATGTGCATATTTGCTTTACTGCTTTACAAATCCCTTGTTAAACAATTATATTTTTACTACATACATGTTCAAATGGCAATTGATGGTATTGCAGTTTACGGTAGTCGTTGACTTCCATAGTAGGAAAAAATAGTTTGAAAGTCAATGGCTACCGTCAACTCTCTGGTCACATCTCCAAAATACCTTCTTTTGTGTTCTACAGATTTGAAACAACTTGAGGGTGAGTAAATGCTGACAGAATTTACATTTTTGGGTAAACTTAAGCAACAAAATCCTATTTTCTTGGGTTGGCCAAAAGTTGAAAAAAAAAATCATTGATGCATTATCAGGGAAATGTTACATTTTTTATAAATGAATCTAAAAGCCCCACTGTATTTGCTCTATTGCTTTGCGAAGACTAAACAAATGAAGTTGGCTCTGAGTTTATTAGATTCATTTCTGTTCATATGCTCTGTGGAAGCTTTCAAAAGTAAAATAAAGGCCTACCATCTTTCCTATCTTAGAGAAAGGCGGTACTTGGCAGATAGTAAAAATAAATACAAGTGTACACACACAGAGATGGATTTTATGCAGACTGCCACACTAGTCCTTGGTGCACAGTTCTAATACATGCAGGCTCGAAGGCTTGTCACTCTTCTTGTTGTGGTTGGGGTCTCAGTGCTTTGATGAGAGTTAATCTTAATTCTCACACACATACGCTCCTCAAATCTCTACTATACAGCCTCCTGCTGTGGCACCAGACTCTGTTTGTGTTTATGTGGTTATATGCAGGTGTCTGCTGTCTGTACAGGAGTGATTTAAACTGCAGGATAAAGTTAAAATACAAAAAGTCATTTAATACAACTTAAAAAGTTTTAAAACTCAAGGAAACAATAGTATTTTAACAAATATGTTAAAACTCAATAGATTATTAGTGACCCAGTGGTCAACATGATATTTTTTTTACACAGGTCACATACATTATCGTTCAATAGTTTGTAGTCAGTAAGCTTTAAAAATAAAAAAATAAATAAAAAATAATCAATTTGAGATAAGAGGTATTTATACCATTAAACCATCCTGCAAGTCCCATAGCTTAAACATCCTCCTACATTTGTATATGAATCATGACTTCCTTCTAAACGAGACTAATAATTATACATCTTCGCACCAATTGTACCATAAGCCCCACCTACTGGCATACAGTGGCTTAAACAGCTGACATTTTCTTACACTGGATTCTTACACGTTGTGTCAAAAGTGTGTCAAAATATGTGTCAGCAATGCATAAAACACATTATAATCACTGATGCTGTCTACACTGGATACAGTATACAGATATACTAACAGTGGCCATTTACTTACAGGCCTTGAGCCGTCCCTCAATCCTCTGGGGTCAACTTTCATTTGTGCACACTCACAATAAAAACAAAACTTTGTGCTTTTGTAAAATAAAATAAAAAATAAAAATAAATAAAAAAATCACAGTGCGTCTTCTTTCTGAAAATGCGTCACAAAAATTAACCTTCACTCATGCTTGCCTCACCTTGATAAACAAAGCATCAAGCTTCATCAGTTTCCTTGCTTTTCATTGTTTTTGAGAGAAGATACGCTGTGAGAAATAGATATATTTATAGATGGATTTTATTTGTCCTTGAGAGGAAATTTGTTTATAATAAAGGTCCTCTGAAGCAAAGCGATGCATTTGTGTAAGAAAAAAAATCTATAGTTAAAACGTTATTAGCTATAATAACCTGCTGACTTTCACATGATTCTATTCAAACTGTTTTTCTTTGAGAGAGGGTCATTTCAGATAGAGGGTCAGCATGAAGGTTAATAATAACCTTTTTTTTCACATACATAATTGTTTTGTGTGTGTGTGAAAAAATACTTTATTAACATTAAGTGAACCTCAAGGAACATAAAAAACTATTTCATGACCCCTTTAATACTTTTATGTGGCACCAGAGATGGGAGCAGAAGACTACTAAAAATTCAGCATTGCCATCACAGGAATACGTTACATTTTAAAGGTGCTCTATGCGATGTTTGGTGGCGTCACTTCCTGTTGACATTCAAAGTTTTGTCAAACAAAATGAAGGCTAGCTAGACCCTCCCTCCTTCTCATCCGCGCACTAACCCCCCAAACCCCACCGCCAGATCATTCTTGTCGGTTATTGGCTGGAACACTGTTTCTATTTCGTGTTGCAGGTTTGCCTAGTTTGTTTTTGTTGCCCTTTGTGGAGCCTGGGGTGTCTACAGAGCATTTTTTAAGGGGACAGGCAGCTAGTGGATAGAGAGGAGATGTTTGCTGTACATGACAAAAAAAAATTTGGCCTAAAAAACACGTGGCATCGCTTAGAGCACCTTTTAAGCACCTATTATGGAAAATTCACTTTTACATGATGTTTGAACATAAATGTGTGTTGGCAGTGTGTGAGCAAAACCACCCTAGAATGATAAAAATCCACCCAGTGTTTTTTTTACAATCTCAATAAATCATATGCACTGTCTCAGAACGAGCTGTTCTAAGATCCAGAGCTTTGTGACGTAGAATTGAGCAAGGGGTTTGATTGACAGTGTGGTTGTGGCATAGACCCCGACCTCGGTGATCTGTACACCATCCTCCATTGTTTCAATGACAGCCGGTAATGTCTCTTAGTGTTCTGTCGTGGACTCTTGGGTTAATCTTGTTGTTGTGGCTTAAAAGTTAATCCTCAAGTGTGGATTGTCGCCTACTGTTTGTGATCCAACGTCACCTCCAGTAAGTTATGATTTTTGAGCAAATAGTAATTTCAGTCTGTCAGCCAATTCAACAACAAATGCGTCTGAAGTTGTTGTCGTCGTAGGATGTCTGTGTATATAATTTAAACCTTGTTTGTATAGTGTGTAACCTCACATTTATAAATATATATATTTAAAGATATTGTATTTAAAACTGCTTATGTGTTGTTGTTCTTTAAGTTAGCCATCTTCTCACATTTGCCACAGAAGCATCTGTATGATCCCTCGCATAAATGTAATTTCGCTTGTACGTAGCAAACTTTATCACAGAATGTGTATGTAGTTTCAAAGAATTGCGCCAGCGTTAGTGTTTTTGTGTGTCTGTGTGTGTGTGTTGCACATCCATACTTGCAAAAAGACGCGATTACGACTCTATAAGTACTATGTATCAAATAACCATACCGAGACGTACTGAGTCCATTCTCATTTGTGTTTATTCTGTCGGAGTACTATTTATATATTCCGATACATTTGAATCATATAACATTAGACGTTGTTTTTTGGTCTAATGACTGTACATAACATTAGTCGTTCGCGGTCAAAACACTGGTGTAAACACAGTTTGATGTCGCGATTTTCACTGCCCAGAGCCTGTTAAACTTGAGCCAACCAACCCCGTGACGTCACACGTTAGAATACTCCACAATGGCGGTGCCCTGGCAGCGAAAGATATAACGTTTTTTCTGTTTTTCTTCTAAATGTTTACATTTGTCATGTTTCTTATTTAATAGTTGATTATATTGGAAATCCATCTTGTAAATCATGTAAACTTGATTTACTGCTTCATTTCCCCTTTAAGGTGGTATACACCCAAAACAGCTCATTTTAAAACAGGCCCCAAAATGACATTTTCAAATGGTTATAATAAATTAACTATGGGGTATTTTGAGCTGAAACTTCACAAATATATTCTGGGGACACCCAAGACCAATATTACATCTTGTAAAAAGGGGCATAATAGGTGCCCTTTAATATATAGTAAAAGAGTAAACAGTTATTTTAAATTGTAATAATATTTTACAATATTACTGTTTTACAGTTCTTTTAATAAAATAAATGCAGCTTTGCTAAGCATAAAAGACTTCTTTCTAAAACAGTACGGTAGTGTAAATGCCATGGGAGCTCCAGAGCTGGCAGAGGGCAGCAGTGAGGCGGATGCTGTTACACGAGTTCTTTAGGGAAACCGTGGGGTCAATGTTTGGCTAACAATGACCCAGTTTTCTCTGATGTGTCTGCAGCTTCTGGCAATCACATTCTGCCATGTGCCTGTTATTTACCACTGCTAACATCTCTAGTCTATAATAATGGCCTGTTCTCCCTCTCTCACTCAGTGTCTCGGTTTCTCAAGAGGGACTTGAGAAACAGAAAGACACAGATCCATTTTCAGCTTTCTCTGCTCCCTCTTCTTTATAATTCCCTATGATAAGACGTAGACCATTCTGAATGGCCATTTTGAAAGGCAGAGTACATTTCAGGAGTTCGCTAACTAGAAGCAGATCAGAAGATCTGGCCACTATTTGATGTGTGACGGATTCAAACACAGCTCTGTGTATTTGGAGACTGGGCTTAGGGGCACTGGCTTAATAAAAATCCAAAGTGGACCCCAAAGACATATTCACACATACACACTCTTTCCTTCATCATTGCAGCTCTCAGTGTATCGGTAACAAGGTTGAAATCCCTCTCCAACCCTCTTGGTTTTTGGTCTGTGGATTAAGAAGCTCCTTCACCACAGCAGCTCATTCTTTAAAGGGTTAGTTCGCCCAAAAATATAAAGTCTGTCATCATTGACTCACCCTCATGTCATTCCAAACCTGTATGCATTTCTGTTGAACATAAAATAAGATATCTTGTAGAATGCTGATAATCAAAGTTTTGTAGTATTTTTGTCCATTCAATGGAAACTCTTTGGTTACTAGCATTCTTCAAAATGTCTTCTTTTGTGTTCCACAATTTCCATTTTTTTTAAGGTGTACAATCCCTTTAAACTAGAATCTCCTCAGAGAGGGACCTGTCAGTCTTGTGAAAAACACAATTACTGTAATTAGCATGTCAATTGATTATGCGTTCAGCCCTTCCACGCTGTCATAATTTATGACAGCACAATATCTAATCGATTCCAAGATGAATGGGCGGCTGTGTCTCGTTACTGAAACGAAATTAATGCTAAATACATGCTGTCTGTTCTTGCAGCCGCTTTCAGGTCCTTTTGTGTCAACTGTCGGACAGATATACAGACTTCCTAAGTGCCGTGTAGAGCACTCTAGGACATTTTGTACTCATCCCTTACTCTATTTGTATGACGGCATAGGTGTTTCCTCTTTGTAGATTGTGACGTCTAAATCTGTCTTTCCATAGCGCTTGATATGAATGCAAACTGTTAGTTTCTTCTAAGAGTTGAAACTAGCTGTATTTTCCGAAGGTCTGGCGCTTGAGAGAGACTTGTCCACAGCAATCATCTCTGCACTATGTGGCATCACAGATGGCTCTCATTTTCTCCTCTCATCCCTTTGGCTCTAGGGAGGTGGATGCCTTCATTTAAGATGAACGGACAGCAAAAAAAAAAAAAAAAAATAGAAAATGATGTGTCCATGACCGTCTTGTCATCGTGTTCATTTGTGTCTTTTGAAAATGAACAATAGGAGAAGAAGGTTTGGGGCCGAGGGAGGGAGGGCTGGAGTGCCATATCAAGGTTTCCTTCTTGTTCTGTCTGTCGAGGCTGTTTGAGAGCTGCCATCTCTGTCATTCGTATAAAATTAGGCCTTTTCAATATGAGTCAGGGTATATTGAAAGACAGCTGGAATCATTTTTGCTTGATTTCTGTTCCTGTGGGACAGTGGGTGGCGTGAATAAACTATCAGCCCTTAAAAAAAGAAAAGAACATGATAATGAAAGAAAACTAGCTTATGTCACTTCTCCCTGAGCCGCCCTATGAGTTCAGAGACTGAGTGTCAATGAAAAAGATTACTTTGGGTAGTAGATTTGATGTTAAATCAAATTGTACCCCTTTTTATTAAAGCCCAATGTGTTTTTCATTTACCTAAATAGCATAACTATATTATCAAGGATTTGGACAAATTGAAGTCAATAGAATCAGAAACAACGTGTTTGGAGGTGTAAGCACTACCTCTTTCTCATAAACATTCAAACCTTACCATATTACCTATAATTTAATTATAGTATGTGTATGTATGTATGTGTTTATGTATATGTGTATGTGTGTATATATATATATATATATATATATATATATACACTAACACTATATATATATATATATATATACACTAGGGATATCAACGCATTCTCATCCCAAGGCGCCATATTTTGACACTTTTGCAAAAGCGTAAATATACAACGCACAGGGTACCCTTTAGCGCCAAATGAGACGGTTAAGTTTAGGTATGGGGTTGGGGTAGGGTTAGGCCACTAGGAGGCGCCTTCTGCCCGCTTTATTTTTACGTCTCATTTGGCGCTAAAGGGTACCCTGTGCGTTGTATATTTACGCTTTTGCAAAAGCGTTTGTATATGGCGCTTTGGGATGAGAACGGGCTGGGGATATATATATATATATCACTAGGGATGCACCGATATGACAATTTTGGCCGATACCGATAACCGATAATTCTTTATATTTGAAAGCCGATAACCGATATTTTCTGGCGAATAAATCTAAATCCAAATTTATACAATTTTTGATTTTCCTCAATAAAAGCCAAGATACAAAAACAATTATGATGTTCTTATTTTAATGTTGCGTAGCTGATATGACAGACTTGCGCTGCTCATTTACTTCGCATTTATATACAAAATAATTCGCAGAATCATCGTAGATGATCTGTCCTTTTAAAAGTCAAACTGAAATGTGGCACAAGACACAGCCTGCAGTCAGTACAAACACAGTCTGTCCAGCTTTGCAGTTCTTTAAAGGATGGATGAGTCTGGCAGATCACCATCGTTCTCTTCTGGAGCCACCACAGGTCGCTCGCCACATCTGCCCTGATCACAGGAGGTTTGCCTGGGGCTACAGGCAGGTCAGAAGGATCTTACTGGTACTGGGAGGGATAGCAGGCATCCCTGGGGCCCAGGAAGGTCCAGTGAGTATCGGATCATAAGAGATACTCACAGATGCCAGCTTGTTCATGGAGGGGGCATATACTGCAACCACAACCCCCCTGGCATGACCATGGGCGTTTTGACGGGGCACTGAGCCGCTCCATCTGTTCCAGAGAATCGAGCTCTGTGTTCAGAGCAGAGAATGGAGCTTAACATGCCTATTCTGAGACATCAGATTCCATCCCTCTGTCTTGCATGGCAGAATGCCAGTTTAGCACCAGGCCTGACAGACAGACCGTGACCGAGGGTGATGTCCTATGCTACTTGTTCACATGAATCTGCTAACAAGTTCACAGAGCAGTGAGGATTTGTTCACTGTTGATGGTGCTAAATTCATCTTTGTTGAAAAGGCAAATGGACTAGGAATGACAAACAAAGTTTTGTTGCAAATTTGAAAGGAATTGTTCATCCAAAAATGAAAATCCTGGCATTATATAGTCAACCTCATTTGACTTCTTTGTGGAGGTATATTTTTGAAGAATATCTGTTAATGAGACTAGCAATGTCTGACACGTAAAAGATTAATTTTCAATAAATTGGTTGCTCTGATTCACAAAACTGGACTGAATAATTCATTATCGAATCAGTTTGATCTTGTTTAATTATCCAGACTCACTGAAGTGGAAGATTTGAGAATACCTAACATTTTATTATGGACTGGTTTTATATACAGCATGTGCATCTTTTTTTTTCATTTATTGTATATAAAGCGACAAATGCACTATTTAAACTTTCTTCTTTTGTTTTCCCACATAGAACGTCAAACAGGTTTGGTATTAAATAAATTATGATAATGTTTTCATTTCTTTTTTTTGAATTTGTACTAAACTTTTAATTACAAAAAAATTAATAATAATAATAATAATGCATGACACAAAGCTGATAAGTGACTGTCAATTTTAGCCCAGGCTCATTGGAAAAATGTACCTGTGGCAACATTTTTGAAAAAAAAAGTGAAATGGCCAATGAATGTGACACTAAAAGCTTAATTTTAAAATAACATACACCTACACTAATCCATAAACCTATCTGATAGTGTAAACAATAGCAAATAAAAACATAGTCGTAACCATTTTAGCTTGTTTTTGAACTCTTGTCTTTGAGCTCTCGTCTTTCACGGGATTCATACCCACGCTCACTCCATCACAAGTAGGCTACAATTCTGTATCATGAGCTACAGTATGGAACCAGCTTAGTTACGTCAGTAAGACTGAAAATATAGAGCTGGTTAAGTGATGCAAACCCCAAAATTAAGTGTTCTGAGGTCAAAATATGATTGTGCAAGGAGCCGCGTGAAAACAAGTCTTCATGGTGTGTACGTATTGGTACGTATTTTGCGTCTTGCAAAAAATGTTGCCACAGGTAGGCTGCATTTTTCCAATGAGCCTGTGTTTAAGAATTATTCTTACTTGAATAAAACACATTTAAAGAGTATTTTAGTTGCTGCCATCTGCTCTCTGATTTGATGACTATTCTGAGCCAGCCATCTTTAAACCCATATTTGCACACAAATACTGTATGCATATGTGTAAAGACACACACACACAGACAGCTTTCAACTCCATCAAGGTGGACAGGATGGAGCATGTCGTGGCTTGGAATGCAAAGGTATCAGAGAAAAAAAAAACATGTTCCTTTTTCCAGCCTGAGGTCATGAGTGTGTAACACAAAGCTTTGGGCTGTAAAATAATAATAAATTTTTTTTGGAAGCAGCTGTCAAAAATGGCCTCAGTTTTAAGGTAGCTTTAGAGAAATATTTTTAGTAATTACTGTGGGAACGCTCAGAGTGTTTTTAAAATGATGTGGCTGTGACAGTTTCCCAATGAACAGATGATTAACTATTTATGTCATGAGTGGAGAGGAAGAAAACAAAAAGTAAGCTATATGGTCAGTTTAGGAACTGCTTTGGATGTGTCCTTTCAGCTGCTTTTTAATGTGATGGATCAGGTGTATTTTTCACGCTTCCTACCGTCAAAGTATAATTATGAGATGCAGATGGCCGAGTGCTATCGAAGAAGTATTCGTCTGTTAATGAGGTGCTCTTGATTTGTATTATTGTCTTAGTTTTGTTGTAGTTATGTATATAATTGGTCAGTAGTGGTTATGAATTGTCATTCTTGAAGTTAACGTTGACTTCCCCCAATAGAAGGGTTGTGCAAAAATAGATATTTTCAAAACTAACTTGGTTTGACTAATTGGTTTTATGAATGTGACAAAAATAATTATGCATGAAGAATATTTTGCAAGTTTAAGATTCCAACTGAATTCAACTGAATGCTTTTCTTATGGATTTCAAGATGTAGAACTTGACATGTTGGTTACATGCACTTACACTATCATTAAAAAAAAATAGGGTTGGTAATATTTTTTTATGTTTTGAAAGAAGTCTCTTATGCTCAACAAGTCTGCATTTAGCGCTGAACAACCAACCAGAGCAACGAATTGCTGTGGCTGAGTGAGTTCCATGTGTCTTCCCTCCAGCGGAGAAAGGTTTTTTTTTTAATACTTTATTTTCAGCTTTTCAGTTTACAAAAACAGAAAAACAAGTAGACTAAAAATAAAATAAAAATAAAAGTAAAAAGAAATCGCCCTCCCTCCCTCCCTCCCTCCCTCCCTCCCCAAAAGGGTGCTCCAATATTCTATAGTAGAAATGTAATGTAACAACAATGTCATCGAGGTCAGTCACATTCTAATATCACATTATCCACATGATCTAGATAAGGTTGCCAGATTTTAATAGAAGTATTGTATCCCTTTCTAAGGTTATATGTTATTTTTTGGCACAGATTCATTATGGCACACATCTATTCATTTCTAAATACCACTTAGTTATAGATAGAGGGGAATCAGACTTCCATGTGACAGCAATGCATTTTCTAGCCACTGCCAGAGCTATCTCCAGAAAATGTTTCTGAAACCTGTTTAATATTTTATAAATTTTCATGAAGTTTCCCAGCAGACAAAACTCTGGGTCAAGCGGCAGAGCAAGTTGATATATTAAACGTTTGCCATATCCGGTCATCAAAACTCCGAACATTTACATTATTAATTTAGCTGACGCTTTTATCCAAAGCGCGTCTGGAGCAACTAGGGGTTAAGTGTCTTGCTCAGAGACACATTGGTGTCACCACCCCGAACACATCTTCCTTTTTTAAGAATGACTTAAGTGACGTTTTCTCAAACTCCAAGTCACCCAGAGTCGCGGCCAAAGCCGAATCGAAAGACCGCTGTTCGCCAGCAGCATCTTGTTTGTTTTCAAGTAGCAGGGAAATCACCTATAGAAATCACGGCACAGAACCGTCACAACTCTGCCGTTATTGTGTTAAGCCTGCCCACCAACTCTATACATGATGTGATTGGCCTGACCAGAGTTTGGTTTTTCCACTTCGAAAGCCAACAGAGTTGCTAGACCACACTGGCGGCAAACTGCCATTAGGGTGGGTCTAGATTTCTAGGCTACTGATTTGGTGCACAAGAAACATTTCTTATTATAAATGTTGAAAACCAGTTGTTCTGCTTACATTTTTTATGGATACCATACTTAAAAAAAGAATTGATAAATAAAGCTCAAAAGAACAGCATTTATTTACAAATGCAAATCGTTCGTAACATTTTAACTGTGTACAGCCACTTTACATCATCTTTGCTGAGTAAAAGTCTTAATTTAAAAATGAAATCTTAGAGACCCTAAACTTTTAAAGTGTTGTGTAAATGTATGTGACCACAAAATACACTGCAGTTCTTCTCATGCAAGTAAACCTGTGTGCTGTGTGTGCATATTAATGAGAGTTAAACCCCCGGTAGTTTCAGACTAAAATGCATGTTTGAGCTGTTTTAACTGAAACCAACTTGCACTGGCATATCTTAAAATATGTCAGTTCCATTGTTTTGTCTCAAGATTTTTTTTTCTAAAGTGCATTTATAAAACCTACTTAAATTTCCCAATTAAACTAAGGCCTAATCCTGGCTTAATCTAAGCCTTGTCTGTGAAACCAGGCCATCTGAACTAATCATAAGATGTTCATGGAAAAAACGAACAGGATGCAGTCATTAATCTTGCTAACACAGTGGAACAGAACACAAGGCATCGGGTACATGAGATAAAGAGGAAATGAAAGGTGGGCTTTCTCATCTTCATTCATTGTACAATATTTATATGAATCACACATAGCACTAATGTTCTCTCTGACCCGCATAGTTGTCTGTGTAAATTGTTTAGTATTTGTTCTACATGCTGCCGCGCGCGCGGCGGGCAAATGTAGAGTAGCGTTGCATATCCCTGTTGTGCCTGTGGGTGTAGTGTGACCTTTGCCCTCTCGCAACGGTGCTGTGGCTGGCAAGCTCCTCAGGGACTCGAATGGAGTCGCATTCATTACGCCTCAGTGCTTAATTAGCTGTTTAACGCAGCAGAGAGGAGAGCAAGCTGTTACTACTCACCACAGGAGGAGCTGTCTGCCCTACAAATTTATCAACACACTGCTTTTCTTTTTACTTTCCTTTCTTTTGTAACACACTTTCTTCTGTCTAGTCAGCTCTTATTAAAGCCAGCCAGGCTTGACTGTACTTACCAAACTGATAATTACCTCATTAGGTTTTTTTTTGTAATTTCTGCTTAAAAAGTCTGTGTTTCAAGCGTGCAAGCAAGCGTATGTGCAGCCCTGCAGCATTTATCCTCTCAGTTTCATCCGACTTTGACTAGACAAACAAACACAGAGTGGTTGATTGATTTCCTATTGACAGTCTTTGTGCTTGCCATTGTTACAGCTGCAGATCAATCGCACATATCAGACAGAAATCAGTCCAGCCGACATCCCAGTCAGATACACACAACACAAGCCTGATAGCTCATATGCATGCTTAGTTCATGTATTTAAGTGATCAAATCACCTTTAGATCGAAAGTATACTCCCTATAGTTTACAGCATTAGCAGATATTTTTTTTAATCCTTGTGAAGCGTTTAATTGAAAGACAAAGACAATTTTTTTCATTAAACCATTGTTTAAAAAACAAACAAAAAAACAATTTTAGCTTTCTAAACTCGAACCGAATCGAACCAAGATGTTAAAACTGTGGGAAAACTAAACCATCAGTTTTGTGTATCGTTATACCCCTATTTATGATTGATATAATATCATATTGTTGGATGCAGCCATGTGGGTTACTTCAACATCTATAATTAAGATGATTTCTTCTGTAAAAAATGCTTTTGGCAAGGTGCAATGAGTCTTCTTTGCGTCTTATTGTAAAATGTCCTTTCAGCTGTTTAGAGCAATCTTCTTTTCAGAAAATGCAAATGTTCTTCCTCTGCAACTCAAACAAATGTGATCTTAATTGAGTTAGAATTTAAACTGTCAATTCTGTAATGATTGATAATAAAACACACCACACAATAGCTCCCAGTTAGGAACACTCTAATGAAGTGCAAAGCACCTGCCTGAAGGGGATTTGACTATTAGAGTTTGTTTCCAGGGAAACTATAGATTGCAGAATGTTGATATCTGTTTGTGGGTTGAATAGAGTGTACGGAGCATTTCAGCAGCGTAAAGAGAAAATGAGAGACAGAAATATGCTTATAGGTGATGTATATAATAGTTTTTTCATACATTTTTCATGATGCAAAGTGACAGACAGCACTATCAAAAAATTCTTTGTTTAAGCATTCTGAACGGCTCAACCAATGCCACGAGTTTGGGGCAGTGGGACTATATTTACATTTACATTTATTCATTTAGCTGAAGATTTTATCCAAAGCAACTTACAATTGTTATATATGTCAGAGGTCACGCGCCTCTGGAGCAACTAGGGGTTAAGTGTCTTGCTCAGGGACACATTGGTGTCTCTCAGTGGATTTGAACCCGGGTCTCTCACACCAAAGACATGTGATTTATCCACTGCGCCATCACCACCCTATATTTTTGAACAACCAATGGTAGATGAGAAGAATGCGTTGTTGTCGTTATTTTTGCTGTGGAACATACACACTCCTGTGGACTTAAGTTTTTAACGGCAGGTATAAAGCCCCTTTCAAACCTTATCTGAGAAATCAGAAAGATCTAAAGACAGAGAGAAAATGGCGTAAAGTCCACAAGCTAATCCAAGATCTCTGAGCGAAGTTGCAGAAATGTGACAATAGGGAGTATGTCGAACATCGCATGAACAAACCGAAACACTCAAACATAAAGGAGTAATTCACTTTTAAAAAAACTTCTGCTTATAATTTACTCACCCCCATGTCATCCAAGATGTCCATGTCTTTTTTCTTCAGTCGAAAAGAAATTAAGGTTTTTGATGAAAACATTCCCGGATGTTTTTCCATATAATGCACTTTACTGGTAACCAAACAGTTCAAGGTCCAAAAGATAGTTTCAGTGCAAACTGTTCAAAAACCTTTAAACGATTCCAGACGATGAATAAGGGTCTAACTTTATAAGTTTAAGTTTTATAAGCTCAAATGCTCGCCTTGCACTGTTCTGTGTGACTCTCCTGTTTGAACTCATTCATCAAAATGAACGAATCTTTTCCTGAGTCAGTTCGTTCATTTCGTTCGTTGAATGAACCAAATGACACGAAAAGATTCGTTCATTTTGATGAACGAGCTCGAACAGGGGAGTCACGAACGCACATCACAGAACAGAGCAAGTCGACCATTTGAGCTTATAAAACTAGATTTTTTTTAAATGAGCAATAGTTTCGCTTGATAAGACCCTTATTTGTCGTCTGGAATCGTTTAAAGCCCTTTTAACAGTTTGCAGTTTGCACTGAAACTGTCTTTTGGACCTTGAACCGTTTGGTGCCCAGTAAAGTGCATTATATGAAAAATCCAGGAATGTTTTCATCAAAAACCTTAATTTCTTTTCGACTGAAGAAAGAATGACATGGATATCTTGGATGACATGGGGTGAGTAAATTATGAGCAAAAGTTTTTTTTTAAAGTGATCTACTCCTTTAACAGCATATGAACTGACGCCGAGTTCACTTTGTTATGTGCATTTATTCTATTTAAATATCTAAACGAAGTGTGAAGGAAAAAATAAAAAAAAATATGCATATGCGAGGGATATTGGTTATGCTCATCTTTGCTTGCTCCTTTTAAGTTATATTGAGTAAAACAGACCTGAACCTGAAGCGATGTGATCTGTATTACAGAATACAGAAGTTAAGTTGTAGATAACCCCTATTTAAGTGTTGTCTCTGTGATATTGAAGTATGCATGACGTAATTCCCAAACCTGGAGTTACTGTTTACTTGAATGACTTCCAGGCAATAGGGTGGCAACAGTGGAGATGAGAGCTGATCTGTGTTTAGGAAGCTGGAAGTCTGTATATGTCAACCTTGTGACTACAAGATCACAGTTAACTTTTGTTTGTATATGTGTGCTTGTGTTAGAGGGGAGTGTATGTGTCTCTCTGGTCCAAACCTTCCAAATCAATACCTTGTGTGTATGTAATAAAACAGCTTAAACCACCCGGTTTGCTGGTGTTAGCTGGTTTAGATGGGAGACAACCTGGCTTGTATTTTTATTATTATCATATGTGTTTGGTTTGCATGTAATTTAATTTTTACATTGGAAGTGCTTTTTTATGTGGACAAGTGTTCCAACATTGCTTGCATGCAATAATATATATGCTACAACAAGAAAAGGTGGCTGTCTTAATGTGGCATAATTGTATTTACACAGGAATCACAATTGAGGGAAGCAATCAATCATGTACCTGAATGTTACATTTTTGACGTTGCACCTGTGAGCTTCAGGGCAAACCTAACGCTGCTTTTAGGCAACACCCATATTCTTCAGGTTTTTTTTTGTGTGCTACAAATAACAAGTACAACTGGATTCCACTGAGAGATATATATCTGAGAAGTTTTTTTGGTAACACTTTATTTTGATGGTCTCTTTTGAACATGCTGTTGACTAAGTTACTTTTCAACTATATGTCAACTAACTGTCATTAGAGTATTAGTAGATTGTCTGCTTAATATCTGCAACCCTTTTATTGTGACGGTCTTCCAACAGATACTGACTATAAGTCATTTTGAAACTACATGTCAACTTAATCTAATCCTAACTCTACCAGTCTATTAGATACTCAACTAACACTCCAATGAGAGTTAGTAGACATGTAGGTGCGACGTTACTTATAGTCAACAGAATGTGTTAAAGGACCATCAAAATAAAGTGAAACCATTTTTTTAAAGTAATTGGGCTGAAATAAAAGTTGTGCTCTGTTACAGATAGGGTTGCAAAGGGTGGAAAATTTCTGGTAAATTTCCGAAAGTTCCCAGTAAATTTTCATGGGAAGTTAAGCTGGGGGAATTTTGGAAATATTCCATATTAGAAACTTTCAATGGGAATTCATTGTAATGCAATCGATCATTGTCTCATATCCAAGCATAAATATAAACAGAAGTCATAAGAAATTAATGTAGATTTCCAGAGGAAAATGTGAAGTGGTGCTTGCAGTGACAAAACTCACCACTCAAGGTTGCTAGGGTGTGGTACATGGTTGCATACGAACCAACAAACTTGTCTGTACGATGTTCTGGTGCTGAGATTTGGCTTATTCTTGTGTTCAGGTGGATGTTAGGTGGTTGCTAGGGTGTTCGCTATGGTGTTCCTAGGCAGTTGCTAAGGTGTTCTGGGTGGTTGTATGTGATATTTGCAATTTAAATATTTAATAAATTTATTTCCCCATAATATCCCCATAATAATCTTTACTTTGTTTAGTCCACAGGCTCAAATGTGTGCCTTCATTTGTCTTGTGCTTTGGGTTTCTGTACATGTGATTGAGGCATGCAGAGTGCCAGTAGGGGGTGTGGTCTCAATAGCCATGCAGTAAGCAGTGTTCTATGTGCATGTGATTGAGGAATGGCATGGATATTCAAGTATACTTGAATGGCATCTGTTTGTTTTAGTCAAGATTAAGCTAAAGTATACTTTCCTCAACAATATTTAAGTTCCCAATGAAGAGCCAACCCTCAACTTTGAAAATTCCCACTTTATTCCCATTTATTCCCATAAATTTCTGTTAATTCCCTTAAATTCACATTAATTCCCATGGAAAGTTTCCTTCTTTGAAAATTCCCAGAATTTTGCAACCCTAGTTACAGATAAGCATGACACACACTCTCTAGATCAACAGTGTTCATACTTGCACACACTACAACATCTCCTAAAATGCTTTATTACAATACATACAATGTGTTTGTGAGTAAATAACTTAAAAGGAAAAGTAACATGCTATATTTTAAAATGTGACTCCGATAGTATTGTTTCATTTTAACAAATAGCATTTCTTTATTAGTTACGTGAAAAAAGTCTATGTAACCTGGCTTGCTTGTGGTTATAAATTCAGTATATATACTACAACAGATTTTTCTTTTCACATATAAAGCAGAAGGCAGTCTTTCTAATCCTATCTCATAAAAGATGCTTTCTTGTAGGTATTATAACCTGCTTTTATTTGCAATGCTTAAGATTAAAGAACTCTGTGAAAGGGCATGAATACTGACACCCACAATGTTGTGATGGGAACAGTAAATCCCTCAGCGGTGCCTCACCCGAGAATCAAACAGGCAAGATGCCAGTTCCCAAAGGCGGGCACATGGGAACACATCTGAAGCCTCAATAGTTGACAGCCAACCACACCTTCATTTGTGAAGGACATGGTCCTGTGAGAGCCATTAGCCTCGAGGAGGAGAAAGACAATGGCTGTGACAGCACACTGCTGGGATCCAAGTATTGAATAGTATTCTAATAGGAGCTGAATGTGATTGTACAGTGTTGTGTGACAGATAGAGGTGTGAAAGGGTAAAAGAAGCCGAGCTTTGCTGTCTCCGGCCAGCAGATTGTCAGTGGAACTGAAAAGAAGTGCATAACTCCACCATTCCCATGTGTGACAGACATCCCAGCAATGACTAGCCATCATTTCACCATCTCGGTCAACTATAGACCTGATATAGTCCAAAATAACCTTGAATTTGGTTACATGACGTTTTTGCCAAAATATTTTGCGAGATGTATGATGTTCCAAATTGGTTGTTTGGTTTCATTTCTTCAACATGTTATACGCATAGTCTGTGCGTCTATTCTTGGGCTATGGTTAGACCTCTATTAAATTTTCACTGACCCAAATTTTGCCTTGTTTTAGCCTAGACGTCAGGGCTGTGTTTGGACGGCTATTAGACATCTTTTAATCACAAACATGCTTGGTGGGACGAAGGTATGCTAGCAGCTAATGGAGTGAAATGCATGCATGTGCTCGTGAATGCATGAGCATATAGAGTGTCTCAGGCATTCCGATACAATCAGGACAGTCCTGATTTCATCCCAATGGAGATGTCGTTTGTCCTGATAATTAGTCTTAGCTTTAGTTGGATTGCTATAAATAAACTTACATCACTGACTTTTTCTCTAATGAGATGTAGAGCCTTAAATACCAGGAGTGGGTGGGTTATGTACTTTGACTCATTATTAAATAGTATGATGATTATACAAAAAATGACGTATCTTCTCCTCACAATATTGAGATAAGTTAACATCAGGTGTGAACATCCATAATTTTGCAAATGACATTTTTTTCTGGACACTCATTTTATTGGCTGCCATCTCAAGTAATCAAATATCGGTAACAATTTGCAATAAGGTCTCATTTGTTAACATTAGGTAATGCATTAAAAAGGGTGTTATAGGCTAATGCCTCTTTTTACGTAAAAGAGTTTCTGTTGTTCCCAGAGTTTGTATGTGAAGTTTTAGCTCCAAATAACCCTCAGATATTTTTTTTACAGCATGTTAAAATTGTCCCTTTTTGAGGGTCAGTAAAAACGGGTTGTTTCGTGTGTGTCCCTTTAAATGCAAATGAGCTGCTGCTCCCGCCAAGAGGGCGGAGCTTCAAGAGCTCCTGTGTGTTTGCTGCTCTGATTACCTCACTCAGACAAGCACTAAAATGTCAGAAACTGTTCGACCCTTTTATGTTTTAACTGGAGTTCGACAATGATGACTCAAGAGGACTCAAGAAGAAGTGACAAAATGTAGAATGCAACAAGACGTTTCTGAATGGTTAGTTGATGAATTTATGTTGCTGATGTGCAGTTAACTATCTTCAATTAGTATATTCTGTCATCGATAATCTAAAAAATCACTTGTGTTGGAACTGTTGTAAGTTGGCGTGACATGCTATTGCATTTCTGTTGCATGTGAAAAGCCAGATGTGACAGCAGACTCACAAATGTGCTCTACAACAACAACTCTGCCTCATATCAACACTGGTTGTGTGTTCCCAGGGGCGGGGTTTATGTACATTTTAGGGTTAGCAAAGAATGAACAACATATTTTTACAGAGCATATATTAACCTTTGTCTTTGTTGAAGTTACTTAAAGGACAAGTTCGGTATTTTACAAGTAAAGCCCTGTTTTAAGATCGTTTCTGATTAAATAGAATGGTTAAGATGCTTTCCAACAGGTGTTTTACCATTTGTTGTAAACTGTAGAGCTATTTTTCCGAACGCCTCACAACCGTACATTCTTTTCGTTGAGAGCTTGAATAATAGACACTCCAGCCCAGTTGGTGGCGAATAATGGACCTTTGCCAATTGCAAGCAAACCACTTGTTTAGTGTAGCCTACCAATACCGCGACTGCATAAGACTACAGAAAGAATACAAACAACCCCATTTCCGTTTCCGGCAGCGGAGTAATACCGTACATCACAGAACATACAATACAAGTCAATGGAGTTGTACAAAAACTATGATAAAACCTGTTGGGAAGCATCTTTTGCAGCGATTTTTGTGTGAGCATATCAGTGAACACCCCAGATTACTCTGGTGAGTTTCATGTCTTTGTAAAGTAAAGTTTTATGGGTTTAATGAAGGATTGTTTCTGTGCACCTATGCTATCATTGAGGTATGGGGGTGCTACCACAGAATCCAAAAATTCTCGGGACAGCAGCGAGAATTTTTAGCAGCAGCTGTCTAAAACAATCTTAACCATTCTATTTCATCAGAAACGATCTTAAAAAAGGGCTTTCTTTGTAAATATTACCGAACTTGTCCTTTAATAAAAATGTTCACAGTGCTTTAACTAATCCTATCAAATGCAACTTTTGATCTTGAAAAATGTTTGATTAATTGTAGGCTAAAATTATTACATGCTGCTGTAGAAGCATTCTTTGTTAGATCATGCTAATAATATAGTTAACTAATGTGTAATAAATGAAACCTTATTGTAAAGTGTTATGCAAATATCTCACTCTCCGCCTTCGCTTTCATTTCTTATTAAAAATCAAAGATGGCACTGCCGTGAATAAGGCGTTTAGAAAGAAAGAAATGCTGTTGTACAGGTAAGTAAGCTTTCCTTATTGGCTGAGTGAATGGGGGATGGAGGGGATGACTCTGGGAAATTAATAAGCATACAGTATAAGCATATAAATTACAAAACAATTGTTTTCAATGTGTATATTTAGCATCACAGAGCCCAAGATGTCAGTTTTAAAAAGATTTGCTGTTTTCAAAGAGGGAAGTGATTTTTCAGGACATATTTCAGTGATATCTGTCAGGTAACAGGGACAATTAAAAAATAGCTGATGTAGATGATGAGATTGTGGAACTAGTCATTGTGCCAAGTATCTCAGCCAGTCACATTCAACCTGCTAGCCTCTGCTTATTACTTAAAGGCAGCTGATAATTTAAGTGTCATCGCTCACAGATGGTCGCCACGCTGTCATCTGATAGAACGCTTCAGATCGGCACCTCTACTGCAGCTGTCAGTCACCATAGTTTACTGTAGGCATTCATGGCCAAGTGGAAATTGATTTATGAATAAGGGTTATTAGAGAGAGTCTCTCACACTCTCAGGAAGAGGGAGGGGAGGAAAAGGCAGATGGAAGGGTCTGTGTGTGTGTGTTCTGCCTGAGGGTGACTTGGAAGTGGGGTCATGATTTGAGAAATGTCTAGAGTCTGGTCATTATTTACAGCTGTCATTTTTAGAACTGACGTGATGAATGAAAAATATTTAAATTTGTCATGAAGTTGACTGTTAGTGTATTGAACTATATTGAGCCCTTGAGTAAGACACTTAACCTCAAGTTGCTCCAAGGGGACTGTTCATATAATAAGTGTAATGTGATATATGCAATTATTTGGTAAATGTCTGCAGGTTTAAAACAAAAGTTTTTGCAGGCAATAAACAGCATCTCGGCATAATAGTGAATGTTATGCTACTGATCCTGTCCTGGTTGCCCTAAACATCATGAATAATAGTGTAAAAAATACATCTTTTAAATGTCTTCCATAGTACCCAGATCTGTTAAAGTAAACAACTGTGAGCATATCTGAGTTGGCATTTGATTTAAGAGATGCATCTGAAAGAATCTGCTTCCTTGATGAGCAGACATTCTCACCTGATCTGGTGAGGACAACAGACAGGTGCAATTATATCTGATAATGACTCCCTGAAGAAATACGAGGAGAATAGAGGACCAGACATCACTGCTGGTCATATTTCTGACCCATATTCTCACAATACCCTTGCACATTTACCTTTGCAATGTGCAGACATGTATTGAAAGCACACAAAAAGAGCATTATTAATGAACACTTGTGAAAGACTCTAGATCCCCTGTATATGTAACAGTTCAGAGCAATAGAGAGGAACTTGGTGATTATATATCCTCTGATTGTGTGTCTGCAGGAACCTGAAAGCTTAGGACAAAAACTAGACATAGCCGTTCTCACACAATATTTCAATGCATTTGATAACTATCATCTCTACAGGGAGTTGTGCCGTCTATATATAGAGATTTGCAGTCTATGTGCATATTTCATGAGTCTGACCTTCTTAGACTTTTCTGCTCTTTTCTGAGTTTTGTACATTAGGGATGTTACTTGCTTACTTATGCCTCATAGTTCCCTACAGAACAAAAGGCTGTGATGATCAGGTTCCATCTTATTTTATCCTTGGCAGCATGTTGTGCATTCGCCCCATGATAGGTGTAGTGCTTTCAGTTCGGCTTCTAAAGTCCTCCTCATGCCTTCCTTGCTTACTTTTCACAGGTGGTCTCCAGCTCATAGCTACTTCTGAGATAAGGTTATTGTCCATCCAAAGGACATGTGCAAGCCATTTAATCCTACGATGCTTGATCTCTGTAACCACACTGTGTGAGTTTGTCTTCTTATAAAACTCAGCATTTGAGAATCGTCACTAGCCAGATGATGTGGCAATTGTTGTGGAATACCTCAATCTTCTTCATTCCACTCTTAATGACACTCCAGAATTCTGACCCATACAACAGAACACATTTTACATTGCTAAGGCTGTACTGTGCAGATTTCCAGAGGGCCTGGGGTCTAGCAAATCCACTGCTGGCTTTACCTAATCATTATTTAATGTCCTTAGCTGCAGCATTGTCCTCAACAGACTGCCAAGGTAGATGAACTTCTCGACATCTTCTAGTGAAATTGCTTTTAGAATGATGGGTTCATCAGATCTTACGTTGATGCGCATCACTTGGGTTTTGGTGGTGTTTGTGTTGAGGCCTATTTTTTGGCAAAGTTGTCCAGTTTGTCAGTCTTCTCTTGTAGGTGGGCATGTGTAAATGACAATAGAGCTACATCATCTGCAAAATCAACGTTTTCAAGCTGTTGGAAGTGAGTCCACTGCATGCCTCTGGGCTTGTCCGTCTTATGATCCAATCAGTGGCTATCAGGAACAGGATTGGTGAGATGCATCCTTGCTGTACCCCTGACTTCACTGAAAACCACTCAGATAGGTTGCTATCAAGGATGACACTACACCCAAACTGCAGACAGAATAGCTCAATCAGTGTAACCATCTTCTAAGGGATTCCATATGCACGCAAGATCTTCCACAATGTGTCAAGGTGTAGGCTGTCAAAAGCCTTTTTGAAGTCAAGGAATTTAACGTATAAGGGAGCAGTCCACTCCAGGCACTGCTCAATGATGTTTCTAAGAGCAAATATATGGTCTGCACAACCTCTCCCCTTCCTGAAACCAGCATGCTCTTGTCTAAGCCTGAGATCAATGGCTACCTCTATTTTGGAAAGAGGATTCTGCAAAACACTTTTGATGGTATTGAAAGCGTGATGGCCCGCCAGCTGTCACAGTTTTGGAGGGTGCCCTTCTTGGAAAGCTTGATAATGAGACCTTTTGATCAGGGATGATGTCTTTATTACAGATGTTGAACAGATCAGGTGTGGTAAGGTCTACTTTAAGTATTCCAGCATGGATGGTGTCAATTCCAGCTGGCTTCCCATTCTTGAGTGCTTTGATGGCAGATCTGACTTCAGCCTTGGTTGGGGGACTGATGTCAATGCCCAGAACATCTACTGAAGTTGGAGGATTGGCAGGCTCTTCTGGCTCAGGCCTGTAGACTGTTACACAAAAGTGTTGTTACTCATCTGTAGGCTTGCTCACGTTCAGTTCAAAGGATGTTGCTGGTCTTATGTTCAATTGGGGCAGGCTGGTTCTGGTTTCCACCATACAGCCGTTTAGTAATCTTATATGCAGCACTGATTTTACCTCTCGCATGCTCAGCCTGGCTAGCCATCACCTCTACGAAGGCTCTTTTATCCTTCTTGACGCTCTTTTTCACCACCTTATCTTTGGATTTGTAGGCTTTTTTTTTACATTGGGAATGTACATGAATGTAAAAAATTCTGTCTGATATCAATAAACTATTTTCAGGTTATGGCAAATAAATGAAAAATTATAAATATAAAATTTTTTTAAGTTTTGACTCATTGAAATTCAAATTAATATAACTTTTGTCTAAATAATTGACTAAAAATAATGCTAAAAACTATTAAAAAAATCAATCATTTTAAATGCCACAAGTGAATTTAGGCATCAAAACAATTAACATTATAAGCATTTATATTCATTTCCATATTTGCTAAAGATTACATTTAACTGTCAATAAAAAATAATAGTATTTTTAACTGTAATTAAGCATTAAATTAGACAAAGTTAGATGATAGAAAGTGTAAATTATTTGGAAATTAGACGCTTCTATACTCTCTGTGGCTGTCGTACAAAAATCATAGTGGCAAAAAAATACATTTGAATCATTTAATAAGATCAGGTGTTTAGGGATATTATTAAATGTTTTTTATGGTTAGCAATCAGGAAAATGCAAAGCCTGATGTTAATGCAGGTGTGCTAATATTTTCCCTTCAACCGTACAAACACAAACACACACAGAGAAACACACCATGCAGACTTCTCTCTTCACCTCATCTTAGAGACATTAATCTCTAAACACTCACTCCAAGTTCTGTCTGACAATATAAAAGCACTCAACTCAGCTAAATTCAAATCCACTTGACAGCATGGACGAACTAGCTTAGTGTGTTTGACAGCAAGGGCTGAAAAACACCATAAAAACTGAAGGGGATTTGATTCCCTTAGTTTCCCCTCAAGTGGAGACAGAAATATCATAATTGCTACAGTGCTAATATTAAGATGTTGTATACAAGCTTATAGACTATTAATGTAAAGATTTACGAGTCGTTTGCTGGGGCTGGTGTCAATAACAGCTTTTATTGGACTAACAAGGACGTTTTCAGTTCTGAAGAAATGATGATATGTTAGATGTCAAAAGCTCAAGGAAAATTTGATTTCTCAGTTTATCACCCCTTTAATAAAACATCTGCTTAGGTGTAAATTTTAAGGATGGCATCAATTTTCAAACCAATTTCAAACCAACCTGGGCCAACACTATGTTGCTGTCTGGGTTAATCTTTGTGTACATCATATAGCTACATAGAACTTATAATTGGGATGGACATGGGATGATTTTTATATACTTTTTTATTTTCGAATCTTGGAGCTGGATAGTTTGGTTTATGGCTTAGAATTCTTTATTGTTTAAATATTTAGAAAATCTTATGGAGAAAATGGGAAAAATAAACGCTTTTGCACTCTATAACTGATTGAAGCTTTAAATGTGCCGCCCCCAATCTTAAATATTTGGCAACATTCTTGGTGACTGTCTGTTTGAGATGCCATTTATTCACTTATATGACTGTCTCTCTCAAGTGTAGAGAATCAGTCTACCTTTTGAATTGATGCCCACATATTCATGTAGGAGTATGACATTGTTATCTATGTGCTTAACTTCACATATTCAAACATCAAGTGTTCATTGAAAGGAGCAGAGCACCACTCATTCGCTATAGAGGGATGACTTGTCTGTCTTTCCTGCTCTCAATAAAGCAGGGAGGACCGGGACTGGTTTGAGAACCCACTCTCCCTCTCTCACACTTTTGATGTCTATCTGTCTGTCTCCCTCTCTGCCTTGCTGTCTTACACACACAAAGTCCCACAGGCACTTACATCCACTCATATGGTGGGTGTAGTTGAATTTTGGCCATTTTGGAGTAGATTTTAAATCCAAAGAGGTGGTGACTTGCCTTCCTCCACGGTTCTTTGGGCGTGTGTGGGATGGACAGGCACATCTTTAAAGACCTTGCATTGCAATAGGGGAGTGTAATGATGATGTCACAGCTCTTGTTCCCACATGCAGGGCTGTATTTGTGAATTCTGGAACCCTTTATATTATTCTGCGCTCATTACTTATTTAAATCTAAGGTGGCATTGTGGCCTGATGGACGGGCACGTTGAGATATATATTTAAATATTCAATATTAATATTATATTAAATATATGTTATGTTATATTTTGTTGTAAAACCCTAACCCTACAATGATCCTGCTGGACCTGTTGTTTGCAAGACAAACAGTTATTCAACACTCTAAGCACAAAAGGCTATATATCTCTATTGATCATGAAAACTGATGCTGGAACATTATCTATGTTCATGGACATAATTCCCAACACTCTGCATGACACAGGCATGGATAAAATATGTCTTCCTGACAGCTTCAGTGGCACCAACTGACTTAGACTGGATTATTTATATCACAGAGTTATGCAAAGGATGGGATTAATAGATATCTATATTGATGATAACTCTATAGGGATTGAAAGACGATGCTTATAGGTCATCAATACCTGTCACACATTGGCTCTAGATCCAATTTATCAGTTTGTTATAAAGTCAGCATGAGCTCAATCCATTGTGTTCAACGACTAACTGACTCAAGCTTTAAAACAAATGTTATGTCACATGCTGTCAAGATATACAAGTAGTGGAGGATGCTTGGTTGGCTTGGTTGTTTTGTTATACGAGACTGTCACTGTATGCTTGATTATTTTGCATTTAGGCACCTTCATTTTTTTATATTCATTGTTGTAATGAGAATCATTGATGCAAATGTTTACTGTTTTATACACACAAAGTAGTCATTGTCATTTTTGAAATGCACAGTAGTATGTGGTTTATACTTTATTATAAAAGAGACCAACTGTCATGGTAGAAAGTATTTATTTTCTCAGAGCCAGACTTTTGACTATTGGCATAAAGTCGACATCCCAGAACAAAGCAAGCTATAAAGGCATGTTCAAGCTAGCAGAACTCTCAAATAACTCATAAATTTTCAGTGCCATGTACAGTACTTCACAAATTGTGGCAAATCCAAGAATTAGTTCTTTCTTGGAAGTGCTCATAGTCGTTATATCAACCTAGTACCTACAAACATGACTTTGTTGTTGATGGAGTGATAAAAACAGTTTTGAATCCTAGAAATTGCATTGAAGTCTGCCAGTCAGATTAAAACTGAAAATTGACTTGGATTTCAGCCAGTGTTTGCCATTTTTATGTGTGATATGCATCAGATGGTCCATGAAACATTGGCAGTCTGTTTACATGCCGTCTGAGGCTGATACGAGAAAGCTTTCTAAATGTTTCCTTCTTATAGCATTAATGGGCGGTCATCATGACTCATTTATACATTTATTTTTTTGAGCGTGGATAGGCAAGATAAGACATGACCAAAGCTTTTTTACTAATGTACTGAACAATTCTGAATTATTTGTGTTGCCAACCTACACTTACATAATTTCAGACACATTATTTAATGCAAAGGTTTCCCTAATTAAGTTATACTTATCCAACAGTATAAGTACTTACAAAACGTCTTTGTATATACAAATTGTATATGCTCTTGTATATATATATATATATATATATATATATATATTGTATATATATATATATATATATATATATATATATATATATATATATATATATATATATATATATATATATATATATATATATATATATATATATATATATATATATATGAAGAGTTCAGATGCAAAAGCCTCTAAGTGCCATTTGAAATTTTCTTCTAAAATGATAATTTTTATCAAACTTGTATATTTAAGTTCAGTAATTTCACTTAAATGGCAATGAAGATTACTTATTAATTGTTATTTAAGTGAAATTACTGAACTTAAATATACAAGCTTGATAAAAATGGTCATTTTAGAAGAAAATTTCAAATGTCATTTAGAGGCTTTTGCATCTGAACTCTTCATATATATATATATATATATATATATATATATATATATATATATATTTATATATATATTTTTTTAGTGACAGTTTGGTTGAGCAAAGTATTGAATATTTTATGTTTTTGCAATTTAGCTGATATCTTATGCATGTACTAATTAATTACAGTGCATATTTCTTTTGTGAAAAAAAGCAGCTTTGACATTTTGTTTTCCAGTTAAAAAAAATGAATCGACAAACACACTTTTTAACAAAGAATCAAGGATTCAAGGAAATCTGAGGCGGTATGTATGAGTGTTCGTGATTATTCTTTCTGATTATCGTTGTAGACTTTAAACCTTACCGAAAACCTTTTTCTGAATGCAAATGTTATTTGAGAAATCCTGTCGTTATATCATGGCTGCATATGTTCCTGGCACTTTGACAGTAATGAGGAACAGAGCTGGTTTCTATATGGTTTCTGTGGAAGCGGTTGAGGGCACAGACTGACACTGGTAATGATCACTGACACTCATCCAAACAGGAGAAGAACAGCAGCTGTATGCATTTGTGTGTGTGTGTGTGTGTGTGTGAGAGAGAGAGAGAGAGAGAGAGAGAGAGAGAGAGACAGAGCATCCTCAAGAGTTGTCAGAAAGTGTAGGGAAAGGAGAGACAGAGACAACCAGAGAGAAAGAGAGGGCGACAGGCAGACAGCGAGACAGACGTGACACTCAGAACTAATGGATATACAGCGTATGTGTAACTCTTGCCAGACACTGTAGTACTGTGGCTAATGATGCGTCCTGTCAGTCCATTATCTATTAGAAACCACACTTTCTGTCTTCAAATATACAGTATGCACACATGCTGACCTGGCTGCCTGGCAGGACAGCTGCTGTTACTCACAGGGTTAGCCTACCACATATGTGGCATTCTGTATATGGAGACAGGAAAATAAACAAGAATGTATTATGAGAAATAATGAATAGAAAACACTGCATACCTGCTGAATGATTGACAGCTTTGAGCAACCAACTGACCTGATCTGTCTGTGGCTTCCACAGCTGAAGATCCAATTGGTTATACATACAGAACACAGCTAAACTTACAGTCATAAAATAAATGATAGTTGGGGTGAAATGAACAGAAATGTACTGTTAAATGTCTTAAAAATGCTTTATAGTATATTTGTATTGTACTAAAAACTTACTCAAGTACATTTGCGATAAGTTTAATGGTATATCTTTTTCGCCTTGCTTATATAATGCAAATATATGTGTGTGACTGTCTGTGTCACTGAAATAACAAAGAACGATATGTTTTTATAACGTGGATAAAAAAATAAATAATTTTTTTTTAAATCCTTTGGAATGTAGTGAAATAAATATGAAGTGTTTCCAAAATAAAAATTCAGAGAGCCTAAAGGACATTAGTGACCATAACAAAAAAATTATATATAACAAAAGAATATGTTAATTGTTATTTATTTATTCATTAAGGCATTATTTGAGCCAGACCTGTAAACTCTGAGTGAACAGAACAATTCAAGACTCAAAGCTCTTAGAAGTAGTCTAAAAAATAGTCCCAAAAATGTCACTGATATACTTCAAGAGAAACCGAAGAATGAACTTGTGAGGTGTCATTTCGAACAAAATCATGCCTAAACTAAGTTTGTTTGGAGTTGGTTTCGGGATTGAAACAGTTGGCCAAAGCAAACCTTTCCGTTTAAGTTGATCTTGCTGGTAACACCTTCAAACTAACATTGAGGTTGAAATCATCTCTGGTTATTTTTTTTCTGTTCATGTTGAGATTGAAAACATAAATATACTGGAGAGCTTCTTTTAAAGTAGAAAGTTAAGTTTAAGTCTAAGTGAAAGAAACACTGACTCTATGTGAAGTGACTTTACTGAAGTTGCAGAGCTTTGCAAACATATCTACATCGATCGCTGATGATGGCATGCTTTCTTAACTACTGTTTTCTCACTGCCATTTTTGAAGAGAGGGAAAATACACCCTACGCTCATTTACATATTCATCAAACTTCTTTTTACTTCTACAATTTCAGGGCATTTAGAGGCATAGACAACAAAGTTGACCCAAAACTAAATTCTATTGTTATTTAATCAACCTAATGTTGTTCCAATCCCTTATCCTGTAAGATTTTATTTTTTCAGTGAAACAAAGGATGATATTCTAAATTTTTCAAAATTAGAGTGAATAAATTGTCACATTTTAATTATTTTGTTTTTGCAATTTAATCAATACGTTTGACTAAAGAACAGCCATTTAGCAACTGCTTAAATGTCTTCTGCACAGCCAAGAACCACCCACATTTTATTTATAATATCTATTTTTAACATACATTGTTGCTATCAAGAGCTTGTAGAGTGTAAATGTATGTTTAGTGTGTGTGTGTGCATGTGTGGGTGTGGCTGTAAGTGCTGAACAGTCGTGTGTGTGTGTTTGTGTGTGAGTGAGTGGGTTCAGGTGATGTGCATGAGTGTGTTTATGAGCATGTGTGTCTGTATGTGTTGTCAAGTGGGTGTAGGTCATGTGTGTGTGTGGTGGTATGTGGGTAAAGGGCAGGTTAGTGGGTTACGGTCGTGTATGTGTTTGTGTGTGTGTGTGTGTGGGTTGCTGCAGCTCTATTGGCAGTCCTCCAGAATACTGGAGTCTGTGTGGTGATCTGTTCTCCTTTCTGAAATATCGATCACACCAGCAGCCAGAGGCGATTCAGACACACTATTTAGACATACAAAAATACAGCCATAGAGTCCATTAGCAAGATACTGTTTTATAAAATTATACAGCAGAAGTCATTTGACATTTGCAAAGCAAATAAACAAGATGTATGGTGATAAGAAACAAGAAATAACAGTGGAACTATTTGTTTGGAAATTTTCCATTGAAACACCACATTTTTGAATATGTATTATGGAAATTTCATGCTGTTTGGTCATGTAAAGTACTATGGCAATACCATATTTTTTGGACATGTGCCATGCTAATACCATGTATGTTGGGGCATGTACCCCGGTAATACCATTTTTGATCACATATACCATGTTTTTCTGTGAGAAAAACAATATATGAAAAGAATACCATAGAGAGAGAGAGAACTCAATGTTGCCATCAAAGGAAATAAATTATATATATATATATATATATATATATATATATATATATATATATATATATATATATATATATATATACAGTATATACATATACATATATACATGTGTATATATATATATACACACACCTATTTTGTAATAGCCTACCTATTTAGATAAATGCATTTTTATCCAATGAAATGTGAACAGCTGAATGATGGAAGCACTATAGATGTGAGTCAGAAATAAAAGTGTTAGTCTGCGGGGTTAATTAGTGAGTAACTGTGTCACTGCATGTGTGACTATGATGGGGGTTCATGACACCACTGATAACCTTTCTCATTACTTTGTGTGCACGTGAGCAAGAAGAACCTCTTAATTTGTGTTACACACATCAATCTCACTTTGATACATTTTTAATAGGTCTCTGCATCTTATCCAGAGAACTGACTGATTCTCCCTCGATTCTTGTCCTTCCCAATTAATCCTCTTTTTCATTTTTGGAGTGTTTCTCATCTGATCTCTCTGTCTCTCGCTCTTCATATTCCCTGTTGAGAGTGTGCAGCTCACGTTCACTTTTCTAACTCATAGAGACTGTGCATCCCACACGTGGAGAGAAAGATAGAGATGTAGGAGAGATGAGCGCAGCGTGTGGTACGTCCCATGTGACGCCAGACAACAGGATTCTCAAATATGCGGATGAATCTTCACAGGAGGTTGTATGCATTACTGATTAAAAACTGAGCAAAGAAATGCAACTAACTCTAAAAAGATGTGGAAATATTCATGAATGTGGTTTGGTGTGTTGGTTTATTTGATAGAGATGAGTTTGATACACATAAGGCGGACTGTGCAAAAAAACAACATTCTTTAAAAGTTATATTCACCCAAAACTTTTTTTTTTACCAGGGCGTCATTTTAAACCTGTGTGACTTTTCTCTAGACTGTTTTAAAGCCGCATGAAACAGAAGTTTAGATGGTAGCCTACACTGTAAAAATTAATAAGCTTTATCTAATTATTAGAATTGTGGCAACAGATTATAAGCAATATTATTAATTAAATTTAACAAATTAGAATTGAGTAATAATTAATCAAATTATTCCTTAAAGGTTAACCATTTAAAATGAGTAAAGTTTACACCAAAAAATGTCTCACTAACAGACAGATGTAAAAGATGAATTAAGAACTCTTTATTTTATGTCGCCAACATTGAAGACACCTGATGTTAACAAGCAGAATCACTGAAGGAGAAAAACGTAATTTTAAAACAAGCCTAAAACAAACACCGATCACCATAAGGGTGACTTCAATTTATGTTTTTTTTTTGTTGTTGTTGTAAGTTTTACTCATTTTAAATGGTTAACTTTTAAGGAATTAATTTGAATAATTATTACTCAATTCTATTTTTTAAATTTAATTAACAATGTTGCTTGTAATCTGTTGCCACAATATTTTGATTAGATAAAGCACATTTATTTTTTACAGTGTATTTCTTTCCTACTGTGACATGGCCTATTCAAGTAAGCGGCTTCTCCAACAAGAAAAATATTCTAACGCAGGTCTTGATTTTGTACATCGGGAATTGATTGGATGGTTGTGGTTTGCTGTTGCTGTGATCTCATGTGAGTGACAGGTTTTCCCGCCCTTGCGCTGAAAAACATCATCAGAGAAGAGAAGAGATGTCTCTTCAAGAAGGAGGAGAAGTTATTTTAATTAAAGATTTTAAGGGCACATAAAAATAATGTTGTGCATGGATAAATCATTTATAATCAGTACTGAAATATTCCATAAAAGAAGAATAGTCAACTCTGATTTCATTGTGACTTTATGTCAACATACCACATTGAGTTGTAAGGCGTTTGCGTTTGATTTACTATGAAGGACTGAAATACAATACGCTGGTCTGAGTCATTTGACCCGCATTGAGCTGAGCATCATTGAAGGATCATTAGGGTCAATGAGTCAGAGCTCATGAATGAATCATTCAATTCTTTATCAACCATGCAAACTATTTAAAGAAATAGTTGACCAGCTCTGACTCAATGACTCACAAAAGTTCTAACAGTTGGAGGGGGAGATTTTCAAAGATGATTTATTTTCTTAAAATAAAATAACAGGGTTGGAACAACATGAAAATGAGCAAATAGTGACAGAAATAATAACTATTCCATTAATTTTAGTCATATACTGTATGTATAAAGGCTTCCTATTGCAGTGTCTGTTAAATAGAGAGAGAAGCTCTCACACACATACAAATACAGACATACAGACACGCCACCCCCATCCCACTCCGTCTGAACGCCCACGAGCCCCTCCTGCTGTGTCTTCCTCCTGTGAGCTCAGCTCTTGCTCTCTGAAGCCAGTGGGAGGCTCTTTCATCTCCATCTCACCAGCGGGCACCGCAGTGCCAGCCTGGCATAATCGGCTCTTTTAGCCGGTCTGTTATTCCTCTCCACCTGATGGCTCTTTGTCTCTCTCCATCTCAATGGGTCACCAGCCCTTTCAGGGGAAAAACTACATAAACCTGCTAATTCTGTCAGAGCTGTGCATGTGCTCCAGACATGATGAGATAAGAGGTTTAAATGTGACCTGTGTCTTGTCTAGATCCCTCTCACAATTTCCTGTCTACTCTCGGACCCCCTGGCTTTAGCTCATGGACTACCAGGGGTCCGCGGACCCCACTTTGAGAACCACTGAGTTAGATGAGCGCTCATCCTAGAGCATCATCTAACTGACACTTTGACCATGCGTTTAAATCCGACGCACATGGCAACCTTTAGCGTTAGATGACGTGGGTAGGTTTAGGTCTGGGGTAGGGTTAGGGTTAGACCACTAGGAGGCGTGTCTCATATTGACGCTAAAGGGTGCCATGTGCGTCGGTCAGTTAGATGACGCCTTGGGATGAGAGCGGGCTGATACTACTGGTCAAATAGTAAAAGTTGTAAAGACCGATTTTTACTCGTTTTTAAAAGTACTTAAGTATTAGAAGTAAAACGAAAATGTCAAGGTATTGTTTTATTATTGTTGCATTGTTGTGTGCAATACTTACAGTACCTTATGCCTCTGAATCTATGCCTGCATACCTACCCTCATATCAATATTACATTTATTTCTTGGGAAGAAATACATTTTATTGCTTCAATATTATTTATTTAAGGATTGAATGTGAGATTGAATAAGTGAGTAAGTCCAAATGGCTGTTCCCTCAAATAGTGCCCTAAAGTTGTTTGGCTTTTAGTATGAATATGTTAGCCTTACTGTTATCTATAAGTTAGTGTGCTCCGAAACCATGACAAAATTTGCATTTAAGACAAAACCCAACGTTAAAAATGAAAATCAGGTTGATGTCAGAATCCAACATCAGATTGACTTTAATCTCCAACGATGCACAGACATTGTATTGTGGTTGAAAATGAAAATCCGTTGAAGTCAGAAACCAACATTCGAGGTTCTGACGTCAACCCGACTTTCATTTCCAACCAAAATGCAACCAAAATCATCCCCTGACTGACGTTACAACTTTCTACCAAAGGACCTTCACAGAAATGTAGTGGAGTAAAAAGTATGAAATTTGTCTTTCAAATGTGGTGAAGTTAAAGTAAAGTACTCAAAAAGTCTACTTAAGTATACTGTAGTACTCAAGTAAATGTAGGCCTACTTGTTACTGTCCACCTCTAGACCCGTACACATTCTGTATATGAGTATTTACCTCAGCTTGTGATGAACTTTGGCTTTCTCTCTACCACCTGTGCTTGTGAGGATTTTCTGTTAAAGGTACAAAACAGATTTTAGGACTTAGTATATTAACATTGCATCAGGTATATAGTTTTATTGATTTATTTTCCAGCCTTCTGGGTTTTTTTATTTTTTATTTTTTTTGTTACTTTAAAAATTACATTTGAATTTTAATTTTCATGTGATTTCAAGTGTATTATATACACTTATACAGATAGAGACATAGATGTAAATTTGATCCAAAAACACCTGAAAAATAATAATAATAATAATAATATATAATAATAATAATAATAATAATAATAATAATAATAATAATAATAATAATAATAATAATAATAATAATAATTTGAGTTACTGTCAGAGTGCAGTATTTTGTGCAAGAAGTGACTTGCTTTTTTCTCTCAAAAACATCCTTCGAAGAAATTTGTCTTCATTTTTGTGTATAAATTATCTCATATTACCATTTTAAATTATTCTCTTTTTCCATTTTCCTTACACTAGCTACTAATCTCACCAAGGTTAAATTCCAAGGTTTAACCTTGAGAAACACATTGCCTTTGCAGTAGCTTTCACTTGTTTGCGTACATCGCTTGACTTCAGAAACCATCGTGACTGTTGTTTGTTTGTGTGTGGTGAAATCCAGCTCAACTTTCACACATCTCTTATTCTCAGCTTTATTTAAAACCAGCGTCCAAACCAGGGATCCTTTTGGAGTGCTTACTGACTTGCTATCTTTATCCTGTGAAAGCTCTAAGCCCACAGTATCGCAGTATCTGTATTCTGTAACCCTACTTACAGGCAGGTTCTCCCAACTAACACGTTCATACACTCACAATAACAGTGGGAGTTTAATGGCTCCTAAACGTAGCCCAGAGGGGCAGCACCCTGCATACTGTGGGATCCAACAGGAAAGACAAATGACTGCTGAGGAATCACCAACTGTGAATACAGTTTCACACAATATAAAAATATTCGAAAGCAACTATAAATTACATAAATGGGTGTTAGATTCTATATAAACACATGGAAACATTACAATTATTTTATATGTTTGAAATTAGCTTACCAAAACTGCATTAGTTTAATCCAAAATACAGTAAAAATTGTGAGAGAATATTACCATTTAAAAATAATATTTTCTTTTTTATTCAGTTTAACTGTAATTTGATTCAGCGAATGGTAATGCAGAATGTTTAGCATCAATGCATTTTGCATTTTGCATTTTGCATTTACATTCATTCATTTAGCTGATGCTTTTATCCAGAGTGAATTGAAATTGCTATATGTGCCAGAGGTCGCATTCAAAATGTATCAAATCCATTGCTAAAACTTACAGAAGTTTGAGTAACTTCCTGAATGTTGTCATTAACAAATTGGCTTTTGTAAGATCAAGTAAAATAAATAATAATAAATAATAATAAATAAACAGAAATAGAAAAGAACAGAAATAGAATAGAAAATTAAATTGTAAACACACGAAATCTCTATACGAAAAACATTTCAGATAGTTAAAAAACACCTATTTTTCATTGTAAAATATTTTGGTCAAACAAACTTTTTATTATTATTCTTAAAGGTGCATTGAGCAAGTCTCTGAGTTTTTGCAGAACTATGCCCCCTCTGGTGACACGCGAAACTGCAACCAGAGGTGTGCACGCTCATGGACCACACGCACACACACGCTTGCACGAGTTGTTCATAACCAAAGGAGCATCAGCCGCACAAATCTTTTGTTACAGTATGTAACAAAAGATTTGTCGGCAGTCATAATGTCTTCAGAGGTAATAAAGTTATAAATCTGCAAGTCATTTTAAATATATGAAAGTAAAGGCATTTGAGTAAATACACTATACAAATTATATGCGTGTGAGGGAAAACAGGGGTTGTAGAAAAATGTGTATTTTTATTATAGAAATGTTGTGCAATGCACCTTTAAAAATATATTTTTACTTAATTGTGATAATACAAAACAGTCAAACAGGTTTAAAAAAGCAAAAAAGATATAGCGGTATAGCCTATATGAAAATTTAGACACACTGCATTATAGAAATTATCCTTTTATCCACAGCAGGATGGCCTTCTGGTTGATGGGTGCCGCATCGCATCCATTCCTGGTGCTTTTGTGATTTTTGTCCCAGAATTTTCCGGCTGGTTAAATGATTTAAAGAGGGCTGGCGAACAACAGCTATTAAAGCATCAGTCTGTATGACCAGACCAGAGCACATGTAAGTACATCAAATCAGCTTTATCAATGCTTTATACATGCACTGTAAGAAAAAATACACCATATCTACTCAATAAAAATGAGGCAACAGATTACAAGCAATATTATTAATTAAATTTCTCAAGATTTGGTATTGAGTAAATATTAATTAAACGAGACCCTTAATAGTTATCCATTTAAAATGAGTAGATTTGAATAGAAAACAGTACAGAATTGATTAGAACCTAAACAAAAATATTGAGTTGATTTGCTAATGTGTAAATAGTACTAATAAAAAATAATTCTACATATCAGTGATACATAATTGAGTAATAATAATCCGCACATTGTTTTAAATTTAATCAATGCAAATAATTAAATAGAAATATTCCTTTCTTAGGAAAAATGGCCAAGAAAGTACAGAACTTAACAAATACTTAAATAAGAATTGTATTAACAAGTCACTTTTGTGCTTTCAACACATTGTAGCACATCCTTGTACACTGCAACCACACTCTCATTTCAAGCCAGAAGTTGGATCTCACATTTCAAACAATACATTTAAAAAGGACAGAATGCTGACTTCAAACTATTTTGTAAAAACAAAAATAAATCCCATAAAGGTGTCCATAAACCTGTTTCCATGTGTTTTCACCTGACTTAGCCACTAAATTGGGTCAATAAAGATCCTAAAGAAAAATACTCCATAAATATATGCCATCACCACCCAAATATTTGCCTTAAAAACACAATTATATTGAATACATGTTAACCAAAAACATTAATTCAAATCTACATGACCACAGAATCATTCCTTGTAGGAGTGGTGAATATCTGGCAGTATAAGGCCTTTTTTAGAAACAGTTAAAACTGTTTTTATAAAAAAATTTGGTGTTTGTTTATCATTCATCAATCCAACTTCATCTTTGTAGTCATTCTCCCAGGAGATAGAAGAAACTACATTACCCATAGCATATAGTCTTCATCAAAATCGAGTCTGTCGGGCCAGACATCCAGTCACACACAGGGTCAAATGGAATCGACTGATGCTTCCCCTGAGGTCCACTGATTCAGTAATGCCATCACTGTTCAATCACACGTTCAAAACGGTGCACTTCTCCCAGCTGTACGACAGCACGGTTTTTCATTCCAAACAAGAAACATCCGTCTCAGCGTCTAGCAGTCTTATTGCAGAAAAATAGCTTTTGACAAGACAAATAGTATACGCAAAATTTACATAAACCAAATTAAATATTTCGAATGAATTATTTCAGCCCATTCTCACCCCAAGGCGTAACCTCACTGATGCCTTGGGAAGCATTTGACCATGCTTCAATATCTGACGCTTCAGGCGCCCTTTAGCGTCAGTTAGATGACGCCCTAGGATCGTGTGTACCCTACCCCCACCCCAGACCTAAACCTAACCACGTCCTCTAACTGACGCTTTCCTTTTGCGTCAGTTAGATGACGCCGTAGGATCGCATCATGTAACTGACGCTAAAGGGCGCCTGAAATCGTCAAATATTGAAGCATGGTGAAAGGTGACACCTTGGAGTGAGAATGCGTTGATTATTTTTGTATTCTTGTTATTTAATTTTTATTTTATTCTTTGTTTTAAAAAATAACATTATTGTATGATTGTTGTGTGTCTGCTTTATGGACAAATTATTTCCATAACTATTCACAGAACTATTTTCATTAAAATAAAATGACCCCACCGGTGCCACAAGAGGCTACAATTTGCAAGATCCAAAATGAGACTGTTGAAGACTGGAAAAATGTTGCCTGGTCTGATGAGTCTCGATTTATGTTGAGACATTTAGATGGTAGAGTCAGAATCTGGCGTAAACAGAAATGAGAACATGGATCCGATCATGCCTTGTTACCACTGTGCAGGCTGCTGGTGGTGGTGTAATGGCGTGGGGATGTTTTCTTGGCACACTTTAGGCCCCTTAGTGCCAATTGGGCATCGTTTAAATGCCACGGCCTACCTGAGCATTGTTTCTGACCATGTCCATCCCTTTATGGCCACCATGTACCCATCCTCTGATGGCTAAATCCAGCAGGATAATGCACCAGGTCACAAAGCTCGAATCATTTTAAATTGGTTTCTTGAACATGACAATAGGTTCACTGTACTAAAATGGCCCCACAGTCACCAGATCTCAACCCAACAGAGCATCTTTGGGATGTTTGGGATATTTAAAAGTGTTTTAATTTGATAAAAGGAAAGGATTTTTCCACCTCTATTCACATGTATTTAAGTTATAGAGACACTTCTAAAGGGGGTCGCACACCGGACGAGAAGCGCAGCGTCGCATTTTCTTTTTTTTATGGCCTGAAATTCAACATGGTTGAATATTTAAGCTGTGAATATTTCATTTAAAAACATTTCAAACACATTTTCATGATTAAAAATTCAATAATCCATATTTACCTTTCATATTTCACTTCCAAAATGTTCAAACTGTTTAAAAATACAACCTATAATATTTAACAGGCAATTTTCGTGTCCATTTTATTTCACCTTGAAAATTCGCTTCTACAAACTCAGTGGTTCAAATTCGACAGTAAATTCAACAGTGTTGTCCACGAAACTGCAGGAAAAGCAATAGATTACCGAGCATACTCTCCATCTGCTGTTAGTCGGTTTTACCAGCAGGGGGTGCAATCGCGTATTGAAACATAGCAACAGGAGAGGCCTTCACAAAACTGCTGAAATGGACAAGAGCGATGAGTCCGAGTTATAATTTATATGTGTGTGGAAAAGGTTGATTAAGAAACAAAACACACAAGCGTTTACTCGAGTGTCTTATAAAACTTATTTTTACCCCTGTGCAAAGTAAGTTGATTTGTCCACAGCAACACTAAATCTGATCTTGAAACTCTGCACTCAGGTCTAAGTCCAATGGCCCTCTATCAGAATCCAGAGTTTCTAGAAAATTGGAGAAACTTATTTTTTCGCACCAAAAAAACAACAACAAAAAAACAAAAAGGGGTAACTGTCGTTTTTTTTTTTTTGGGGTTGAAATTTTCAGTTTCTCTGATCTTCTGAAACTCTGGATTCTGATAGAGGACAATGAGACTTGGACCTGAGTGCAAAAATGGAGGCTCTAGACCCTTCCAGAGCTGAGATATTGAGATTTTATAATGGCATAAATGCTAGGTGGGATCTCAATATCTCAGCTCTGGAAGGGTCTAGAGACTCCATTTTTGCATTCAGGTCTAAATCTCATGGCTCTCTATCAGAATCCTGAGTTTTGAGAAGATTGGAGAAACTTTTTTTTTTGCACCCAAAAAAAAAAAACATAAGGGGTACCACTGTCGTTTTTTTTTTTTTTGTCAAAATTTTGAGGTTCTCTGATCTTCTGGAAACTCTGGATTCTGATATAGGGCCATGAAACTTAGACCTGAGTGCAAAAATGGCGGATCTAGACCCTTCCAGAGCTGAGATATTGAGATTTTTATAGTGGCATAAATGCTACATGGGATCTCAATATCTCAGCTCTGGAAGGGTCTAGAGACTCATTTTTGCATTCAGGTCTGAGACTCATGGCCCTCTATCAGAATCCAGAGTTTCAAGAAAATCAAAATTTTGACCCAAAAAAAAAAAAAAACGACAGTGGTAACCCTTATGTTTTTTTTTTGTGCGAAAAAATAAGTTTCTCCAATCTTCTTGAAACTCTGGATTCTGATAGAGGGCCATGGGACTTAGACCTGAGTGCAAAAATGGAGGCTCTAGACCCTTCCAGAGCTGAAATATTGAGATCTCACGTAGCATTTATGCCATTATAAATATCTCCATATCTCAGCTCTGTATGCCATTATAATTAACTCAATATCTCAGCTCTGGAAGGGTCTAGAGCCTCCATTTTTGCACTCAGGTCTAAGTCCCATGGCCCTCTATCAGAATCCAGAGTTTCAAGAAAATCAAAATTTTGACCCGAAAAAAAAACGACAGTGGTACCCCTTATGTTTTTTTTTTGTGCGAAAAAAATAAGTTTCTCCAATCTTCTTGAAACTCTGGATTCTGATAGAGGGCCATGGGACTTAGACCTGAGTGCAAAAATGGAGGCTCTAGACCCTTCCAGAGCTGAGATATTGAGATCCCACGTTGCATTTATGCCATTGTAAATATCTCAATATCTCAGCTCTGGAAGGGTCTAGAGCCTCCATTCTTGCACTCAGGTCTAAGTCCCATGGCCCTCTATCAGAATCCATAGTTTCAAGAAGATAGGAGAAATTTATTTTTCGCACAAAAAAAAAAAAGCGACAGGGGTAACACTGTCGTTTTTTTTTTTTTTTTTGGGTCGAAATTTTGAGTTTCTCTGATCTTCTTGAAACTCTGGATTCTGATAGAGGGCCATGGGACTTTGACCTTAGTGCAAAAATGGCGGCTCTTGACCCTTCCAGAGCTGAGATATTGAGATTTTTATAGTGGCATAAATGCTACGTGGGATCTCAATATCTCAGCTCTGAAAGGGTCTAGAGACTCCATTTTTGCATTCAGGTCTAAATCTCATGGCCCTCTATCAGAATCCAGAGTTTTGAGAAGATTGGAGAAACTTTTTTTGCACCAAAAAAAAAAAAAAACATAAGGGGTACCACTGTCGTTTTTTGGGGGGTTCAAAATTTTGAGTTTCTCTGATCTTCTTGAAACTTTGGATTCTGGTAGAGGGCCGTGAAACTTAGACCTGAGTGCAAAAATGGAGGCTCTAGACCCTTCCAGATCTGAGATATTGAGATTTTTATAATGGCATAAATGCTACGTGGGATCTCAATATCTCAGCTCTGGAAGGGTCTAGAGACTCCATTTTTGCATTCAGGTCTAAGTCTCATGGCCCTCTATCAGAATCCAGAGTTTTGAGAAGATTGGAGAAACTTTTTTTTGCACAAAAAAAACATAAGGGGTACCACTGTTGTTTTTTTGGGGGTCAAAATTTTGAGTTTCACTGATCTTCTTGAAACTCTGGATTCTGGTAGAGGGCCGTGAAACTTAGACCTGAGTGCAAAAATGGAGGCTCTAGACCCTTCCAGAGCTGAGATATTGAGATTTTTATAATGGCATAAATGCTATGTGGGATCTCAATATCTCAGCTCTGGAAGGGTCTAGAGACTCCATTTTTGCATTCAGGTCTAAATCTCATGGCTCTCTATCAGAATCCTGAGTTTTGAGAAGATTGGAGAAACTTTTTTTTTTGCACCCAAAAAAAAAAACATAAGGGGTACCACTGTCGTTTTTTTTTTTTGGTCAAAATTTTGAGGTTCTCTGATCTTCTTGAAGCTCTGGATTCTGATATAGGGCCATGAAACTTAGACATGAGTGCAAAAATGGCGGCTCTCAGACCCTTCCAGAGCTGAGATATTGAGATTTTATAGTGGCATAAATGCTACGTGGGATCTCAATATCTCAGCTCTGGAAGGGCTAGAGACTCCATTTTGCACTCAGGTCTAAGACTCATGGCCCTCTATCAGAATCCAGAGTTTCGAGAAAATCAAAATTTTGACCCAAAAAAAAAAACGACAGTGGTAACCCTTATGTTTTTTTTTGTGCGAAAAAATAAGTTTCTCCAATCTTCTTGAAACTCTGGATTCTGATAGAGGGCCATGGGACTTAGATCTGAGTGCAAAAATGGAGGCTCTAGACCCTTCCAGAGCTGAGATATTGAGATTTCACGTAGCATTTATGCCATTGTAAATATCTCAATATCTCAGCTCTGTATGCCATTATAAATATCTAAATATCTCAGCTCTGGAAGGGTCTAGAGCCTCCATTTTTGCACTCAGATCTAAGTCCCATGGCCCTCTATCAGAATCCAGAGTTTCAAGAAAATCAAAATTTTGACCCGAAAAAAAACGACAGTGGTACCCCTTACGTTTTTTTTCGGGTCAAAATTTTGATTTTCTTGAAACTCTGGATTCTGATAGAGGGCCATGTGACTTAGATCTGAGTGCAAAAATGGAGGCTCTAGACCCTTCCAGAGCTGAGATATTGAGATTTCACGTAGCATTTATGCCATTGTAAATATCTCAATATCTCAGCTCTGTATGCCATTATAAATATCTAAATATCTCAGCTCTGGAAGGGTCTAGAGCCTCCATTTTTGCACTCAGATCTAAGTCCTATGGCCCTCTATCAGAATCCAGAGTTTCAAGAAAATCAAAATTTCTACCCGAAAAAAAAAAACGACAGTGGTACCCCTTACGTTTTTTTTCGGGTCGAAATTTTGATTTTCTTGAAACTCTGGATTCTGATAGAGGGCCATGTGACTTAGATCTGAGTGCAAAATGGAGGCTCTAGACCCTTCCAGAGCTGAGATATGAGATTTCACGTAGCATTTATGCCATTGTAAATATCTCAATATCTCAGCTCTGTATGCCATTATAAATATCTAAATATCTCAGCTCTGGAAGGGTCTAGAGCCTCCATTTTTGCACTCAGATCTAAGTCCCTTGGCCCTCTATCAGAATCCAGAGTTTCAAGAAAATCAAAATTTTGACCCGAAAAAAAAAAACGTAAGGGGTACCACTGTCATTTTTTTTTTCGGGTCAAATTTAGATTTTCTTGAAACTCTGGATTCTGATAGAGGGCCATATGACTTAGATCTGAGTGCAAAATGGAGGCTCTAGACCCTTCCAGAGCTGAGATATTGAGATTTCACGTAGCATTTATGCCATTGTAAATATCTCAATATCTCAGCTCTGTATGCCATTATAAATATCTAAATATCTCAGCTCTGGAAGGGTCTAGAGCCTCCATTTTTGCACTCAGATCTAAGTCCCATGGCCCTCTATCAGAATCCAGAGTTTCAAGAAAATCAAAATTTTGACCCGAAAAAAAACGTAAGGGGTACCACTGTCGTTTTTTTTTTGGGTCAAAATTTTGATTTTCTTGAAACTCTGGATTCTGATAGAGGGCCATGTGACTTAGATCTGAGTGCAAAAATGGAGGCTCTAGACCCTTCCAGAGCTGAGATATTGAGATTTCACGTAGCATTTATGCCATTGTAAATATCTCAATATCTCAGCTCTGTATGCCATTATAAATATCTAAATATCTCAGCTCTGGAAGGGTCTAGAGCCTCCATTTTTGCACTCAGATCTAAGTCCCATGGCCCTCTATCAGAATCCAAGTTTCAAGAAAATTAAAATTTTGACCCGAAAAAAAAACGACAGTGGTACCCCTTACGTTTTTTTTTCGGGTCAAAATTTTGATTTTCTTGAAACTCTGGATTCTGATAGAGGGCCATGGGACTTAGATCTGAGTGCAAAAATGGAGGCTCTAGACCCTTCCAGAGCTGAGATATTGAGATTTCACGTAGCATTTATGCCATTGTAAATATCTCAATATCTCAGCTCTGTATGCCATTATAAATATCTAAATATCTCAGCTCTGGAAGGGTCTAGAGCCTCCATTTTTGCACTCAGATCTAAGTCCCATGGCCCTCTATCAGAATCCAGAGTTTTCAAGAAAATCAAAATTTTGACCCGAAAAAAAAACGACAGTGGTACCCCTTACGTTTTTTTTTCGGGTCAAAATTTTGATTTTCTTGAAACTCTGAATTCTGATAGAGGGCCATGTGACTTAGATCTGAGTGCAAAAATGGAGGCTCTAGACCCTTCCAGAGCTGAGATATTGAGATTTCACGTAGCATTTATGCCATTGTAAATATCTCAATATCTCAGCTCTGTATGCCATTATAAATATCTAAATATCTCAGCTCTGGAAGGGTCTAGAGCCTCCATTTTTGCACTCAGATCTAAGTCCCATGGCCCTCTATCAGAATCCAGAGTTTCAAGAAAATCAAAATTTTGACCCGAAAAAAAAAACGACAGTGGTACCCCTTACGTTTTTTTTCGGGTAAAATTTTGATTTTCTTGAAACTCTGGATTCTGATAGAGGGCCATGTGACTTAGATCTGAGTGCAAAAATGGAGGCTCTAGACCCTTCCAAGCTGAGATATTGAGATTTCACGTAGCATTTATGCCATTGTAAATATCTTCAATATCTCAGCTCTGTATGCCATTATAAATATCTAAATATCTCAGCTCTGGAAGGGTCTAGAGCCTCCATTTTTGCACTCAGATCTAAGTCCCATGGCCCTCTATCAGAATCCAGAGTTTCAAGAAAATCAAAATTTTGACCCAAAAAAAACGACAGTGGTACCCCTTGCAGTTTTTTTTCGGGTCGAAATTTTGATTTTCTTGAAACTCTGGATTCTGATAGAGGGCCATGTGACTTAGATCTGAGTGCAAAAATGGAGGCTCTAGACCCTTCCAGAGCTGAGTATTGAGATTTCACGTAGCATTTATGCCATTGTAAATATCTCAATATCTCAGCTCTGTATGCCATTATAAATATCTAAATATCTCAGCTCTGGAAGGGTCTAGAGCCTCCATTTTTGCACTCAGATCTAAGTCCCATGGCCCTCTATCAGAATCCAGAGTTTCAAGAAAATCAAAATTTTGACCCGAAAAAAAAACGACAGTGGTACCCCTTACGTTTTTTTTTCGGGTCGAAAATTTTGATTTTCTTGAAACTCTGGATTCTGATAGAGGGCCATGTGACTTAGATCTGAGTGCAAAAATGGAGGCTCTAGACCCTTCCAGAGCTGAGATATTGAGATTTCACGTAGCATTTATGCCATTGTAAATATCTCAATATCTCAGCTCTGTATGCCATTATAAATATCTAAATATCTCAGCTCTGGAAGGGTCTAGAGCCTCCATTTTTGCACTCAGATCTAGTCCCATGGCCCTCTATCAGAATCCAGAGTTTCAAGAAAATCAAAATTTTGACCCAAAAAAAACGACAGTGGTACCCCTTTGATTTTTTTAGAGGTCAGAAGTTTGATTTCTTGAAACTCTGGAATTGATGAGGGCCATGGGGACTTGATCTGTAGTGCAAAAGTGAAGCCCTTCAGAGCTGAGATTGAGATCTCACGTAGCATTTATGCCATTGTAAATATCTTCAATATCTCAGCTCTGTATGCCATTATAAATATCTAAATATCTCAGCTCTGGAAGGGTCTAGAGCCTCCATTTTGCACTCAGATCTAAGTCCCATGGCCCTCTATCAGAATCCAGAGTTTCAAGAAAATTAAAATTTTAGACCGAAAAAAGAAAACGACAGTGACTTAGATCTAGTGCAAAAATGGAGGCTCTAGACCCTTCCAGGAGCTGAGAATCTGAGAACTTTACACGTAGCATTTATGCCATTGTAAATATCTCAATATCTCAGCTCTGTATGCCATTATAAATATCTAAATATCTCAGCTCTGGAAGGGTCTAGAGCCTCCATTTTGCACTCAGATCTAAGTCCCATGGCCCTCTATCAGAATCCAGAGTTTCAAGAAAATCAAAATTTTGACCAGAAAAAAAAACGACAGTGGTACCACTGTACTTATTTTTTGAGGGTGGAATTTTGATTTTCTTGAAACTCTGGATTCAATAGAGGCCATGGGACTTAAATCTAGTGCAAAAATGGAGGCTCTAGACCCTTCCAGAGCTGAGATATTGAGATCTCACGTAGCATTTATGCCATTGTCAATATCTCAATATCTCAGCTCTGTATGCCATTATAAATATCTAAATATCTCAGCTCTGGAAGGGTCTAGAGCCTCCATTTTTGCACTCAGATCTAAGTCCCATGGCCCTCTATCAGAATCCAGAGTTTCAAGAAAATCAAAATTTTGACCCAAAAAAACGAAAGTAAGGTTCACTTGATTTTTTTTTCGGGTCAAAATTTTGATTTTCTTGAAACTCTGCGATTCTGATAGAGGGCCATGGGACTTAGATCTGAGTGCAAAAATGGAGGCTCTAGACCCTTCCAGAGCTAGATATCTGAGATTTCACGTAGCATTTATGCCATTGTAAATATCTCAATATCTCAGCTCTGTATGCCATTATAAATATCTAAATATCTCAGCTCTGGAAGGGTCTAGAGCCTCCATTTTGCACTCAGATCTAGTCCCATGGCCCTCTATCAGAATTCCAGAGTTTCAAGAAAATTGAAATTTTGACCCGAAAAAACAACGAGTGGTACCCCTTCGTTTTTTTTTTAGAGGTCAGAATTTTGATTTTCTTGAAACTCTGGATTCTGATAGAGGGCCATGGGACTTAGATCTGAGTCAAAATGGAGGCTCTAGACCCTTCCAGAGCTGAGATATTGAGATTTCACGTAGCATTTATGCCATTGTAAATAGTCTCAATATTGTCAGCTCTGTATGCCATTATAAATATCTAAATATCTCAGCTCTGGAAGGGTCTAGAGCCTCCATTTTTGCACTCAGATCTAAGTCCCATGGCCCTCTATCAGAATCCAGAGTTTCAAGAAAATCAAAATTTTGACCCGAAAAAAAACGACAGTGGTACCCCTTACGATTTTTTTTCGGGTCAAAATTTTGATTTTCTTGAAACTCTGGATTCTGATAGAGGGCCATGGGACTTAGATCTGAGTGCAAAATGGAGGCTCTAGACCCTTCCAGAGCTGAGATATTTAGATATTTATAATGGCATACAGAGCTGAGATATTGAGATATTTACAATGGCATAAATGCTACGTGAAATCTCAATATCTCAGCTCTGGAAGGGTCTAGAGCCTCCATTTTTGCACTCAGATCTAAGTCCCATGGCCCTCTATCAGAATCCAGAGTTTCAAGAAAATCAAAATTTTGACCCAAAAAAAACGACAGTGGTACCCCTTCGTTTTTTTTTCGGGTCAAAATTTTGATTTTCTTGAAACTCTGGATTCTGATAGAGGGCCATGTGACTTAGATCTGAGTGCAAAAATGGAGGCTCTAGACCCTTCCAGAGCTGAGATATTGAGATTTCACGTAGCATTTATGCCATTGTAAATATTCTCAATATCTCAGCTCTGTATGCCATTATAAATATCTTAAATATCTCAGCTCTGGAAGGGTCTAGAGCCTCCATTTTTGCACTCAGATCTAAGTCCCATGGCCCTCTATCAGAATCCAGAGTTTCAAGAAAATCAAAATTTTGACCCGAAAAAAAAACGTACAGTGGTACCCCTTGTCGTTTTTTTTTCGGGTCAAAATTTTGATTTTCTTGAAACTCTCGGATTCTGATAGAGGCCATGGGACTTAGATCTGAGTGCAAAATGAAGGCTCTAGACCCTTGCAGAGCTGAGATATGTGAGATTTCACGTAGCATTTATGCCATTGTAAATATCTCAATATGTTATCATTTTTATTTTCTGTATCTTCTGTTAGG
>JAQIUQ010001317.1:0-71134 GCA_030378365.1 Hybognathus amarus | reverse complement strand
CAACAAGCGCGTACAAACATTTTGGACCTGAATTTTTTATATGTACTAATGTTGTGTATTTTTCATGTATATATACTTTATGGTGTTATTTTTCGATTTGATCAATAACGTAAACCAGTGCCAACACTGTTTGTGAATATAGTAGCCAGTCAGTTTGATGCTATTTTGTGAAAGACAAACGTGTATAAAGATGAAAAATATATAGTCAAATTACCATTCAGAAATGTTTTTGTAAGAGCCGTCTTTAGGGAGGTTCTGCTTGCCTCTCTTCATCGCTGCTTTTTGGGTCTGATATCTGTAAAAAATACTCAAGACATTCATTTGCCTAATATGCCAGATGGTAACTAAATATAACGTTAACGTTATTTGACAATTAGCAAAACACAATTTTCGGGTTTTACCACACTAGTGTCAGAATATCCACACACCCGAAATCCAACTTTATAAACAAAAAGAAAAACAAAAACACAACCTTAGACAAAAAAAACAAAGACAAATACTCTACGGAAAAAAATCCTTCAAATTTGTATGGTTTTTCAAATTATTTTTTTCAGTATTGTGATTATGAATTCGTTAACTACAATGTTAACCTTGAATTTATCTGCAACTTCAGCTCTCAATGAGCAGTGGCAAATTATGTCGGACACTTTAAATAAATAAACAGTTAATAAACATGTTAATAAACAGTTACAATAAACAGTTCGCTACCTATCAAGAACGGTAATACATTAAAGCTGTCGGCCAAAAGCATGTAATGAGGTTCGAACTCGGGACGTTTGGAGGTCCATGAAGACGAGTTTGATGCGTTAACCACAGAGCTACCGTTGGAATGCTGATGCATTACGGTCTTATACGCTAGTAAATCCTCATTGATGTAGCCTAATATGTTTCTACTGCAATGTTTTAAGGTTTCATTATTTTTTCAATTTAATTTCAGTATTGTTATTTAATTAATTAATTTAACTAAGTTTCCCTTGAATTAATCTGCTACTTCAATCACTCTGAATGAGCCGTGGCGCGGCTGCAGATTACACAAAAACGGACACTTTTCAAAGTCTGTGATTGTACGCCTCTTAGTGGCAAAAGGCAGCAAATACATCCCAAATTTTACCACCGCAGTTCTGCCGGACCAGACCAATATGCTGCGTGGATTAGATTCAAGTGAATCCCACAGCACATCCATTTTACGGATTTAACCAGATTTATTTATCTGGTGCAAGCACTATGTCTATCACAGTGTAACCCCTATCAGTGACATTCAGAGGCGAGGCGGAGGAGCAACGTTTCTTTTACGTTGCTCACTCTATTTTGAGATGCAATCTCAATGTTTCACTACTGCTCAAGCAAAAATCATGCATATCTCCCCATTCTCTGGACGAAGCGTTACAGTGGGCAAAATCCATTTTGGAATTGAACGGTTCTGTTACCATCAACTTTCATTAACCATATCAAGGGCGTGTTCGGCCAAACATCCAGTTCACTCTCAGTACATGATCAGCTGTATCGATTACATCAAGCGAGTCGCGGCTCGGTCGCAATGCAGCTGTGTCCGGAGACCGCTTCCACTTGATGGGGTGCCCCTTTACTCCCTTCCCATGCCTGTAGGTTTTCCTCTGGTCTGACCGGGGATGCCTACATGGCATGTGTCGTCGGGGTGTTCCCTGAAGAATTGGAATCACGCTAGGGAGCCTAATTGACTATGTGCACGTTGAGCATATGCTACTTCCGGCTGCGAAACCGATAGGGGGTGTCTAGTTTCCGGTAGCCTGATGGATGCATAGAGGATGTATATTTCTCCAGATGTCTTGGACATCTCTGCCGAATATTACAGTCGATGCTCGATGGTGTTCATCGCCTGGCTAGTGGTTTTTCTCCAGCTCCCCAGAGCAAGAGAGAGAAGGGGTTCTCTCAATCTCTCAGTATTTGCAAAATTTTGAAGGTAACGTTAAGTCACAACAACATCCAAGCTCATGAAATTGCGTGTGTATGACACGACAATTCGTATTTCCCTTTTTGGCATGATATCAACATTCATAATCGCTTTTCAGCGTGTTTATGAATGCCGTTGACTTAACGTTATTACTGTATATATAAAAATATGACCTACCTGAACCCCGTCCCTAAACCTACCCGTCACTGGGGTTAATAGCATATAGCTATGAGTCTTCCCTGACCGTCCTAGGAAAAAAATATGATCCCCAGATGTAGATCTACATTTTGTTTCGTTTCAGCTTCGGACATTTGACGGCGTAGACACACACGCATACACGCGGGGATAGCTGTATGTTTACGCAAAAGTCATGATGTAATGTTGCCATGATACGTGCTCAAGCTGCTATCTGAGTAACGTTAACTGTTATTATAAAAGTCGAAATCATGCGTTAGAGTAGACAGGTCTCCCTTGCAAAATAGGTTCTAACACCAAGGGCTTCTCCTGGTTAAAGGGTATAATATTATAATAATAAATAATAATTAGTAGCATAAAAACTTCCATCTAGTTGTCATGGATACACAACGCTCCACTCTGTAAAGCGACTGCTTGGCTACTTTTCACAATGCAGCAGCGCCTGGCTCCACCCAAATATGTGTAAAAACTGTGTTGATTGACTTGACTATGAACAAACGAACATAGTTTTAGATAAATGTATTTAGATTTATTGCTAAGCTTTAGATAGGCGGTCCACTCATAGATATCTATGGGTCCACTGATGTAAACGACGGCAGCCGGAACCGAAGTACCCAACATCCGCCCTCAAGCCGGAAGTTAGCATTTTTCTTGTGCACAGAGTGAATTGCCTTCAAGATTATTAAAAACGAGCCAATAAAAATTGGCATGCAATCTTTGCATTCCGCGAGCCGCCTACTAGCACGGATATAAAAGCGGAAGTAAACATTGCATTGACGTTTTTTTTTGGAGCCTCACAGTGAACTGCTGTTGACGAAGTTTTAGAGAGAAAAGGTTTCTTACGAGTCTTTGGGAGGAGAAGAAGGTCCTTTTGGGTGCTGGTGGGATGGCACGGCAGTGATCATCGTTTCTCCCGGCAAAATCTGGGTGAGTACAGCACACAGGCTTGCAGTTTCCCCATGTGTCTGTCGTGGTGATCCGTCTGTGCTTCGGCACGCAAGAGAGCGTGCTCTCTTCCTCACAAAAAAGCTTTGACATCCTTTCCAGGATTTTTCAGGGTGACATCCTTTTCAGGATGTCGGTTGACATCCTTTTCAGGATGTCATCTCACTCGTGCCGGGTGAGTCATCATCTGGTGATGACTCGGCGGGACTACCCCCTTCGGGTGTGGTGGTTCCGGAAGCAGTTCACTGTGAGCAGGACCCGGAGATGGCTGCTATGCTCGAATGGGCGGCCGCGAATGTCAGGCTTGTGTGGAACCCACCACCGGGTCACAAACCTTTGGGCTGGATGATTGGTGTCTTGGGGCTGGCAGCGCTGTTGCCCCACGGCCTGCTCCAGTACCATTCTTCCCTGAAGTGCATGAGGAGCTGAGGAAGTCTTGGCGAGGCAACCTCACTCCTCCTTTCTCACCACCCTTAATGGCGGGGCGGCGCTCGGGTACGAGGGAATTCCCACAGTGGAGCGGTCGATCGCGATGCAGCTGTATCCGGAGACCGCTTCCACTTGGCAGGGTACCCCTTTACTCCCCTCCCATGCCTGTAGGTTTTCCTCTGGTCTGACCGGGGATGCCTACATGGCATGTGGAGATGTCGCCTCCGCCCTGCATGCCATGGTGCTGCTGCAAGTCCATCAGGCCGGAGCACTCCATGGCTTGCAGGCCGGTGGTCCCGAACCCAGCTTTGCTGCAAGAGCTGCGTGTGGTGATGGACCTTGCCCTCCGGGCGACGAAAGTCAGAGGGGGTGCCTCTGCACACCTCCTTCCCCCTGGGGGGAAGGTTTTTTTGTCTGTTCCGCCGTTGACCACCCGGTCAGCGGTACCCAAAATATCTACAGTAGAGCAGTTTCCTCCTTCTTCAGGTCATCTTCGGTCGAGACTGATGGGCACGCAGTCTCCTCCACCCAAGAGGGTCAGAACGGCAGTGAATGCTGTCTCTGAACAGCATCGCTATCATTCCCCTCTTCCCAGTCTGCAGATAGCAGCGACGCTTCCTCGGTTGCATCGCTTCTGTCGGTGGCTGGGCCCAGAGGAGCAGAGACCAGCTCACGAGGAGGCAGGGCCTCGTGCCTCGTCTCTCCCCCTCCCCTCGCCACGGGGCGGCCTGCAGCAGAAACCCAACGGGCTCTCTCTGCCATCTGCCCCCCGGTGGAAGCAGATCTTTGGTGAACTCCACGCCCAGACCCTGCTTCCAGTGGCTACACTGCCACTGGAGCCGGGTCCCTGTCTTCCACTTCGCTGCCCCTCCGCAGGTACACCGGTGGTTTGGGTGGGCTTGTTGAGCCGGTACCTGGAAGCCTGGCTAGCCCCTACTCCATTGTACCCAAGAAAGGCGGTGGGTTTTGGCCAATCCTGGACCTGCGAGTTTTGGAATCGGGCCCTGCACAAACTCCTGTTCAAGATGCTCACGCAGAAGCGCATTTTCGAATGCATCCATTGCCGGGATTGGTTTGCAGCGATCAACCTGAAGGACGCTTAGTTTCACATCTCGATTCTTCCTCGAACACAGACCGTTTCTGCGGTTTGCTTTCGAGGGTCGAGCATATCAGTACAAAGTCCTACCCTTCGGGCTGGCCCTGTCGCCCCGCGTTTTCACGAATGTTGTGGAGGCGGCCATTGTTCTCATGAGAGAACAAGGTGTTCGCATTCTAACTATCTTGACGACTGGCTAATTCTGGCTCACTCGTGAGATGTGTTGTGCGATCTCAGGGACATGTCGCTACAGCAACTCAGCCGGTTGGGGCTTCAGGTCAACTGGGACAAGAGCAAACTTTGCCCCGTGCAGAGGATCTCTTATCTTGGTATGGAGCTGGACTTGGTCGCCCAGACAGTGCGTCTCACGGAAGACCGCGTCCTGTCACTGCTCACCTGCCTCAGGTCCTTTCGAGGCAGGACAGCGGTTCCACTGAAACAATTTCAGAGGCTCCTGGGGCATATGGCAGCCGCAGTAACACCGCCTCGGTCTGTTACATATGAGACCGCTCCAACACTGGCTTCGCGATCGAGTCCCATGGTGGGCGTGGCAGAGCGGCACGTTCCAGGTCAAAGTAACCGTGCACTACCACCAAACCTTTTCCCCATGGTCGGATCTTGGGTTTCCAGGGATGCTGTGGTTTTCACAGATGCCTCTGCCATGGGGTGGGGGGCCACGTACAAAGGGCATGCAGTCTTGGGTCTGTGGACGGTGCCCCAGCTGCATTGGCATATCAACAGCCTAGATCACCCCTCCTGTGCCAGGCGTGGCGGACCACCGGCGCCAGGTCTGCTACCTCTAAGGGAGTGGTTGTGTAGACTGGGTGTTATGTCCACTGGTCTCTTCAGTGACCCATTATGCCACGTGCAGTCCAGCCGTGTCTTTCCCTTGACAGACTCGTTCTGTCGTCCCTGTCTGAGTATGCTCCCACTTCTCTTGGATTGGGACTACCTCAGGGACTGCCATATGTTTCACTATCCCCCTGGGCTAGTACATATGTGTATTCCAGGCCTTCATCAGGCGGCTGGCTTCCGCACCGTTCCCTTCCCCTTTCTATGGGTTTGCGCGGCTTTCCCAGTGTTATCTTATGTCCACTGATTGGGTCTTGTGGAACAGCAGTGTGTCTGCCTAGCTAGCTCCTGTTATTTCTAAAACTGCGTTGGGTGGCGTAGCTAGGTGCTGGAAGGGGCCAGCACCATGGCGTTTTATTAGGGATCCCAATTCGTCCAGGGATCTCCCCGACGACACGTTGGAGTTCCCAGGACAGAAGGGAATGTCTTGGTTATGTATGTAACCCTCGTTCCCTGAGTTGCTGTACCTTCACGGGGGACTGGACTCTGTTCTGCTCCTCAGCGAAAGTGTCAATGCAATGTTTACTTCCGCTTTTATATCTGCGCTAGTAGGTGGCTTGCGGAATGCAAAGATACGCATGCCAATTTTTATTGGCCCGTTTTTTTATCCTCTCAAAGGCAATTAGGCTCCCTAGCGTGATCCCAATTCGTCAGGGAACTCCCAGGCGACAGTCTCCGTTCCCTGTACTCAGGGAACGAGGGTTACCGTATGTAACCGAGACGTTTCGTATCCTCAATGCCACCAGTGGTGTGAATAAGACCACCACTGCCTTTCATCACGGTCTCAATTCATCCATTCGACAGCAGAAGGCAATCTACAATTACATCATTGGTATCGAAACGTCTCTGGTTACGTATGTAACCTTAGTTCCCTGAAGGGAACGAGACGCTGCGTGTAATCGCAACGGGAACGCCCCTGCGTGTGTGCGTATGAAGCACGTATGAAATCAGTCCAATGGCGCAGACGGAACGTCATAGGCGGGGTGACGTATCGACCAGGAAACTATAAAGCACCCCTGAAAACACAAGCGCTACAGCTTCTGAAAAAGACTGAAGCAAGTGCTCACGGGCATGCTGGGAGTATGGCGTGGACACGCAGCGTCTCCGTTCCCTTCAGGGAACTAAGGTTACACACGTAACCAGAGACGTTCCCGTTCAGGGAACTTCGAGCTGCGTGCAATTGCAATGGGAACGCTGAATACCAACGCCGCCATGCGAGCAAGTGTCCGTTGTGTGAAATCAGAGAGCACATTCTGACGAAAGCACCTGCGCTCCCGGAGTGGACCTAAGGTCAAGATGGTAGAACTTTACAAATGTGTGCGGGGAAGACCATCCCGCTGCATCACAAATGTCATTAATAGGAACTCCTGACACAAATGCCTTAGAGGCAGCCATACCCCAAGTCGAATGAGCACGGACAGCCAAAGGAGAAGGCTGTCCTGCCGCCTCGTAAGCAAGCGAGATGGCTCTCGACCACCCACTTACTCAATCTCTGCTTAGATGCCGGACAACCCTTATTAGGAGGTCCGAGGCAGACAAATAACTGCTCAGATTTCCTCCACAGGGCAGCTCTGTGGATGTAAGCATCTAAGGCCCGCACAGGGCAAAGCAGATTCAATTTCTCCTGGTCTGCTGTCCGGAACGGAGGAGGGCAGAAGGCCTGCAGAACAATTGGCCTGACGGTATTAGCTCGGGACCTTAGGGACGTACCCCGGTTTAGGGAGGAGAAAGGCCTTCGCATTACCAGGAGCAAACTCCAGGCACGAGGGAGAAACCGACAGAGCCTGAATATCCCCTATCCTTTTCAGGGGAGGAGATAGCTAGAAGGAAGATGGACCCCCAACGGGGCAGGTGGACTTAGAGCGAACCACAGCAGGCAATGTGAATTTTCGCTGGATGCAAATAGGTCTACCTCGGCACGACCGAAATGTTTCCACAGGAGCTCCACCACCTCAGGGTGGAGCCTCCACTCCCCGGGCCTCGGCCCCTGCCTCGACAGGAAATCTGCTCCCTGATTCATATATCCTGGGATATAAATCGCTCTCAAAGAAAGAAGTTTCCCCTGGGACCACAAAAGGATCTGGCGGGCCAGTTTGTATAGGGGACGAGAGCGCAGGCCCCCTGATGGTTTATATAAGAGACCACCGATGTGTTGTGGGCACATGGTTGAGCACATGGTGGCCCCTCAGGTCTGACAGGAAGTGTTTCAGAGCTTGAAACACTGCCAACATCTCCAAGCAATTTATGTGCAGATGACGATGATGGTCCTGCCACAGACCCCGGGCTGAGCGACCACTCATGATCGCCCCCAACCTGTGAGGGAGGCATCCGTCGTGACCGTCACACGGCGAACACGGAGCTCCCAGCACCGGTCCCAGGGATAGGAACCAGGTCTCTTTCCACATCGCCAGGGCACGGAGAAACGTCCGCGTGACCCTGATCGTGCGGAACGGGTTTCCCCTCGGGGAGAACCCCTTGGTTCTGAGCCACCACTGTAGCAGTCTCATGTACAGCAGGCCACAGGGAATAACGTCAGACGCTGCCGCTAAAAGACCCAGAATTCTCTGATAATCCTTGACAGTGAGTGACCGGCCTAGCTTCGCTTGCCTGACAGCTGCGAAGATCGTTGCTATACGGGCAGGGGACAGACGAGCCTGCATCGTTGTCGAGTCCCAAACGACGCCCAGAAAAGTGGTCCTCCGAGCCGGAGAAAGCACACTCTTCTTGGCGTTGAGTCTCAGCCCCAACCTTCTTATATGAGCGAGGACGACATCTCGATGCCGAATCGCCTGATGCTCCGATTGAGCCAGAATCAACCAATCGTCGATATAATTGAGGATGCGAATACCCTGGAGCCGCAGCGGAGCCAGCGCCACATCCATGCATTTCGTGAAGGTTCGAGGAGATAATGCTAGACCGAACGGAAGGACCCGGCACTGGTAGGCTTCGCTCCCAAAAGCGAACCTCAGGAACTTCCGATGTTGTGGAAGGATGGAAATATGGAAATATGCGTCCTTTAGATCTATCGTGACAAACCAGTCCTCGGATCTGATTTGTGACACGATCTGCTTGAGTGTAAGCATTTTGAATTTGAGTTTCGCCACAGAACGGTTTAGGGGTGGGCGATATGGCAAAAATATCATATCACGATTTTTTTAGGAAAATCACGATCACGATTTTTTATCACGATTCTTTTTCAAGTTGGTTTTAATATTTTGCACGTGGCTGTTCATTACAGCCAAACTAATGTCCCTATGTTAAAAACAAAGCCTTAGGTAGCAAAAGAAAAAAGAAATGCAAACATTTAGGCCAGTGGCGAAGATAAAAATCTTTGTCATTATTTTCTTTGTTATTAAAAAAATAAGACAAGATCAACATTACACAAATTAATATTCAAATTAAATAAATAGTGCTTTATTTTTTCAGATGCAGTAGGTGTATTTAGCATTAGCATTGAAGAAAGTAATTAAATTAACAAATATTAAATTAAAACACTACATAGACTTTACTGAATAAATTATTGATTCTTATTAAAGCTACTATTAAAGTTCTCAGTCAGTGAGTGATTTTCTCCTTGTGTATTTTTTTGTTTTGTTTTATCAACACTAAAGGGATAGTTCCCTCAAAAATGAAAATGGTCTTAATTTACTCTCTCAAAATGTTTTAAACCCGAATAAGTTTCTTTCTTCTGTTGAATTTAAAAGTTATTTTGAATATTGTGGGTAACCATACAGTTGCTGGTCCCCCTATAGTTTTTTATAGGTTCTCAACTGGAAGTTAATGGGGACCAAGCAACTGTTTGGTTACCCACATTAAAAAAAATCGTCTTTTGTGTTCAGAACAAAAAAGAAATTAATACAGGTTTGGAACAACATTAGAGTGAGTAAATAATGACAGATTTTTTTTTCTTTTTTTTTTTGAACTATCCCTTTAAGGACAAGCGGCAGTACTATTCATCCTGTCGCTTTTAGACCAGCACGCGACGCGTTTAATATAGACGGATATTACACCAGATATTCTCTCAAATGTTTGCTTTCACTTTAGACATAGCCTGTTTATGTAAACATTGTGTGTATTTAAAAGTATTTGCATAATAAGACTCGAAAGATAACTTAGTCCAGTAGTCCAGCGCTGTTTGACAGGCTTCTAGTGCCTGTGAGCGTCGGGGGAATGCGCTCAGGAAAGCGCACGTCATCAGCACGTGAATTAAATGTTTAACCGGCAAGGCTTATGCAAATAATGAACTTTTGTGAATGCAGTGTCCCGTAACTGTTACCTATTCATTAACATGTGATGTGTAGGCTACGTCGCTTTGAGGCGCCAGAACTGAACTGATAGTATGCACTGTAACACGATACTACGATATTTCTTCAAAAGCAGATCGTGGAGACATTTTAATCGTCCACGATTAAAAATCGTCATATCGCACACCCCTAGAACGGTTTAACAGGCGCAGATCTAAAATCGGACGTAACCCCCATCCTTCTTCGGAACAATGAAATATCGGCTGTAATAACCTGACTCTCTGTCGGGAGGAAGAACTCGTTCTATCGCCCCCTTCAGCAACAATGTTTTCACCTCTTGTTCCATAACCAGAGCCTGCTCGGGGGCCACCGCTGTGGGTAGAATCCCCCGAAAACGAGGCGGACGCGACCTGAACTGGATCGCGTACCTGAGCTCGATATTTTGTAGGACCCACTGAGATACATTTGGAAGATTTTTCCATTCCGCCAAAAATTCTACTGAAGGGTACCAGTCTCTCGAGACTGGCCTCTGGAGTATTTTGAGTGACAGACACAGTGCCCTGTAATAGCACAACGACAGGGGACAACTGATCTGACTGATGTATATCGCTCCTCAATGCCAGCGAGCGTCCCTCGAGAAAGCGCTCGCTGGGACCGCCCACGCCCCAACCCGCAGGCTGGGACGACAGACTGAGCCGCTGAGGGACCAAGACAGAGCGGGCACCGTATACAGCGGTGAACACCTCCGTCTCTCGGTGGGGACCACCCTCAGCACCCGGGCACCTTTGGTGTCAGGGCTTCTTCCGACGAGGCCTTCCTGGCGACAATAACCGTCCTCAGATCGGTTTTGCCGCGGGAAGGCCTCGCCTGAGAGCGCCGCGTCTCATCCCAGCTTTGCTGGGGAGGAGCGCGAGACGCGACGCTCCTTTTCTGCTGCGCCCTGTGTGCAGCGATACCCGACGGGCGGGGCTGCTCCCGCCCAGCAGCCCCGGGGACATGCACCCTGAGGGGGATACATTTCTGGAGCGCCGCTGCCTGCTTTTTCTCTTCTTGAAATTTCTCAATAACTGTATTCACTGAATCACCAAACAGACCAACGGTTGACAGCGGCGCATCCAAAAGGAAAGCTTTCTCCTTCTCCTTCATATTGGAAAGATTCAACCAGAGATGTCTCTGTAGCCACCAAGGCTGCCATAGAGCGGCCGACTGATCTGGCCGTCTCCTTGGTGGCACGGAGAGAAATATCAGCTGCCTGACGCAGTTCGCGAATAGTATCAGCGGTCACAACATCCCCCTCACTGATATCCTTTAAAATATCTGCTTGATATGCTTGTAAAATAGCCATAGTGTGTAAGCATGAGGCTGCTTGTCCCGCCGCCGAGTAAGCTTTGCCCACCAAAGCTGATGTATTTCTAAGTGGCTTGGTGGGCAACGCCGGTGTCTTAAAGGACGATGCCGTATCAGGAGAAAGATGGCTCGCCAAAACTTCCTCCATCCTCGGCATCGCCCCATAGCCATGATTTTTATACCCCGCAATGTTAGAATACACTGTAGTCTGATGAGTGAAAATCCTGGCTGACACTGGTTTATTCCACGATCTCCCCACCTCGGTGTGGAGATCGGGAAAGAAAGGAAGAGACCTGCGTGGAGGTAGTGTGTGTGATGGTAAAAATCTTTCATCAAGCTTGCTTTTTACTCTAGACTCCTGTTTTTCTATGGGCCAGTCAATGCTTAGTTTTTGCACAGCACGAAGTCAAAACCTCCATTAATTTTACTTGAGCGGGGACTGGGCTGGCGAATCCCCAGTTCCCCCCACATCAACACTTTCAACATCCAGTTCCTCAGAACTGGATAGTTGAAGAGATGGAGCCTCATCACGAACGGGAGAAACCGCGACGCGGACCCCCACCCCGATCAGAGGCGCTGGGTTTCACACACAGAGCGCTTGCTGAAGACTTCAGAAGCTGTCGCGCTTATGTTTTCGGGGTGCTCTATAGTTTCCTGGTCGATACGTCACCCCGCCTATGACGTTCCGTCTCGCCATTGGACTGATTTCATATGTGCTTCATACGCACACACGCAGGGGCATTTCCCGTTGCGATTACACTCAGCTCTCGAAGTTCCCTGAACGGGAACTTCATTCAGCACTCCATCTGGCTTTCCCACTGCTTGCACACTCGATCAGCCCGCTCTGCATTCTCCATCCACCAAGTTGTAAATGACTCTAAAATACATAGAAATATAAAATAACATCAAAACATGACCCCAAGAAAATCGCTCACAGTTCTCAGACCTAATCAAACGTTAAAAGCTTGATAAAATAAATTTTAAGACCACAACCGATTATAAGACCAAAACAGAGTTACAGCACGCACGGAGATGAAAAAGGTATTATGGAATTATCTAACTCTGGGGATACAGTGATTAAACTATAGTCCAAAAAAGTCGGACTGTAAGAATCTCGCTGCAGCATTTTGGACACACTGAAGACCAGTAATCAGTGATTCACTAATGCCTAGATAAAGAGCATTACAATAGTCTGAACCGGGTAGGGTTGCAAAACAATCTCCAAGTCCTTGTATGAAAGGATGGGTTTGAGTTTAGACAGTTTTCTTAACTGAAAAAAGATGATTTCACAACACTGTTAACTTGACAAACAAGGCGTATTTCAGAATCGAAAAATACTCCAAGGTTCTTCACACAACTATTCATTTTGTTGCACAATAGTCCATATTTTCCAGCCAGACCATTCCCAAGCTCGTTGTTCCCAAACATAATATGCAACCTATTCAAGTCGACTCCTTCCACCTGTCAAATGTGGAGCATCAATGGAGAATTGCTTGCAGAATCTTCCTGTACTGCAGGGCTGTAGGACACCTGCTACCATCCTTTCCAGTTTGTCCACCACGTCCAGCTGTGAGTACTTTCCAGTTACCTCTATCAATCCCACCATTGAAGAGAACTGATGTCGTGTTAATTTCTTATCGCTGTTCTGTTCCAGCGAAAGCCCTTACTAATTCAGGATGAGCTGGACTTTTCATCTCTCTTCGACCTTCTAGGCAAACTTAGTCTACCCAAGAAACCCTGTTTTCACTCGAAATGTTGGACTCGATCTTGGGAAAGCCGGTGGGCCGTGGTATTATATGACCCTGCACCCCCACCGTGACACTCCGCATCGGTCATCTGCATTACGGAAGGACTTTGTTCATGGTGCTAGAGGGTTCCACATCTGGGGTCATCCTGGGATGCCTGTGAATATTACAACACTCTCCATCGATCTGCTGGAATAGTAGTGAGATCCTGCAGTGGAGGGAACATTGCTTTATGGTCTGTGAAACAACCCTTCTTCTTCAAAAAAACACCACTCTAGTACCTATCGCTGTTAATTCCACTACCATTGAAATTCCACTACCATTGAAAGACCTCCAATCCACAGGTGGTCCTCCTTGAGTACCTAGCATTCCAAGATGTCTTCAACAAACAGCTGGCAACCAAGCTATCACCAAGCCATCAACCAAGCTATCATTATTATCAAGTTTCTTTGTTGGGAAAATTGACGGAGGCTTGTGGCCCTGCATTGACTATCATGACGAGTGGAAGAATGATTTTGTCACACCATCAGGTTACTACAAGTACCTTGTCATGCATTATGGGCTGTCCAACTCACCCTCTGTATTTGAAGTGTTTATGAACTTGGTGTTCTGGGAGTTCCTCCACCATTTCGGTCTCATTTACAGCGACAATCTGATCTTCTCCCGGAACCTGGCTGAACTTCGTCACCACGTGACGCAGGTCCTCCAGAAGCTCCTTGACTACCACTTTTACCTGAAGATTGAAAAATGCGAGTTCCCCAGAGACACCATTCACTTCATCAGATTCACCATTCACTTCACCAGCAAGCTGAGTCCCTGCTACATTGGTCCATTCACCGTCCAGAGGCAGATCAACAAAGTACCATTTGAACCTTCCACCTTATTACTGCATCTCACCATCATTCTGTTTCACTCCTCAATAGGGCTGAAGCGATTAGTCGACATTAAGAAATTGTCAACAAATATATTTGTTGTCGAGTAGTCGTTTGATCTCATGTGGCCTAATGTAAGGGCGTGAAATATCACATTTTGACCACTGACGGCGCTGTAGTGCCATAGTGTAATGCAGCCCTTTACAAATGCAATTGTGGTAAAAGAAAAAACAGCGTCAATTATGACAGAGTGCAAACGAATCCGAACTAGCAAAGTTTTCACACAACTTCAAACCAACAATCCTGAACTTGCTTTTCACGGGAGCACAACATGCTTGCTGGAGCACTTAAAGAGGAAACATCCCAGCATAAGAGGAGCCGGTGAGAATCGAGTGTTCTCCAGCTGGAGTTAACTAACTAGCGGTAAATCTCTTTATTAGAGAATGCAATACTACTAATAATAGTAATAATATTATCAATAATAAAATTATTACAGAAATGTGGTGATTTATTTTGCATAGAATAAAGCTTGATCAAGCTTAGAAGTAAGGGCTGTTTTGTAACACTATTAGGTATTATTGTCTTATCACTTGCCTGTATTTTGTTCCATAATCATAAAGACTTACAAAAGGAGACGTTAGGAAGAATATGATGGCAGTTTCTTTTTCATACAGTAAATTAAAAGGCGAATGAGAACGTCTCTGTCAGCTCAATTTTCATCTAACAAAAATATTGTAATTTTATACTTATAATAATGGTTTGCAGATTAATATTTTACCATTATTTGTGTCCTGAAGTAAATGAGAGCATTTGTGTGTGATTTGAGTTGGAACGAAATTTGAAAACTTTTACAACTATTTGAAAAGCTGACTCAATGTTTTAACTAATCAAAAAATCTGAATAATCATTCCAAACCTACTGATTAGCCAGTGAAATAATTGATTAGTCCATTAATCGTTCTAATAATCGGTAGATTAATCGATTATCAAAATAATTGTTTGTTGCAGCCCTGATCCTCAAGCCCTTAACAAATCCTCCCTTCTTCCCCAGGGTCTGGTGCTGACAACATTCCTCCTCCTCCAGTGGAAGCTGAGATCAACATCATCCTGGACTCCTGACGACCAGGTGGCCACTAAAATTCCTCCTTGATTTGGAAAGTTATGGCCCAAAAGAACAATCTTTATTTGCCTGCAACAAATAAAACTTTATCATTCAGCCAAATTCCGAGGTCATTCTATTCTCATAAGACTTACCTCGCTTGATTTCTGAACGTTTGTTAAAGCTCCAGTCCGTAACCTTTTTGGTTTAAAAATTATCAAAAAATAAATTTGAGCAAGTACATGACCAAGTACTGCTTACCTTAGCTCGAAATAGCTTTTAATAATGCTTTTAATTCTAGTGGTAATGGTGGATTTCCGCTGGAAATTTGAGCATGTCTTTGCGTCATTACGTCACATCTGTACACATAAAGAAGGTGTCTCGGCTAGTGGGCTATGTTGTGTGTGAGGATGTTTGAGGTGGAGATTTATAGCCTTTTCTCACTGCACTTGATATAATTAAACTTATTAATTTGATGGTGGATCCAGAAAGGTTCAAACGACAATCACCATTGACAACTAGAGATTCACCCGTTGTAAAATGCAAATGATTTTGGACTTCCGAATGGCTACAGAAAAAAAAGACCGTAATCGGTCTTTTTTAATAAATCCATGCGAAAAGGATAAATAACTGAAACCATTAAACGTTATCAAGCAATGCTGATGTTCTTAACATTAAAGCAACACCAGGGAACTTTTGCTCTCAGGGTCCCCCTACAGTTGGGAAACAGTATTGTCCTCTACTACTGTTGTAAACTCCGTCATCCTGAAACTCTGTCACGCCCTGAATCGATTTGCATTAGGCAAGAAAAGCTTAGGCAAGAAAAATAAACGAATATCACAGACATGTTAGGTATCCTAAAATATGATTTTATACATCTTATATATTTACTTGCAAGAATGTAGCCCCTTCCAAACTTGAACACGTCGATTAGACAATAGCTATAAAAAAAGAATATTGTTTACTAGCTACCAGATTGATAATTCGCTACTCTACTATCATTTTGATTCATGAAGATAAACAGAGGATAAGATAGCTTCTGTAACATAGTCAGGCAGACCCCAAAGAGATAGTATGCAAGCAATATACTTACTACTAGTCCAAAAGCATGACAGCCAAGTCCTCATCGGTTCGGCCCCCCTCCTCCTCTTTCAGCTCACTCCAGCTAGAAAACGCTGGCCCAATGTTTATCCTCGTTCTGCCTTTAACGCGATCACTTTCTCTTGTCTTTTTGCTTTGCTCTGATAAAACCTTTGCTTTCTTGTTTCTGTGCTGCTTCAGCCATGACTATAACATATGGCTTGCACATCCGATTTTAAGGAAGTGGGAGTGGTGGTGGAAGTGACGTATATGCCGTCAAGCAGTCGAATTTTGTAGTTCTCTTAGTTCGCCAGGTTACTACCCGAAACCCGAAGTTTAAAAGTACGATTAAAAACGCTACAGACCCTGTCAAGCTATGGCAGATGTGTCATTCAACCTATTGTAAGTTGATGGACCATCACAAGAGACTTGGAAATATATTATGAAGGTTGAAAAGTTCCCTGGCGTTACTTTAACAGTTTGAGAACAAAGTATTGTTTGCATGGTTTGACGTGCATTGATAAGCGATCGTTAGATTTAATCATTGCAATACACTGCAATGCGTTTTTCCCCTTTGTTGGTCTGAACAAAAGTGGATGTTACTTGCTTGTTCAGATGACATTTTCCAGTGAAAATTCTTATGTTGGTCATACTTCCAAAATTAGAATCTCAAAACTGCTCCAGCATTCAACAAGCTGGGCCCACAAGGTCTTTGTGCCACAGTCGAGCCTGTGAATCCAGCACAGTGGCTTGGGCGCATCAGCACTTCACGTGCCCGAGTCACTTTAAACTTCTCTTCCGGGGATTTCAGAGGCAACCGGAGCATTGTGGTGTTTCCATAAAGGGCAATGTTATTGAGACTCCTGGGCAACCCTCACCATCTCCTGAGACAGTCTCTTACCTTTCTTTCCAAGGTCTCCACCGTGGCGGTCAGAGTATTCTTGGCAGTATACCATGTTGGTAAATCCCCTTGCCAGGGAGGCCAAAATGGTCTGTTGCTCTCAACCAGCTGTCCAGCTCCTGACGGGTCTAAAAATCTTTGTGGACTTTTGGGATATTGTAAGTACACAACTGCAGGAAATATATCACACTGTGCAAGTGATTTTTGGGTATTTTATTATAGCTTAAAATGCATGTCAAAAATGTATCATGATTTCTGCCAAAGAAAATCATTCTCTTTTTTTCTGAAGAGAAGAGATGTTTACCTGGGTAAAGTGTTTGCCTCATACTTAATAATGTTAGCATTTTTCTGGATGTAACAGCAAATATCATTATCCATGTATGAAAACCTACAGTATGTCTGAGAAGTCCTCACAAATAGAGTTTTTAATCCAGTATATATTATCTCTTTCTCTCTCTCTCTCTCTCTCTCTCTCTCTCTCTCTCTCTCTCTCTCTCTCTCTCTCTCTCTCTCTCTCTCTCTCTCTCTGTGTGTGTGTGCGCGCTGAACTGGCGTGTAGTTTGAGGAAGTCAGTGGCACGCGTGGGGTGTGTCCAAAACACTCACGTCAGGAGTTCAGTTCACTCTCTCCTAGATTCATATGAATTAAACAAACACCGGATGAGAGATAGAGAGTGAGAGAAAGCTGGACTGAACATCAGCTCATTCTCAGGTCTGATACGCATTTTCATTTTGATATTTGAATTAGAGATTATGACAGTTTCAAACCTTGAAGTCTAGTGTAACTTTAAGAAGGAAGTTCAATAGGTGCTGATGTGTAACAAACTTCATTAGATGTTTCCATGTTCAGAATGTGATTCTATTTTTATGTTGGTGTTTAGCACCCAGTCAGAAATATGACACTTGCTTACCAGGTGAAGTGTGTGTGTGTGTGTATGTGTGTGTATATGGATGTTGTGGAATGTTTGTTGTCATTATGATTCACAAATATTCAGCTGATGTCTTAAACAATGGTCAATATATTTTGCAATTTGATTCAAACTAAATGTTTTAATGTTTTGACAATTAAACCTTTCTGTTGTACATCTCTCTGTACCTCTGGTTCATGTGAAGCACTTATTTCCTTTACAAAGGCAAATGTGTGAATGTTTAACACCTTCACAATTTCCAAACCAAATTGTAACTTGTACCACATGACAGGAAACCAGTGTTGTGGTAGATGATTTTGATGAGTTTAAGATAATTATAATAGAGTTAGTGTTTTTCAGGATTGGCACTCATCTTCTAGTAGAAGACTCTTAGCAAAGCTTAACCATGCTACATTTCACTTCCTATTTTCTCTATGATATTCTGAAAGTGGCTGTTGCTTCTGCTTGACATCTTGTCATTATTTTAACTTGTCATGTTTTCTGTCCTGTGACTCAGACATCATATGGTAACACAGGAGTAAACTCGTTCATGCAGCAAAAACATGGAGCACGTCCAGGTAGGAAATGTTGCATTAGTTTCAACATGTTGAAATATAATGTGTTTAGTCAAGAACATAATAAGAGCGTTATGTATGAAATTGTTTAGAAAATATCAAATATATCACTTAATGCTTAATGTTTCAAATTAAAGTACATGTACGCTGTTTGTAAGACTGTTAATTTCTATGTAATTTCTATGTGATTTCTAAGTTAATAATTATAATAATTATATATATATATATATATATATATATATATATATATATATATATATATATATATATATATGTAATTATTATAATTATTAAACTTAAATCATCATTATTATCATTATTATTAGAGACGTGAGAATTGAAATTATAATAAGCACAAAAATATATATATACATATATATATATATATATAATTTTTTGTGCTTTTATTATTATAATTTCAATTCAGCAGTCTCTAATAATAATGATGGTTATAATAATAATTCATCCCATATTATTATTATTATTATTATTATTATTATTATTTATATTATTATTATTATTATTATCATCCATTTTCCAAACAGCTTGTCCTAGGGTTTGTGTTGAAGCATTATTATAATGAATATTATTATTGTTGTATTTTTTATTAATTTTACATATTAATAATTATAATTAATAGTTTTTAATTAATATTTTAATTAAATTATAATTAATAATTTTACTTATTTTATTTGTTAATGTTCTAAATAAATAATATTTTAAGCTGTTTTTAAGATGGTTGAACTTAAGGTCATACTATATCTATGTATATGTATATATATATATATATATATATATATATATATATATATAATTCTTTCATTCTAATATTTAATTATCAGATGACTTTAACAATAATAATACTTCATCCATTTATTATAATTAATCATAGATTTTCAAAATTGCCTTTTCTATGTAGGATTGAAGTATTATTATTATTGTTATTAATAATAATATTTAACTATTTCATTTAGTCACTTTTCTTTGTTTTCAGATTTCCATTTTTTTATATATTTCCAGGTGTAAATGTAAAAAAACTTAAACCAACCTAAACCTCAAATAACTGGCAAATATATGGGCATGAAGCTAAGAAAATAATAATAAATTCATTTTTTTTCATGTCCTCATATTTTGTCACTCATTGATTTCCTCCGTTGCATCATAGTCATGCCTGAGCTTGAATGTTGCATTTCTCTCCACAGAGCTGAAAGTCAGTTAAAGCTGTGTAGAGATGTCCGGTGACACCAATACATTGTCATGGAACCCACCTCCCCCCGGTCACCCACATGTGTCCGCCGAGACAGGGGACAAATGCAAGGGGGTGGTGAAAATCCTCAAAGTGTGCTTCATAAGCAACAGCGCCAACCTGGGCAAGAACTTCAAACTGGTCAAATGTGAAAGTTCCTGGAATATCAGGGTGAGGAGATGAATGTGCATTTGTACACACTAATGATGAATGCAATATGAAGTGCATCTTTCTGTTGTCATTTTGAGGGATCTGACGTATGATTTTATACTGCAGAGGATTATTAAGTCCATCCTGGACAGCGGACGACTTGGTCCCAACATCATGTTCTTAGAATGCTTCGGGCTGTTGCTCAAACATCTCAAATCAGACGAGGTTCACTGGCTGCACCCGAACCTCACCGTAGCAGAAGTGGAGCTGAAATATGAACAGCAGCACGTCGAGGCGGAGTGGAGGTTTGTGTGTGTGTGTGTGTGTCCCACACAACAGAAAGTAAGGGAAATTACATTGTAATCACTCAAATAAGTACTGAGTAATATTAAAGGTCCCGTTCTTCGTGATCCCATGTTTCAAACTTTAGTCATTGTGTAATGTTGTTGTTAGAGTATAAATAATATCTGTAAAATTATAAAGCTCAAAGTTCAATTTAACAGAAGTAGCCTACATCGAATGGCCGTTTGGACTACATCCCTCTACTTCCTTCTTTAATGACGTCAGTAGAACAGTTTTTTGACTAACGTCCACCCACAGGAATGCTCCCTCAACCTCAACTTTCACACTTCTTATAACTTACTGTGTTTACTAAGCTCCTTACAGTGATTTTCTGAAGTAAAACTGACGCTTCATCTTTTGTGTGATGTACAATAAACTTTATTAAACTCATCAGTGTATGTTTGATCATCATTCGGACCTGGTCCGAAACAGCAGACTTGTAGGCAGTTAATAATGGACATACAAGCAGATGACAAATACGTTATAATAACCGTAATTAAACTACTAAACTATACCTGTTCCATCTCTATACAACACTCTGACTCTGTAGGCATTATTGTCCGACTCGAAATGAACACCGTTACTGAGAGTTTCTGATATTATCATCATTCGTGAGATGAAATTGTCCTGAGAGACTGAGTGCGAGCTCATGAAGCTCCGCCCCTGTGCCGGCAGCAGCAGCTTTTTTGCATTTAAAGGGCACACACTAAAACAGCACATTTTCTGAGCCCCAAAAAAATGACAATTTAAACATGCTGTAAAAAATGATCTGTTGGGTATTTTGAGCTGAAACTTCACATACACATTCTGGGAACATCAGAGACTTATTTTACATCTTATCAGCATAAGACGGGACCTTTAATTACTACATTTACTTACTATACAGTTACTGTGGGGTTTAGGGTTAGTGACTTGTAATTATGCATCATTTACTAATATTAATATAGTAAGTACATGTTGTAAAGTGTAACAACGTCACCCTAAAAAAGTGTTTGTGATTTTCTATTTTTTTATTTTAAAATAAATATAAATAGATATATTTTCATTAACTTTTAGTTATTATATGTTTTGCCCAATTAAATTTCAATCTAAACATAGTATACGGTACTATTAAAAAGCTCCATTTATTTGATCAAAATATGGTAGAAAGAGTATTATTGTGAAATATGATCACAATTTAATATAACTGTTTTCTAATAGATTTGAATACATTTGACTATTTAATTTATTTCAGGATTTTCAGCATCATTACTCCAGTCTTCAGTGCCACATGATCCTTCAGAAATCATTCTAATATGCTGATTTGATGCTCAAGAAACATTTCTTATTATTATCATTGTTGAAAACAGTGCTGCTTCATATTTTTGTGGAAACCCTGATACATTTTTTCAGGATTCTTTGTTGAACGGCATTTATTTGAAATAGAAATCCTTTATAACGTTATAAATGTCTTTACTGTTACTTTTGGTCAGTTTAATGCACTTGCTGAATAAAAATATTAATTTGTTTAACAACAACAACTTGCTTTTCAATGGTAATTCATATATTTGAGCCAAACCCTCAGTAAAGTCTTACAGTTCTGGAAATCAGTTTTTTATATAAATGGTTACTAACTCTTTTTTTGTTCTTCTATCATGATCAGATATGATTTAAGGATCCGTTACATTCCTCCTAATTTCCTGGAGAAGTTAAAAGAAGACAAAACCACAATGCTCTACTTCTACCAGCAGGTCAGTACCTGTCATTTACACATACTAAAAGAACTCACTGAATAGTAAAGGGAACACCATTTGCACTGAAGCATCATGGATGTCTGATGTAGCGCTGAAGTGCTGCCAGATTGAGTAATGGTGGTTTGCACATCTATAAATGTGAATAAAAGTATTTGTTTGATGTTCCGCAGGTTCGCAGTGACTACATGCAGCACATTGCTAGCAAAGTTAGTGATGGTATGGCACTGCAGTTGGGCTGTCTGGAGATCAGGTAAGTTTGAACATTAATTCAAGTTGTTTTTTATATTTTCTAGGGCTGACTTCTAATAGTCGAGGATTCGACGATTCAATTCGGAGAGGTCTGATTTGACTGTGAACGTTATAGTCGAATAGTACACGGCCAGTTCAACTTCGTTTAAATCAGGTTATGTGTCTCCCGCTCACGAGCGCTCACTCTTAACAGACACACGAACAGACACGCTGCGCACGCGTCATAGAATGTCCATCAAGCGCTCCCGTTCACAGTAAGCCGGGTCGTCTCGTTCAAAACAGACAGCCGTTGCTGTCAGCGAGCCGTCGCACATGAATACTCATATTAGTCAGGCTGCCAGTGCGAATGTAAGTTACGTGTCCGCCCCAGCGCGCTCACACTAGCCTAATAAACGCCTCACCTCGGGCGCCGCGCACTCGCTACATTCCCAGCACATCTAGTGGATGCATAAGCATTCATGCGTGACAAAAAATCTTTAAGTTTTAGGAGGCAAAATATATATTTTTGTAATTATGTGAATTACACTGCTCAAATCAGATGAGGAAGGGTTGGCTCTCCACAAAACATAAAATATTATTTTTCGGGTTCACAGAGGAAAAAACAATGTTACAGACCTGACAGTTCTCCGACGGACATGAGCGCTCTGAAGCAGCACTAAAAAGACTGCTTTAAAACTTTCACAGACCTCAAACAGAAAAGCACAAAGCCTTTCTTTAAAGTGAATTTCGTTTTTTTTATAATTTTATTCTTGATTTTAATTAATGTTTTATCAACCAATTGTCTTGATTTAATAAATAAGAAGGAAAAGCAGATTATTAGGCTACTGATAATCAAGGAACGGAGGCACCGAAGCTCGTCTCATAAATATAACTACTGCAACTCAGCGTATACGTATGAGTCTACTCCACAGACCTAAATATCTATATTGAAATGTCTACTTGTAAATAGAACGATTCAAAACGAAAGAAAACATAATGCTCTATGAAATTAACTGTGCGTTTCTCTCTGGCGCATGCACCTGCGAAGATCGCAGCAGCATCATCAACTTCATCTTTATTAATAAACAATTAAAATGTCTCCTTGCTATATATTTGTTCTTTGTGACAGCTTTTTATTTTCGGCAGCACCGCTGCTACCCTTAGGCTAAAGCGTTAAATTACAAGTTACAAGCTCACCACTGCATCAAAACATGATTGCATGATAAAAACATGAAAACATACTAGGCTACCTAAACATAGCTGTTTAGAAAAAAAAAACAGAACGAATAGCCTAATGTGCATACGTCCATCTTTTTGTTTGAAATGGAAAAAATAGCTGCTACCTGACCTATCTAAAAAAAAAGGTTCGACTATCAGTCGACTACGGCAAAATGTAACGAATCAGATTCAACTATGAAAATCCTTAGTCCAAAACAGCCCTAATATTTTCAACTTTAGTGTGTAATGCTCTCCAAAAGCACAAAGTCATTTCAAAGGGAGTTATTCTCCTTGAAAAGCGTCCATTGTAGTCTTGAGTTTGAGTCTTGAATTACAAAAGATGGCTGCTGTTTCGGTTGTGTGTTCGATGACTGACATGTGTCTGTCTAACTCTGCATAGCATGAAACTCGCTGATGACATGTGATGTCTGCGCGTCAGCAGGTTTGCGGAGGTATTAACATACCTATACCATTTACGGGGGACAGGTGGTACATGTCCATACCACTATTTGCCAGGGTTGAAATTGTCCCCACCACTTTTGAAACATCTCACGGCACAGATGTATCAATACAAAAAAAAACATCTCCAGTTAACTAGCAGCATTCGTTTCATTTGTTTGTTAAATAAGAGGCGATCTAGCACTGAAATGTGTTGTCTTCACTCGGAAGTGCACTTTAATCCGGAGATTCTATTCATTTCGGTGAAATCACAAATCATAATGCACACAAACTTGTCCCTGTTTCTCTGGGTTCTAATTCGGTTCTATCCGCACTCGTATAGTTTTTTTCCTCTCATCAAAACTGATAATGTTTATCTGTGATTGTATATCAATATACAACAACTGACCAACATTATCGGTTTTCATGAGGGAAAAAAAAAACTATTCAAGTGCGAATTACAACCCAGAATCTTCGACACGCTTGGCAAAAATTCTGCCACTGGACCATTACTACTATACATACGTAACATAGGCGGATCTATATATTTATTCACATAAAAAATCACCATACTAACAACATATATTAGATCTCATTGTACGACCAATTAAACCCAAAGTACCACTACATTTTTGGTCGGACATGACTTTGTATACATTTTATTTATTTACATCAGTAAGCTACAGGACATCGTCTTTCAAAACATGACCTAAGTGAAAGAAAAAATCAAATGAATGTGTCATTATACCCAGTACTTTTGAAAATGCCCTTCCGAATGCGTCTCTGTCCCCAGCACATTTCAAACTAAACTGACGCCCATGAACATACCTACAGGAAGGACATCGTATTTGGGCAACCATTTTCTGGTCTTGCACCTTCCACATATATATAGGCCTACATTTAGACCACTTAATTTAGTGATTGTATCAGGAAGTGGAGAGACTTTCTTTGGAATTACTTTTGTGCCAATAATAAAGAACTGGTAACTTTTCTAGAAACTGATGAAAACAGAAATTATAACTGAAAAAAAAAAAAAAAGAAAATGAAAAATATAAATAAAAAGAATAAATCGCGGGCACATTTTTTTTTACTTCGTCCTTAATACATTGCATGTTTTGCTAACTATTTCTAATATTTCTTTCGCTGATCTGAACTTACAAATGCGCTTCCAGAGTTTTCAGTAATGCTTCTGAAGTTTTCATTCGCAGTTCTGACACATATCTCTCGTGGGGCGGGGCTAGTAGTAGTGTGTTCTCATTTTTTGATTGACAGCACCTTCTTGACCTGACCCTTTAATAAATCTTGCTAGGAATCCACTTAAAAAATGTATAATTATCAGAAATGATTCTGAAGTAGGGCTGTCAAACGATTAATAGCAATTAATTGGATCCAAAATAAAAGTTTGTGTTTACATAATATATCTGGGTGCACTGTGTATAATTTATTTTGTATATATATAAATACACACACATGCATGTATATTTAAGAAAAAAATATTATTTATATATAAAATATTTATATATAATACAAATTATATATAAATCTATATAGAGTATATACATAAACATTTCTTAAATATATAGAAGCGTGTGTGTATTTATATATATATATATATATATATATATATATATATATATATATATATATATATATATATATATATATATATATATATATATATATATATAATTATACACAGTGCACCCACATATATTATGTAAACACAAACTTTTATTCTGGATGCCGATTAAAAGTTTGACAGCCCTAATTCCAAGCTTTATTTGTTTACAGCTTAAAGTGCTTTACACTATCTTAAAACATCTTTAAAATAAGTACCAGCACTTCACATGAAAACAAGTAAAGAAAATACCATAATTAATGTAATTTTAGAATTAACTTAACCCACTTTATAATGATGAATTATGGTAATTAAAACCAATTAATAAGGCATTCCTGTAGTCTCAACCTTATAAACGACGCAATGAGTTCAATTCCCAGGGAATGCAAGAACTGATGGAAATGTATATGACCTTTGGATAAAAGCGTCTGCAAAATGTAATAATAAAAGGCAACATAATGCATAGAATGCTGCAAAAAGTCATTTTCAAATGACATCCCTTAAATTTTTCTTCAATTCTAACAGGAGGTTTTATAAAGACATGAATGCCAGCGGCCTGGAGAGAAAAATCTAACTTTGAACTGCTGGAGTAAGTGGTTTGTCTTGTGCTGTAAGAGAGTTTTACATAAGGATAGCACAGTGCATTGATGACATTTCTGCTCCTGTCAGGAAAGATGTTGGCCTGCAATTGTTCTTCCTCAAGAATTAATCGTCAGTATGAAGGTACAATCATTTTCTTGATCTCTTTGAGAATAAGGCTGCAAAGCGATCCAAAACACACTAACAGCATTTGTGATTTTTGATTAATAATGATAAAATGTTGTTATTTCTGGTGGGAAACAGTCGAAGCACCTGAGAAAACTGATCCAGCAAACGTTTCAGCAGTTTGCATTGCTGAAGGAGGAGCAGTGCATCATGAAGTTCTTTGAGACATTATCTGTCTTTTCCAGTTTTGAAGACGAGGTTTTTCCTTGTGAGCTGGTGGTAAGGTTTTTTTTTTTTTTTTTTAGTACAGCCATGTTAATGATGGTTGATGTGTGAGATTTTTCTCTGAAATAACATGAGAAACTAGTTTTGGCTGGTTGGATACATTCATCCAGATAACGTTGCATTAGATAATACATTGCATTAGATAACAATCTCAAAGCAAATGTTATTTTTTACATGCTGTACAAATGTCACTTTTGCAATGGCTATGAAATCAGATTAATACTTTTAAAACATATTTTTCTTTAATCGTTTTAAATATTATAATCATCTTTTGCTAAATGTTTTCTTTAAAAAATGTGCTTCTTATCTTTCTGTTGCATAGATAACATGTCGCTTTGACATTTTGTTATCTTTTGCCTCCATGACAAGATTCAAGTATGGTTTAGGTGACCAATGTAGTACAAGTTGCAATTGTGATGCCGTAAATGTTGCAAATGTCTGATTCTTCTGTAGCAAGGATGGAGCGTCTCTGTGGATCTGGTCATTGGCCCCAAAGGTATTCGGCAACGCACAGACAAAAGCTCTGTGGTAAGAAGAAAATCTCCTAACACGTTAATCCCACCACTCAGCCTTTTCTCTGTAAAGCAGCACTCACACATTAAAGTGACGATAACCACTTCGATTTGTCAATTGACCACAATGGAAAAAATGCAGCCTCAGTTTTGCTGGTCTCAAATAGAGTAAACCACTCGAGATGTCTATATATAATTATTTATTTTTAATTATGTGTTAGTTTTAGTATAATTGTGATACTATTATAGAAATATTAATATTTGTATTAATATTGTTTTATTAATATTTTTTATTTTATTAATATTTTAGTTGTGTGTAGTGTTTTTTATTAACGTGGTCTGGAAACCACATGTTCATTTTCTCGTATCTTGAGGCGTGGCTCCTTGGCTGAAGGTAATTTGGGCAAGGGAATGAAATGTGCCGCCTTCGAGAACCGGTCCATGACGGTTAAAACAACCGCCATGCCATTGGAGGGCGGGAGGGCGGTGACAAAATCTAGAGCGATGTGGGACCAGGGTCTCGAAGGGACAGACAGTGGTCGAAGTAACCCGTCTGGGGGTTGGTTAGATGTCTTACTAGTGGCACAAACTGAGCAAGCCAACACAAAATCGTGAATGTCGCGAGCCATCAATGGCCACCAAAATCGTTGCTTAACTAGAAAACTTGTGCGAGTCACTCCTGGATGGCAAGCCACGTTGGAGCAATGACCCCATTGAATAACGTCGGACCGTAACCCCTCCGGAACAAACAATCGACTCGGTGGGCAACCGGGCGGAGGCGTTACCCCTTCTAAGGCTGTCTTGACCTTCGATTCGACCTCCCATACCAGAGTGGAGATGACAACTTTCTCAGGTAAAATACACTCGGAGTCACCGGGCGTTTGGATGGATCAAAAATACGAGATAAAGAGTCGGGTTCTGATGTTTTTGGACCCGGGGCGGTACGAGAGAACAAAATCAAAGCGTCCGAAAAAAAGAGCCCACCGAGCCTGCCTGGAGTTGAGTCTCTTAGCAGATCTGATGTATTCAAGATTCTTTTGGTTCGTTCCAAACGATAAAGGGTACCCCCGAACCCTCTAACCAATGACGCCACTCCTCCAACGCTAACTTAACTGCCAACAACTCTCTATTACCAATGTCATAATTACGTTCGGCAGACGATAGTCGATGAGAAAACGCGCAGGGATGCAACTGTCGTCTGAGGAAGCGCGCTGTGAAAGCACTGCTCCTACTCCCACCTCTGACGCGTCGACCTCCACCACGAACTGACGTGTGGGATCAGGGGTGACAAGAATGGGAGCCGAGTAGTGTTCGACCACCTGGACGGCGTTCGGGGGGAGGTCAAGGCAGTCAGAGGCGCGAACTAGTTGGCTGAAGTTACGAATGAAACGTCGGTAGAAATTGGCGAACCCCAGAAACCGCTGTAGGGCCTTACGGGAATCTGGGCTTGGCCAATCTACCACAGCCTTAACCTTGTCAGGATCCACGCGCACTCCCTCAGAAGAGATGATGTACCCTAGGAAGGGAACAGACTGTGCATGAAACGAACATTTCTCCGCCTTGACAAAAAGCCCATTCTCTAGCAGTCTCTGGAGCACTCGTCTGACGTGTTGAACGTGTTCCTGGAGAGACGAAGAAAAAATCAATATGTCATCCAGGTAAACATATATGAACTGATCTACCATGTCTCTCAACACGTCATTAACGAGTGCTTGGAAAACCGCTGGGGAGTTGGACAGCCCGAAAGGCATAACCAAATATTCAAAGTGCCCCCTGGGGTATTAAAAGCGGTTTTCCATTCATCCCCCTTCCTGATGCGAACCAAATGATATGCATTACGTAAGTCCAGTTTCGTGAAAATGGATGCTCCCTGCAACCTCTCGAAAGCTGAAGACATCAACGGCAAAGGGTACGAATTCTTTACCGTGATGTTGTTCAGCTCTCGGTAATCAATGCAAGGTCGCAGAGAACCATCCTTCTTCCCAACGAAAAAGAACCCCGCCCCGCAGGAGAAGAGGAAGGCTGGATGAACCCAGAGGCCAGAGAATCAGAAATATATTTCTCCATGGCCTCCCTCTCGGGAATAGAAAGAGAGTAAAGTTTGCCCTTAGGCGGAGATTTACCTGGCAGTAGATCTATCGCACAGTCATAGGAACGATGCGGAGGAAGAGAAGCAGCACGAGACTTACTGAACACCTCCTTCAGGTCTTGGTACTCCGCGGCACGTTAGACAAATCCGCTGCCTCACTCTGAAACACAGAACCAGACACAGAGGGACAGGCAGACACTAAACAGGACTCATGACAGTGGTTACTCCATGTGGAAACAGTGTTAGTGCACCAGTCGACATGGGGGTTGTGTCTGGAAAGCCACGGGTGTCCCAAAACCACTGGTGCAAGTGGTGAGTCCATGAGAAAAAATGAGATGAATTCTGTGTGATTTCCAGACGTGATGAGGGTAATATCTTCAGTAGCATGTGTAATCCGGGGAAGTTCTTGACCATTGAGTGCATTGACGGTAATCTGGTGCGAGAGAGGAGTGACGGGAATTTGAAGTTTACGTGCAAGTTTGAAATCCATGAAATTACCCTCCGCTCCCGAATCCAGAAGTGCCTTGGTGCAGTGCGTCGACTGTCGCCATCTCAGTCTTACCGGGAGGAGGGTTGATGATGGTGATGAGGTCTTCTCGGCGAGAGATCCCACCCGATAGTAGCCTCATACTTACTACCGGGCTTGCTCTTTTACCGGGCAGGAATGGATGAAATGGCCCGCCCGGCCACAGTAAAGACAAAGTCCTTGGGATCTCCGCCTCTCCCTCTCCTCCCGGGAAAGCCGAGCTCTCCCCACCTGCATGGGTTCGTGGTCGAATGCGGGGCTGACCGCGCTCACACCACCGGATTGATGGTCCTCCGCGTTGAACAGTGGTCGGCCGGGACGCGTCAGTCTGGTCACACGATTCCAGTCGAGCGTCCACTCTCAGCGCAAGATCCACTAGTCCATTCAATGTCTCTGGTAGGTCCAGGACGTAAATCTCCTTTTGAACGCGGTCAGCCAACCCATGCAGGAACATATCCCACTGCGCCGCCTCGTTCCAACGGCACTCTGCGGCCAGGGTGCGGAACCGAATGGAAAAGTCCGCCACCGAGCCTTCTCCTTGACGCAGTTCGGCGAGTAATCTGGCCGCCTCCTTACCCGCCACTGCACGGTCGAAAACTCTCCTCATCTCCTCGGAGAGTGCCTGGAACGAGGTGCAGCAGTCGTCTCCGTTCTCCCACACTGCCGTTCCCCAAAGCGCCGCCCTTCCTGACAGCAGGGTTAGTACAAACGCCACCTTCGCATGTTCGCTCTGGAAGGTGCGTGGCTGTAAAGCAAAATGCATAGAACATCTAGTGAGGAATGCTCTGCAAAACTCTGGCTCACCGGAATATCCCTCAGGTGTGGGTAGGCGTGGCTCTGGTCTCTCTGCTGCCGCCCCCGCCGGTGGTGGGGGAACGGGCGGTGTGGGGGCGCAGTGGGAGTACGTAGAAGTTGTACCTGTTGGGTGAGCTCGGACACCTGCTTCACGAGTGCTTGCACCGCGCGACCTGTGCCCGAAATGCTCTCCTCTTGCTGGTCCATACGTGAGATGCTGTGAGCGATGAAATCGTTGAGCTGGGCTGAACCTGCTGCATCCATGGTGTGGTCAGATCGTTCTGTAAGGAAATGACAGGAGGATGCAAATGCAAGTAAAACTCAGTTTATTTGAGGGTCAGATGATCACAAGAACAAGGCACAGATCGGGGACAAACACTCAGGTGGTCAGTGAAGCAGGGACGAGATGGCGATCCGGTGAATGTAGGTGACAGCGTGCTCAGTGATCCCAGGAACCGTGATATCCAGACGACACGAAGAACAGGAACATCCAGACGACACGAAGAACTGAAATCCAGACGAGGCACGGAACACACGAAGCACGAGCACAGGAACACACCGAGTAACAACCACAACGATCTGACAACAAGAGAGAGAAAATGCTGGGTATATATAGGGAACTGAATGAATGGCAGCTGGTGACACTAATCAGCACAACGAGTAACCACACCCACACAATTACACTCACGCAGACACATCAGCATGAGACAGCCGATTCATGAACCGTGACAGTGGCTTACGAATGCCCAGAGCCGTATTATTAGGTGCTACGAATGTCTATTAAATGCGCCTGTACGTCTATCAAATGCACCTGTGCTCCCGCCCCGTTCTGTGATTGGTTCCCTATTTCAGGGGAAAATTTGGTTCATGGTATCCAGACTGCCTAGCAGCGCAAATAAAATCGCGGCAAGGCAGAATGGGGAAACCCAGGCTAGTTTGTTTCAGTTTAAGTGTGTTATTTTAGTAACTTTAGCTTTAGCTTAAACGAAAAAAAAACTTGAACCTAATAAAACTTTTGTAACAAATTAGCTCAGAGAGGAAATATTAATTATATGAATAATTAATCAAAACTTGTTAGCTACATCAAGATGAACTTGATTTGGCTAAATTAATATTAAATCAATTAATAAGTTTGTCCTTATGTATTACAAATATGTACTGTGCACAAGTTTTATTAACTGAAATCACGAACACAACTAATCAAAACGAACACATACACACAATCACACATACATGGGTAAAATGCTAAGTGACAGAATGAAACAGAAACAGGAAATGAAGCTTTGTAAATATTAATTTAACTATGAAAAGAACCATCAGCTTATTATTTTCAAAGCCTCGTAGAAGGGTTTACAGCTTATTGCTAAACCTCTGTTTAGTCAGTTAATTGTACCGATACTTGCATTGCAGTTGAAGCGGTTTCGTAAAGCTCCTGATTTGATGGTTCTGTTAGTCCAGGCATCTCCCAACCCTGGTCCTGGAGGGCCACTGACCTGCAGAGTTCAGCTCTAACCCTAAATCAAACACACCTAAGCCAACTAATTAAGCCTTTTAGGATTGCTGGAAAGCTACATTCAGGTGAGTTTGATCAAGGTTGGACCTAAACTCTGCAGGACAGTGGCCCTCGAGGACCAGGGTTGAGAACCCTTGTGTTAGTCGATCATGTTTAAAGGAGTAGTTCACTTTCGAAAAAAACTTTTGGTGATAATTTACTCACTCTCAATGTCATCCAAGATGTCCATGTCTTTCTTTCTTCAGTCGAAAAGAAATTAAGGTTTTTGATGTAAACATTCCAGCATTTTTCTCCATATTATGGACTTCAGTGTTAACCAAATGTTTCAAGGTCCAAAAGACACTGTCATTACAAACTGCAAACTTTTCAAAGGGCTTTAAACGATTCCAAATGATAAATAAGGGTCTTATCAAGCGGAACGATCGTCAATTTAATAAATAAATAACAAAGTTTAATTTTTATAAGCTCGCCTTGCTCTGTTCTGTGACGCATGTTGTGACTCTCCTGTTCTGTCTCCAAAATGAACAAATCTTTTTCCGCGTCATTTGGTCATTCAACAAACAAAACAAACAAATTGACTCTGAAAAAAGATTTGTTCAGTTTGATGAACAAGTTCTAACAGGAGAGTCATAAACGTGCGTAACAGAACAGAGCAAGGCGAGCATTTGAGCTTATAAAACTTAAACTTTTTTATTTATTGAATGAATGATCGTTTCGCTTGATAAGACTCTTATTCATCGTCTGGAAATCGTTTAAAGCCCTTTGAACAGTTTGCACTGAAAATGTCTTTTGGACCTTGAACCGTTTGGTTCCCACTGAAGTCCATTATATGGAGAAAAATCCTGGAATGTTTTCATCAAAAACCTTAATTTCTTTTCGACTGAAGAAGAGAAAGACGTGGACATCTTGGATGGACATGGGTGAGTAAATTATCAGCAAAAGTTTTTTGAAAAGTGAACTACTCCTTTGAGTTGCAACCGATTTATTCTGCATTGAATGAAGAAGATATGATGGACTTGCATGGTTAGTTTGACTCATGGTTGAGGAAGTTGCGCATGGCTTGTTGTGTTGGGCCTGCCGGCCCACAACCTAATGGTCGAACCGGGTTTACTGTCCCTTGCCTGCTTGTAGTTGTCCACTGAATCGGATGATGGCGTCCACTTCTGTCTTTTAATAGTGAGTTTTCTGGTGTCTGAATAGTCCTATCCTGGATCCACAGGTTCTATTGCAGGTGGGGCATATATACATGGTATTGTTGTTACTGGTATGGGAGTTTTTCTCCTGAGCCCTTTGTTGTCTCTTGACTGTCCTTTCCTCCTCCAGTTCTTGAGTCCCATCTAGACATAGCGCCAGATGTTTCGGTCAGCAGCCATGTTCAACCAAGTCCCCAGGTTTTATTTTGCACTTTCTAAGCACTTCAATTGGTCTTTAAAGCGTTTCTTCTGGCCTCTAGAAGAGCGCTGACCTTGTTGTAGCTGGTCATATAGGACTCTGCGGGGCAGACAGTTGTAGGGCATCCTTATGACATGCCCCAACCAGCGCAGTTGGTGCTGGGTGACTGTGGCCTCAATACTCTACAATCTGTGATTCGCAACCTTGAACGCCAAGTGATTCCCAGTATGTGCTGGAGACATCAGATGTGGAAGTGTTCCAGGGACTTGATGTGGCGGCTGTGAGGAACTCAGGCTTCACAGCTGTAGAGGAGGGTGGTGATGCAGACTACTTGGTAGATGCAGAATTTTGTGTTGAGATGAATATTCTTATTCCGAAAACCCACCGCCGGATTCTTCTAAAGGCCGCTGATGCTTGTTTGATTCTGTTCTGGACCTCATTGTCAATGCTATTGTCTTCAAAGATATTGCTTCCCAGGTATTTCAATGATGGAACATCTGACAGGTTTTCATCTACAACAGAGAAGAAGGGTGGTGCTGGTGGAGTGTTTGCACTCCACTGGCAGATTACCACTGTTTTTGGTCATCAAGGTCAACCCCATCCTGCTATAAGCCCTCACTGCTGCATCTAAGACAGACTGGAGGTCTTGTGAAGAGTGAGATACGAGAACTCAGTCATCGGCATACTGCGGCTCAACTATCCTCACTCTGTGCAGTTTGGTGGTTGCCTGCAGTCTCCCCCTGAGTCCCCGACTGTGTTTAATCTCCTTATGGAGAAGCTTTGTGACATACAGTATATGAGGAAGAATGAGTCAAGGAGTCAGAAGCTTTCCTTCGCAGTACTCTATTCAGGGCTCGTCCTCTTCTTGCTCTGTCCAGCTGTTGGTAATGCCACCGCCTGCAGAGCCAGAAAGGCTTGAACGCAGGGTCGGATTAACCATTAAGGCAACTGGTCACTTGCCCAGGGGCACAAGACATCTAATGGGCCATGGGCAGCATCAAATATTATGTTAGATCACGTTATAAACGTCGTCCTCCCTTTTCTCAATTATATGCAGATTTTTTTCAACCTGTTCGATCAAAATATGTTAAATAACATCAAAAACTGTGTCTGTCTTTTTATGCAGCGAGTGAGTGCGGACATCTAATGGGCCCTAGGCACCGTCAAATATGTTAGATCACGATGTTATAAATGCCATTCTCGCTTTCCCAATTATATGCAGATTTTTTTTTTCAAACCGGTCGATCAAAATATGTTAAATCACGCCAAAAACTGTGTCTGTCTTCTCTACGAGAGCTGCGAGCTGTCACGTCGACTCGTGTGGCTTGACGCTCTGAAATTTAAAATCGGTTAGATGGGGAAGCAGTAGAGTGAGCGATAAAAGAAAATTAAAAAAGAGAAAATTGGCTTATTAGTATAATTTGAAACCTATTCCAAAAATTACTTTTTTTTTTTCTTCAAATCAGTGCTCTCTGAGAAAAGACGATGATATCGCTGAAATCCCTCCTTCACCTGTGGCCGCGACAAGCCAAAATGAAATCATTTAAAGCGAAAGTATGCGGCATTGGGCTTACGGTATCTCTCTCATTACAATCAAAATGTTTCAACATTCACCATTATATTTGGATGGTTAACTATTTCTTTATTATAAGCTTTGTACTTCAAAAAAATCATCCTCTTCGCATGCACAAAAATTTGCTTAGAATACAGTGCTTGCGCTGATTGGTATTAATTGTAAGTGACTATTTAAACAGAGCAGTGCAATTTTTATATATTAGGTTGACTGTTTTATGATATTTCGTGAGGCTAAGGAACAGGCTGCCGATGTCAAGATTGCAGTGCTAGTGTGTGTGCGAGACGCGAGCATGATCGAACAGTGGAAAGATGAGTTATTCACATATAATCTGGAATGCAGAGTGTTTAGGCTCACCTTTCACCCAAAGATGATAATTAATTGATAATAATTAAAAAGTCTGTATGAGTTCAGTCTTGAAATGAGGCCAGTTGTCAGGCCCCTTTGTTAAAATAAAATAAGATTATATAATACTGCATCAACATAAGATGTATAATATAGTTGATTGTGAAACATTAAACATGATCTTGACTTTGATCATGCAACTGTACATGCAACAGCTGAAGCCAATGGTTTACTTTTACTTAAGTCTTGTTGCCCAGGGCACAGGAAATTGTTAATAATGACACGTTGTCAATGCGAGGGTAACAAGTAAAACTAAAATAAAACAATAAGATAAAATCAGGAAAGTGAAAGGAAGAAAAGAGGGTTTTACCTTTATTTTTAGCTTGGAAATATGGCTATAAAGGTGTCAATTGTGGGTGAGACTTATAAACCTAGTGTAGCCTGTTAGCTAATCTAGCAGAGAAACACCAAACACCTTTAGGTCAAAAAGAAAGACAAATAATGGGAAGTGTTTCTAGTTTATATGAGGCCTAGTGTGTTTATCGGTATCTGTATCTTCTTGCACTAGGCCCCTGGCACTCAGGGAGTGAGGAGGGGTATAGAAAAACAGATAAGGGTTACTAATAACTGGTACATATAACTCATTTTAGAAGCTACTGTAGGTCCGTTTTTGCGGTCACTCTGTATACTTTCTATGGCATCGCTGTTGAGGAGCATTGTCATTTTTATGATAAGCATTGTAAGCAGATGCCTTAACAAATGTCGACCGGGAAATTTTTGAACAGTCAAGATCGCTGTGAAAATACAGACCAGAAGTCAGAAAGGCAGCGAGCACAGCGCTAAAAAGGGGCGAGCTTAAGGTCTATACAGAGAGGGAAGATGGTGACGGTTGAATAACTAAAATAAGGTCAACGTAAAAAGTAGAAGGTCCTAAAAGGAAGGGTAAATAGACAAATTGATTTAATTAAATTCCTAATGTAATTAATAAATCAATCTTTTTGTTTTCTGTGCGCAAACATCCGAAACGCATCCAAGAGCAGTCCCAGACAGCGTGTGAATAGTCATACAACATGGCTATAAAAGTTAAAGGGGGGGGGTTGACTGCTTTTTCTCTTTGCATGATTGTATTTATGGGGTGCAATATAACATGTATTCATGGTTTTTCTTTTTTTAAAAGTCTTATTTTTCATAAACTTTAACTTTATTGTCAGCCGTGCTCTCCTGTGTCCCCTGACGAGCGGGTTCACTTCCTGATTCTATGAAAACACTCCCTCAGAAACACGTCGTGAGCTCAGATTGGTTAGTTTGCCCTGGTGTGTTGTGATTGGCTAAACTGTCGCTCACGTTGTCCAGAAGATTCACGCCCCATATTACCTTTACCGGGCATGTCATGAGCTCCCGGTCCAGATGTAAATATGTGTCGAACTGCAGTATCAGTTTCAGGCATAATCAGACCGAGAAAACCCCAATGGAGAAGAGTCAAACAGAACCTCACCACAAACGGCTCTTACTGAAACGTTTCTGAATGATAATTTGCTGCATTTTTTAACTCTACAAAAACAGCGTTGGCATGTTTACGTTCTTTGATAAAATCGAAAATAACGTCATAAAGCATATATACATGAAAAATATGTTTAAAACATTAGTACTTATGGAAAATTCAGGTCCATAATGTTTGTACGCGTTTGTCGTAGACACAAAATAGCATAGTCTAACTAGTAGTGGCTATAAAGCCACGCTGGCATTTGAAAAAATAAAACACAAAGCTACATCTTGAATTATACATGCAAATACATTTAAAATGATTAAGTCTTAGCCTACTTACAGATTGATGCAAATGCGTAGGTTAGTGACGTACCATAACCTAGCTGTAGTCCCAATAAAGTTTTTGTAGGCAATTATACTTCCTGATTTTTAAAAGACGATATCTCTGCTTACACTAAACTTTCAGCGCTGCAACTTTACAAATACTGTTCATGCACCAACAGCAACATTACACACTAATTAAAATGAAAAAGTGAATCGCAGTCAACCCACTCTTTAAATAGGTGAATAGCTTATTGAATCAGTTCTCTTCATGTCATCTTGAGCTTTGAACAGACATATTGGAACAAATTTGTCGAAAATGCTGTATAGTCGGTTATTTCTTAAGTAAATGTAAACTATTAATAAAAACATATATGTTTTATTCATGCTCTTAAAGTGACAGCAGCCTAATATGAACCTACTGCTGTCTTTGTCCTCAATGTTAATCTAATCACAAAAACAAAGAGCACATCACTCACTGCTCTTGACTAGTTGAGCCCTGTTGGAGCAGCTCTAAATATTAACTGTGCTACTAAATTAAAGATAAAATACCGTCAGACTAACAATGTGAACAGTGAAAGTAAGCCGTAGCTCTTACAATACGTTTTTATTGTACATAATTCAAATGTACAGCATAATTAGCGATTAAATATCTATTTGCTAAGCCAGCTTAATTTGATTCATATGCATTTGATTTCTATATGACCATTTCACAGATGTAAACAACACTGGTCCAGAATCACTTCCTGGTTTCAGTTTGTAACTGTTTTCTTTATTTCACATGTAAAGAAAACATCTTAAAGATGTTTGTTTAACTTTTTGATTCAGTTTCAAATGTTCTGTTGGTTGTACTTTATCCCAGCTTTTATGTAGTGTTCAAAAACTGAAACAGGAAGTGCTTCTGGACCAGTGTTGTTTACATCTTGTGAAATGGTCTATGCCCAATGTTAAAAAATAAAATGTATTAACATGGCTTTCCTTGTGTCCTCATTAGCCGGTCTCTCTAGCCACATTTGCGCAGATTCGCAGTAGTAAATACACCCTCCAAGATGGATGAAAGACACTTCTACATATATTGATAGATGGAGCTGAAACAGGTAAATGCATCTAAATGTGTCTGAACATATTTGCTGAAATGAATGTTTGATTGAGCTGTTTACCTTCCTCTGACTTTCTTATGAAGATTAAAATCATGCATATTAAAAGATTTGGCCTTTCTGTTTTAGTCTTTTTCAGCCTTTGTCTATCAGCACAGCATCTCTGGCCATCGCAGAGAACATGGTGGATTTAATTGATGGCTACTGTCTCGTTTGGAGCATGGAGACGAGACGGACTTTAATAGGTGCGGCCTAATAAAGGTAAATGTGTTGTACTATTGTCACCAGGACATGAAACCAACATCATCCTCTTTTGTAAATTATTATCCACAATGAAACCAATGGAAATAGTTCCTCAACTTTCAGTTTTTGACTGGCTTCATCAGTGCGTTACCATCTCTAGTTTAAAACGCATAGTGTATGCTATGTTTGCCATCATATGAATAACAAACCACTGTTTGTGTTTACCAGACAGAGATTCTCGAATCTCTACTACCTCCTTTTACCCTGCAGGTGAGCAGTGATATTTGGCTTTTTCTGTATTTTGTCCTACATAATTACATTTTTTGGCTTTATAGCAGATTCTGTCTGATTGATCCTGTCTAATCTTCTATTTTGAAAGCAGTATGGGAATATATATATATATATATATATATGTGTGTGTGTGTGTGTGTGTGTGTGTGTGTGTGTATATATTGTGGTGAGCAGGACGGCCGAGGGACGTGAGTGAGTTGCGGAGGCCGGTGGTGCGATTGCTAATGAGCAGCACCTGTGAAGCACACCGGTCTCGCATCATTGCACAAAGGAGCAGAGCCAGTAAAGGGGGAGCGACAGAGTGGATGAGGGAGAGAGGAACAGGCCTGCTCCGTCTCCCGACCTCGGCGGTTCACCCCTCCTTAGACGACCTGGTGGTCCCGGTTTCGGCACCAGTGTAACAAGGTTCAGGAAGAAGGAGGCAGGAACCGGATAATAATCAAAAATAAAACTTTACTTAAATGAAATAAACAAACAAATACCTGCCAGCAGCCCTCGGCATACAACTGCTGGCTACCCAAAATAAACATAAATACCGGCCAGCAGCCCCTCACGGACGACTGCTGGCTTACCGAAATGAGAATGAAAAACACAAACAAAAGCAGGCTGTTCCTCTCTCCCCTCATCCACACTCCGTCGCTCCCCCTTATGGCTTCCGCTCCTTCGTGAATGATGCGAGACCGGTGTGCTTCACAGTGCTGCTCATTAGCAAATCGCACCACCGGCCTCGCAACTCACTCACGTCCTCAGGCCGTCCTGGCCACACATGCCCATCGCCCTCACAGGCCGAGGGGTACACCCAGACTGCGCCTACTCCCCCCAGCAGCAGGGCGATCCCTGGGGGTCATGGATGCACGAGCCGAGGAAACCGGAGACGGAAGCGTGAGGACGACGGACACGAGAGAGGGAGAGAGGAAAAAAAAATAGTCCAACTCCCACAACGCACTGCCATGTTGTCCCTCACCAGCTGGGCGAACTCCTTCGCGGTGCCGGCGGCCGACGCCCTGGATGGCCCTCGGTGGACGCCTCGACACGCTCCCGCCCCCGGTGAACGGTGACGGCTCCTCGGGTGCCCTGGGCAGACGGCAGGAGTCCCCCGCTCCCTGCTCCTCCCCTTCAGTGGCAGATGGCAGCAGGCTCCGGCCCACGGCAAGCGGCGGTGACTCCTCCTCTCCCTCCCGGAAGGCAGCCGCCCCTTCCCAGGCGGTCGGCGGCGAGCTCGGGCGCTCCCACCGGCAGACACCCCAGCGCCCGCCTCGAGCGTGCCATGGCCGCGAGTCCCCCCGCTCCCTGCTCCTCCCCATACTGCGGCGGACAGCAGCAGGCTCCGGCCCCACGGCGAAGCGGCAGCGACTCGCGCACCCATGCTCGATGGCACCGCGGGATTCCCCACACCGGCGAGAGACCCTCGGACCGTTCCGCGTTTCCTCCCTACTCCCCGGGGTTCGGCACCAGTGTAGCAGGGTTCAGGGGAAGAAGGAGGGCAGGAACCGTTGATATGTTTATTTCAATTAAACTAAAGCTTTAGTTTAAATGAAATAAACAAATCAACGGTACCTGCCCTCCTTCTTCCCCTGAACCCTGCTACACTGGTGCCGAAACCCGGGGAGTAGGGAGGAACGCGCTGTCCGAGGGTCCTCGCCGCTGTGGGGAATCCGCGGTGCCATCGAGCATGGTGCGCGAGTCGCCGCCGCTCGCCGTGGGCCGGAGCCTGCTGCCGTCCGCCGCAGATGGGGAGGAGCAGGGAGCGGGGGGACTCGCGGCCATGGACGCTCGAGGCGGGGCGCTGGGGTGCGTTGCCGGTGGGACGCCCGAGCTCGCCGCCGACCGCCTGGGAAGGGGCGGCTGCCTTCCGGGAGGGAGAGGAGGAGTCACCGCCGCTTGCCGTGGGCCGGAGCCTGCTGCCATCCGCCACTGAAGGGGAGGAGCAGGGAGCGGGGGACTCCTGCCGTCTGCCCAAGGCACCCGAGGAGCCGTCACCGTTCACCGGGGGCGGGGAGTGTCGAGGCGTCCACCGAGGGCCATCCAGCGTCGCCGCCGGGCACCGCGGAGGAGTTCGCCCAGCTGGTGAGGGACAACATGGCAGCGCGTTGTGGGAGCCGGACTATTTTTTTTTCCTCTCTCCCTCTCTCGTGTCCGTCGCTCCTCACGCTTCCGTCTCCGTTTCCCTCGGCTCGTCGATCCATACCCCCAGGGATCGCCGCCGCCGGGGGGGGGAGTAGGCACAGTCTCGGGTGTACCCCCGGCCTGTGAGGGGTGATGGGGGTATGTGGTGAGCCAGGACGGCCGAGGGACGTGAGTGAGTCGCGAGGCCGGTGGTGCGATTTGCTAATGAGCAGCACCTGTGAAGCACACCGGTCTCGCATCATTCACGAAGGAGCGGAGCCATAAAGGGGGAGCGACGGAGTGGATGAGGGAGAGAGGAACAGGCCTGCTTTTGTTTGTGTTTTATCATTTTATTTTGGTAAGCCAGCAGTCGTCCGTGAGGGGCTGCTGGCCGGTATTTATGTTTTATTTTGGGTAGCCAGCAGTCGTACGCGAGGGGCTGCTGGCAGGTATTTTGTTTGTTTATTTCATTTAAATAAAGTTTTATTTTTGATTATTATCCGGTTCCTGCCTCCTTCTTCCCTGAACCTTGTTACACTGGTGCCGAAACCGGGACCACCAGGTCGTTCTAAGGAGGGGTGAACCGCCCAGGTCGGGAGACGGAGCAGGCCTGTTCCTCTCTCCCTCATCCACTCTGTCGCTCCCCCTTTATGGCTCCGCTCCTTTGTGCAATGATGCAGACCGGTGTGCTTCACAGGTGCTGCTCATTAGCAATCGCACCACCGGCCTCCGCGACTCACTCACGTCCCTCGGCCGTCCTGCTCACCACAATATATACACATACACATATATATATATATATATATATATATATATATATGTGTGTGTGTATATTCCCATACTGCTTTGAAAATAGAAGATTAGACAGGATCAATCAGACAGAATCTGCTATAGAACCTAAAAATGTAATTATGTAGGACAAAATACAGAAAAGAGCCAAATATCACTGCTCACCTGCAGGGTAAAAGGAGGTAGAAAGATTCGAGAATCTCTGTCTGGTAAACACAAACAGTGGTTTGTTATTCATATGATGGCAAACATAGCATACATCTATGCGTTTTAAACTAGAGATGGTAACGCACTGATGAAGCCAGTCAAAAACTTGAAGTTGAGGAACTATTTCCATTGGTTTCATTGTGGATAATAATTTACAAAAGAGGATGATGTTGGTTTCATGTCCTGGTGACAATAATAACACATTTACCTTTATTAGGCCGCACTATTAAAGTCCGTCTCGTCTCCATGCTCCAAACAGACAGTAGCCATCAATTAAATCCACCATGTTCTCTGCGATGGCCAGAGATGCTGTGCTGATAGACAAAGGCTGAAAAAGACTAAAACAGAAAGGCCAAATCTTTTAATATGCATGATTTTAATCTTCATAAGAAAGTCAGAGGAAGGTAAACAGCTCAATCAAACATTCATTTCAGCAAATATGTTCAGACACATTTAGATGCATTTACCTGTTTCAGCTCCATCTATCAATATATGTAGAAGTGTCTTTCATCCATCTTGGAGGGTGTATTTACTACTGCGAATCTGCGCAAATGTGGCTAGAGAGACCGGCTAATGAGGACACAAGGAAAGCCATGTTAATACATTTTATTTTTTAAATCTGGGCATAGACCATTTCACAAGATGTAAACAACACTGGTCCAGAAGCACTTCCTGTTTCAGTTTTTGAACACTACATAAAAGCTGGGATAAAGTACAACCAACAGAACATTTGAAACTGAATCAAAAAGTTAAACAAACATCTTTAAGATGTTTTCTTTACATGTGAAATAAAGAAAACAGTTACAAACTGAAACCAGGAAGTGATTCTGGACCAGTGTTGTTTACATCTGTGAAATGGTCATATAGAAATCAAATGCATATGAATCAAATTAAGCTGGCTTAGCAAATAGATATTTAATGCCTAATTATGCTGTACATTTGAATTATGTACAATAAAAACGTATTGTAAGAGCTACGGCTTACTTTCACTGTTCACATTGTTAGTCTGACGGTATTTTATCTTTAATTTAGTAGCACAGTTAATATTTAGAGCTGCTCCAACAGGGCTCAACTAGTCAAGAGCAGTGAGTGATGTGCTCTTTGTTTTTGTGATTAGATTAACATTGAGGACAAAGACAGCAGTAGGTTTATTTAGGCTGCTGTCACTTTAAGAGCATGAATAAAACATATATGTTTTTATTAATAGTTTACATTTACTTAAGAAATAACCGACTATACAGCATTTTCGACAATTTTGTTCCAATATGTCTGTTCAAAGCTCAAGATGACATGAAGAGAACTGATTCAATAAGCTATTCACCTATTTAAAGAGTGGGTTGACTGCGATTCACTTTTTCATTTTAATTAGTGTGTAATGTTGCTGTTGGTGCATGAACAGTATTTGTAAAGTTGCAGCGCTGAAAGTTTAGTGTAAGCAGAGATATCGTCTTTTAAAAATCAGGAAGTATAATTGCCTACAAAAACTTTATTGCGACTACAGCTAGGTTATGGTACGTCACTAACCTACGCATTTGCATCAATCTGTAAGTAGGCTAAGACTTAATCATTTTAAATGTATTTGCATGTATAATTCAAGATGTAGCTTTGTGTTTTATTTTTTCAAATGCCAGCGTGGCTTTATAGCCACTACTAGTTAGACTATGCTATTTTGTGTCTACGACAAACGCGTACAAACATTATGGACCTGAATTTTCCATAAGTACTAATGTTTTAAACATATTTTTCATGTATATATGCTTTATGACGTTATTTTCGATTTTATCAAAGAACGTAAACATGCCAACGCTGTTTTTGTAGAGTTAAAAAATGCAGCAAATTATCATTCAGAAACGTTTCAGTAAGAGCCGTTTGTGGTGAGGTTCTGTTTGACTCTTCTCCATTGGGGTTTTCTCGGTCTGATTATGCCTGAAACTGATACTGCAGTTCGACACATATTTACATCTGGACCGGGAGCTCATGACATGCCCGGTAAAGGTAATATGGGGCGTGAATCTTCTGGACAACGTGAGCGACAGTTTAGCCAATCACAACACACCAGGGCAAACTAACCAATCTGAGCTCACGACGTGTTTCTGAGGGAGTGTTTTCATAGAATCAGGAAGTGAACCCGCTCGTCAGGGGACACAGGAGAGCACGGCTGACAATAAAGTTAAAGTTTATGAAAAATAAGACTTTTAAAAAAAGAAAAACCATGAATACATGTTATATTGCACCCCATAAATACAATCATGCAAAAGAAAAAGCAGTCAACCCCCCCCCTTTAACTTTTATAGCCATGTTGTATGACTATTCACACGCTGTCTGGGGCGGCTTCTTGGATGCGTTTCGGATGTTTGCGCACAGAAAACAAAAAGATTGAGTTATTTAATTACATTAGGAATTTAATTAAATCAATTTGTCTATTTACCCTTCCTTTTAGGACCTTCTACTTTTTACGTTGACCTTATTTTAGTTATTCTACCGTCACCATCTTCCCTCTCTGTATAGACCTTAAGCTCGCCCCTTTTTAGCGCTGTGCTCGCTGCCTTTCTGACTTCTGGTCTGTATTTTCACAGCGATCTTGACTGTTCAAAAATTTCCCGGTCGACATTTGTTAAGGCATCTGCTTACAATGCTTATCATAAAAATGACAATGCTCCTCAACAGCGATGCCATAGAAAGTATACAGAGTGACCGCAAAAACGGACCTACAGTAGCTTCTAAGAATGAGTTATATGTACCAGTTATTAGTAACCCTTATCTGTTTTTCTATACCCCTCCTCACTCCCTGAGTGCCAGGGCCCTAGTGCAAGAAGATACAGATACCGATAAACACACTAGGCCTCATATAAACTAGAAACACTTCCCATTATTTGTCTTTCTTTTTGACCTAAAGGTGTTTGGTGTTTCTCTGCTAGATTAGCTAACAGGCTACACTAGGTTTATAAGTCTCACCCACAATTGACACCTTTATAGCCATATTTCCAAGCTAAAAATAAAGGTAAAACCCTCTTTTCTTCCTTTCACTTTCCTGATTTTATCTTATTGTTTTATTTTAGTTTTACTTGTTACCCTCGCATTGACAACGTGTCATTATTAACAATTTCCTGTGCCCTGGGCAACAAGACTTAAGTAAAAGTAAACCATTGGCTTCAGCTGTTGCATGTACAGTTGCATGATCAAAGTCAAGATCATGTTTAATGTTTCACAATCAACTATATTATACATCTTATGTTGATGCAGTATTATATAATCTTATTTTATTTTAACAAAGGGGCCTGATAACTTGGCCTCATTTCAAGACTGAACTCATACAGACTTTTTAATTATTATCAATTAATTATCATCTTTGGGTGAAAGGTGAGCCTAAACACTCTGCATTCCAGATTATATGTGAATAACTCATCTTTCCACTGTTCGATCATGCTCGCGTCTCGCACACACACTAGCACTGCAATCTTGACATCGGCAGCCTGTTCCTTAGCCTCACGAAATATCATAAAACAGTCAACCTAATATATAAAAATTGCACTGCTCTGTTTAAATAGTCACTTACAATTAATACCAATCAGCGCAAGCACTGTATTCTAAGCAAATTTTTGTGCATGCGAAGAGGATGATTTTTTTGAAGTACAAAGCTTATAATAAAGAAATAGTTAACCATCCAAATATAATGGTGAATGTTGAAACATTTTGATTGTAATGAGAGAGATACCTGAAGCCCAATGCCGCATACTTTCGCTTTAAATGATTTCATTTTGGCTTGTCGCGGCCACAGGTGAAGGAGGGATTTCAGCGATATCATCGTCTTTTCTCAGAGAGCACTGATTTGAAGAAAAAAAAAAAGTAATTTTTGGAATAGGTTTCAAATTATACTAATAAGCCAATTTTCTCTTTTTTAATTTTCTTTTATCGCTCACTCTTACTGCTTCCCCATCTAACCGATTTTAAATTTCAGAGCGTCAAGCCACACGAGTCGACGTGACAGCTCGCAGCTCTCGTAGAGAAGACAGACACAGTTTTTGGCGTGATTTAACATATTTTGATCGAACGGGTTTGAAAGAAAAAATCTGCATATAATTGGGAAAGCGAGAATGGCATTTATAACATCGTGATCTAACATATTTGACGGTGCCTAGGGCCCATTAGATGTCCGCACTCACTCGCTGCATAAAAAGACAGACACAGTTTTTGATGTTATTTAACATATTTTGATCGAACAGGTTGAAAAAAATCTGCATATAATTGAGAAAAGGGAGGACGACGTTTATAACGTGATCTAACATAATATTTGATGCTGCCCATGGCCCATTAGATGTCTTGTGCCCCTGGGCAAGTGACCAGTTGCCTTAATGGTTAATCCGACCCTGCGTTCAAGCCTTTCTGGCTCTGCAGGCGGTGGCATTACCAACAGCTGGACAGAGCAAGAAGAGGACGAGCCCTGAATAGAGTACTGCGAAGGAAAGCTTCTGACTCCTTGACTCATTCTTCCTCATATACTGTATGTCACAAAGCTTCTCCATAAGGAGATTAAACACAGTCGGGGACTCAGGGGGAGACTGCAGGCAACCACCAAACTGCACAGAGTGAGGATAGTTGAGCCGCAGTATGCCGATGACTGAGTTCTCGTATCTCACTCTTCACAAGACCTCCAGTCTGTCTTAGATGCAGCAGTGAGGGCTTATAGCAGGATGGGGTTGACCTTGATGACCAAAAACAGTGGTAATCTGCCAGTGGAGTGCAAACACTCCACCAGCACCACCCTTCTTCTCTGTTGTAGATGAAAACCTGTCAGATGTTCCATCATTGAAATACCTGGGAAGCAATATCTTTGAAGACAATAGCATTGACAATGAGGTCCAGAACAGAATCAAACAAGCATCAGCGGCCTTTAGAAGAATCCGGCGGTGGGTTTTCGGAATAAGAATATTCATCTCAACACAAAATTCTGCATCTACCAAGTAGTCTGCATCACCACCCTCCTCTACAGCTGTGAAGCCTGAGTTCCTCACAGCCGCCACATCAAGTCCCTGGAACACTTCCACATCTGATGTCTCCAGCACATACTGGGAATCACTTGGCGTTCAAGGTTGCGAATCACAGATTGTAGAGTATTGAGGCCACAGTCACCCAGCACCAACTGCGCTGGTTGGGGCATGTCATAAGGATGCCCTACAACTGTCTGCCCCGCAGAGTCCTATATGACCAGCTACAACAAGGTCAGCGCTCTTCTCAGAGGCCAGAAGAAACGCTTTAAAGACCAATTGAAGTGCTTAGAAAGTGCAAAATAAAACCTGGGGACTTGGTTGAACATGGCTGCTGACCGAAACATCTGGCGCTATGTCTAGATGGGACTCAAGAACTGGAGGAGGAAAGGACAGTCAAGAGACAACAAAGGGCTCAGGAGAAAAACTCCCATACCAGTAACAACAATACCATGTATATATGCCCCACCTGCAATAGAACCTGTGGATCCAGGATAGGACTATTCAGACACCAGAAAACTCACTATTAAAAGACAGAAGTGGACGCCATCATCCGATTCAGTGGACAACTACAAGCAGGCAAGGGACAGTAAACCCGGTTCGACCATTAGGTTGTGGGCCGGCAGGCCCAACACAACAAGCCATGCGCAACTTCCTCAACCATGAGTCAAACTAACCATGCAAGTCCATCATATCTTCTTCATTCAATGCAGAATAAATCGGTTGCAACTCAAAGGAGTAGTTCACTTTTCAAAAAACTTTTGCTGATAATTTACTCACCCATGTCATCCAAGATGTCCACGTCTTTCTTTCTTTCAGTCGAAAAGAAATTAAGGTTTTTGATGAAAACATTCCAGGATTTTTCTCCATATAATGGACTTCAGTGGGAACCAAACGGTTCAAGGTCCAAAAGACATTTTCAGTGCAAACTGTTCAAAGGGCTTTAAACGATTCCAGACGATGAATAAGAGTCTTATCAAGCGCAAAACGATCATTCATTTAATAAATAAAAAAGTTTAAGTTTTATAAGCTCAAATGCTCGCCTTGCTCTGTTCTGTTACGCACGTTTATGACTCTCCTGTTAGAACTTGTTCATCAAACTGAACAAATCTTTTTTCAGAGTCAATTTGTTTGTTTTGTTTGTTGAATGACCAAATGACGCGGAAAAAGATTTGTTCATTTTGGAGACAGAACAGGAGAGTCACAAACGTGCGTCACAGAACAGAGCAAGGCGAGCTTATAAAAATTAAACTTTGTTATTTATTTATTAAATTGACGATCGTTCCGCTTGATAAGACCCTTATTTATCATTTGGAATCGTTTAAAGCCCTTTGAAAAGTTTGCAGTTTGTAATGACAGTGTCTTTTGGACCTTGAAACATTTGGTTAACACTGAAGTCCATAATATGGAGAAAAATGCTGGAATGTTTACATCAAAAACCTTAATTTCTTTTCGACTGAAGAAAGAAAGACATGGACATCTTGGATGACATTGAGGTGAGTAAATTATCACCAAAAGTTTTTTTCGAAAGTGAACTACTCCTTTAAACATGATCGACTAACACAAGGGTTCTCAACCCTGGTCCTCGAGGGCCACTGTCCTGCAGAGTTTAGGTCCAACCTTGATCAAACTCACCTGAATGTAGCTTTCCAGCAATCCTAAAAGGCTTAATTAGTTGGCTTAGGTGTGTTTGATTTAGGGTTAGAGCTGAACTCTGCAGGTCAGTGGCCCTCCAGGACCAGGGTTGGGAGTGCCTGGACTAACAGAACCATCAAATCAGGAGCTTTACGAAACCGCTTCAACTGCAATGCAAGTATTGGTACAATTAACTGACTAAACAGAGGTTTAGCAATAAGCTGTAAACCCTTCTACGAGGCTTTGAAAATAATAAGCTGATGGTTCTTTTCATAGTTAAATTAATATTTACAAAGCTTCATTTCCTGTTTCTGTTTCATTCTGTCACTTAGCATTTTACCCATGTATGTGTGATTGTGTGTATGTGTTCGTTTTGATTAGTTGTGTTCGTGATTTAGTTAATAAAACTTGTGCACAGTACATATTTGTAATACATAAGGACAAACTTATTAATTGATTTAATATTAATTTAGCCAAATCAAGTTCATCTTGATGTAGCTAACAAGTTTTGATTAATTATTCATATAATTAATATTTCCTCTCTGAGCTAATTTGTTACAAAAGTTTTATTAGGTTCAAGTTTTTTTTTCGTTTAAGCTAAAGCTAAAGTTACTAAAATAACACACTTAAACTGAAACAAACTAGCCTGGGTTTCCCCATTCTGCCTTGCCGCGATTTTATTTGCGCTGCTAGGCAGTCTGGATACCATGAACCAAATTTTCCCCTGAAATAGGGAACCAATCACAGAACGGGGCGGGAGCACAGGTGCATTTGATAGACGTACAGGCGCATTTAATAGACATTCGTAGCACCTAATAATACGGCTCTGGGCATTCGTAAGCCACTGTCACGGTTCATGAATCGGCTGTCTCATGCTGATGTGTCTGCGTGAGTGTAATTGTGTGGGTGTGGTTACTCGTTGTGCTGATTAGTGTCACCAGCTGCCATTCATTCAGTTCCCTATATATACCCAGCATTTTCTCTCTCTTGTTGTCAGATCGTTGTGGTTGTTACTCGGTGTGTTCCTGTGCTCGTGCTTCGTGTGTTCCGTACCTCGTCTGGATTTCAGTTCTTCGTGTCGTCTGGATGTTCCTGTTCTTCGTGTCGTCTGGATATCACGGTTCCTGGGATCACTGAGCACGCTGTCACCTACATTCACCGGATCGCCATCTCGTCCCTGCTTCACTGACCACCTGAGTGTTTGTCCCCGATCTGTGCCTTGTTCTTGTGATCATCTGACCCTCAAATAAACTGAGTTTTACTTGCATTTGCATCCTCCTGTCATTTCCTTACAGAACGATCTGACCACACCATGGATGCAGCAGGTTCAGCCCAGCTCAACGATTTCATCGCTCACAGCATCTCACGTATGGACCAGCAAGAGGAGAGCATTTCGGGCACAGGTCGCGCGGTGCAAGCACTCGTGAAGCAGGTGTCCGAGCTCACCCAACAGGTACAACTTCTACGTACTCCCACTGCGCCCCCACACCGCCCGTTCCCCACCACCGGCGGGGCGGCAGCAGAGAGACCAGAGCCACGCCTACCCACACCTGAGGGATATTCCGGTGAGCCAGAGTTTTGCAGAGCACCTTCCAGAGCGAACATGCGAAGGTGGCGTTTGTACTAACCCTGCTGTCAGGAAGGGCGGCGCTTTGGGGAACGGCGGTGTGGGAGAACGGAGACGACTGCTGCACCTCGTTCCAGGCACTCTCCGAGGAGATGAGGAGAGTTTTCGACCGTGCAGTGGCGGGTAAGGAGGCGGCCAGATTACTCGCCGAACTGCGTCAAGGAGAAGGCTCGGTGGCGGACTTTTCCATTCGGTTCCGCACCCTGGCCGCAGAGTGCCGTTGGAACGAGGCGGCGCAGTGGGATATGTTCCTGCATGGGTTGGCTGACCGCGTTCAAAAGGAGATTTACGTCCTGGACCTACCAGAGACATTGAATGGACTAGTGGATCTTGCGCTGAGAGTGGACGCTCGACTGGAATCGGTGTGACCAGACTGACGCGTCCCGGCCGACCACTGTTCAACGCGGAGGACCATCAATCCGGTGGTGTGAGCGCGGTCAGCCCCGCATTCGACCACGAACCCATGCAGGTGGGGAGAGCTCGGCTTTCCCGGGAGGAGAGGGAGAGGCGGAGATCCCAAGGACTTTGTCTTTACTGTGGCCGGGCGGGCCATTTCATCCATTCCTGCCCGGTAAAAGAGCAAGCCCGGTAGTAAGTATGAGGCTACTATCGGGTGGGATCTCTCGCCGAGAAGACCTCATCACCATCATCAACCCTCCTCCCGGTAAGACTGAGATGGCGACAGTCGACGCACTGCACCAAGGCACTTCTGGATTCGGGAGCGGAGGGTAATTTCATGGATTTCAAACTTGCACGTAAACTTCAAATTCCCGTCACTCCTCTCTCGCACCAGATTACCGTCAATGCACTCAATGGTCAAGAACTTCCCCGGATTACACATGCTACTGAAGATATTACCCTCATCACGTCTGGAAATCACACAGAATTCATCTCATTTTTTCTCATGGACTCACCACTTGCACCAGTGGTTTTGGGACACCCGTGGCTTTCCAGACACAACCCCCATGTCGACTGGTGCACTAACACTGTTTCCACATGGAGTAACCACTGTCATGAGTCCTGTTTAGTGTCTGCCTGTCCCTCTGTGTCTGGTTCTGTGTTTCAGAGTGAGGCAGCGGATTTGTCTAACGTGCCCGGAGTACCAAGACCTGAAGGAGGTGTTCAGTAAGTCTCGTGCTGCTTCTCTTCCTCCGCATCGTTCCTATGACTGTGCGATAGATCTACTGCCAGGTAAATCTCCGCCTAAGGGCAAACTTTACTCTCTTTCTATTCCCGAGAGGGAGGCCATGGAGAAATATATTTCTGATTCTCTGGCCTCTGGGTTCATCCAGCCTTCCTCTTCTCCTGCGGGGCGGGGTTCTTTTTCGTTGGGAAGAAGGATGGTTCTCTGCGACCTTGCATTGATTACAGAGAGCTGAACAACATCACGGTAAAGAATTCGTACCCTTTGCCGTTGATGTCTTCAGCTTTCGAGAGGTTGCAGGGAGCATCCATTTTCACGAAACTGGACTTACGTAATGCATATCATTTGGTTCGCATCAGGAAGGGGGATGAATGGAAAACCGCTTTTAATACCCCAGGGGGCACTTTGAATATTTGGTTATGCCTTTCGGGCTGTCCAACTCCCCAGCGGTTTTCCAAGCACTCGTTAATGACGTGTTGAGAGACATGGTAGATCAGTTCATATATGTTTACCTGGATGACATATTGATTTTTTCTTCGTCTCTCCAGGAACACGTTCAACACGTCAGACGAGTGCTCCAGAGACTGCTAGAGAATGGGCTTTTTGTCAAGGCGGAGAAATGTTCGTTTCATGCACAGTCTGTTCCCTTCCTAGGGTACATCATCTCTTCTGAGGGAGTGCGCGTGGATCCTGACAAGGTTAAGGCTGTGGTAGATTGGCCAAGCCCAGATTCCCGTAAGGCCCTACAGCGGTTTCTGGGGTTCGCCAATTTCTACCGACATTTCATTCGTAACTTCAGCCAACTAGTTCGCGCCTCTGACTGCCTTGACCTCCCCCCGAACGCCGTACCAGTGGTCGAACACTACTCGGCTTCCATTCTCTGTCACCCCTGATCCCACACGTCAGTTCGTGGTGGAGGTCGACGCGTCAGAGGTGGGAGTAGGAGCAGTGCTTTCACAGCGCGCTTCCTCAGACGACAGTTGCATCCCTGCGCGTTTTTTCTCATCGAACTATCGTCTGCCGAACGTAATTATGACATTGGTAATAGAGAGTTGTTGGCAGTTAAGTTCAGCGTTGGAGGAGTGGCGTCATTGGTTAGAGGGTTCGGGGGTACCCTTTTATCGTTTGGAACCAGACCAAAAGAATCTTGAATACATCAGATCTGCTAAGAGACTCAACTCCAGGCAGGCTCGAGTGGGCTCTTTTTTTCGGATGCTTTGATTTTGTTCTCTCGTACCGCCCCGGGCTCCAAAAACATCAAACCCGACTCTTTATCTCGTATTTTTGATCCATCCAAACGCCCGGTGACTCCCGAGTGTATTTTACCTGAGAAAGTTGTCATCTCCACTCTGGTATGGGAGGTCGAATCGAAGGTCAAGACAGCCTTAGAAGGGGTAACGCCTCCGCCCGGTTGCCCACCGAGTCGATTGTTTGTTCCGGAGGGGTTACGGTCCGACGTTATTCAATGGGGTCATTGCTCCAACGTGGCTTGCCATCCAGGAGTGACTCGCACAAGTTTTCTAGTTAAGCAACAATTTTTGGTGGCCATTGATGGCTCGCGACATTCACGATTTTGTGTTGGCTTGCTCAGTTTGTGCCACTAGTAAGACATCTAACCAACCCCCAGACGGGTTACTCGACCGCTGTCTGTCCCTTCGAGACCCTGGTCCCACATCGCTCTAGATTTTGTCACCGCCCTCCCGCCCTCCAATGGCATGGCGGTTGTTTTAACCGTCATGGACCGGTTCTCGAAGGCGGCACATTTCATTCCCTTGCCCAAATTACCTTCAGCCAAGGAGCCACGCCTCAAGATACGAGAAAATGAACATGTGGTTTCCAGACCACGTTAATAAAAAACACTACACACAACTAAAATATTAATAAAATAAAAAATATTAATAAAACAATATTAATACAAATATTAATATTTCTATAATAGTATCACAATTATACTAAAACTAACACATAATCAAAAATAAATAATTATATATAGACATCTCGAGTGGTTTACTCTATTTGAGACCAGCAAAACTGAGGCTGCATTTTTTCCATTGTGGTCAATTGACAAATCGAAGTGGTTATCGTCACTTTAATGTGTGAGTGCTGCTTTACAGAGAAAAGGCTGAGTGGTGGGATTAACGTGTTAGGAGATTTTCTTCTTACCACAGAGCTTTTGTCTGTGCGTTGCCGAATACCTTTGGGGCCAATGACCAGATCCACAGAGACGCTCCATCCTTGCTACAGAAGAATCAGACATTTGCAACATTTACGGCATCACAATTGCAACTTGTACTACATTGGTCACCTAAACCATACTTGAATCTTGTCATGGAGGCAAAAGATAACAAAATGTCAAAGCGACATGTTATCTATGCAACAGAAAGATAAGAAGCACATTTTTTAAAGAAAACATTTAGCAAAAGATGATTATAATATTTAAAACGATTAAAGAAAAATATGTTTTAAAAGTATTAATCTGATTTCATAGCCATTGCAAAAGTGACATTTGTACAGCATGTAAAAAATAACATTTGCTTTGAGATTGTTATCTAATGCAATGTATTATCTAATGCAACGTTATCTGGATGAATGTATCCAACCAGCCAAAACTAGTTTCTCATGTTATTTCAGAGAAAAATCTCACACATCAACCATCATTAACATGGCTGTACTAAAAAAAAAAAAAAAAAACCTTACCACCAGCTCACAAGGAAAAACCTAGTCTTCAAAACTGGAAAAGACAGATAATGTCTCAAAGAACTTCATGATGCACTGCTCCTCCTTCAGCAATGCAAACTGCTGAAACGTTTGCTGGATCAGTTTTCTCAGGTGCTTCGACTGTTTCCCACCAGAAATAACAACATTTTATCATTATTAATCAAAAATCACAAATGCTGTTAGTGTGTTTTGGATCGCTTTGCAGCCTTATTCTCAAAGAGATCAAGAAAATGATTGTACCTTCATACTGACGATTAATTCTTGAGGAAGAACAATTGCAGGCCAACATCTTTCCTGACAGGAGCAGAAATGTCATCAATGCACTGTGCTATCCTTATGTAAAACTCTCTTACAGCACAAGACAAACCACTTACTCCAGCAGTTCAAAGTTAGATTTTTCTCTCCAGGCCGCTGGCATTCATGTCTTTATAAAACCTCCTGTTAGAATTGAAGAAAAATTTAAGGGATGTCATTTGAAAATGACTTTTTGCAGCATTCTATGCATTATGTTGCCTTTTATTATTACATTTTGCAGACGCTTTTATCCAAAGGTCATATACATTTCCATCAGTTCTTGCATTCCCTGGGAATTGAACTCATTGGCGTTGTTATAAGGTTGAGACTACAGGAATGCCTTATTAATTGGTTTTAATTACCATAATTCATCATTATAAAGTGGGTTAAGTTAACTCTAAAATTACATTAATTATGGTATTTTCTTTACTTGTTTTCATGTGAAGTGCTGGTACTTATTTTAAAGATGTTTTAAGATAGTGTAAAGCACTTTAAGCTGTAAACAAATAAAGCTTAGAATTAGGGCTGTCAAACTTTTAATCGCATCCAGAATAAAAGTTTGTGTTTACATAATATATGTGGGTGCACTGTGTATAATTATATATATATATATATATATATATATATATATATATATATATATATATATATATATATATATATATATATATATATATATATATATATAAATACACACACGCTTCTATATATTTAAGAAATGTTTATGTATATACTCTATATAGATTTATATATAATTTGTATTATATATAAATATTTTATATATAAATAATATTTTTTTCTTAAATATACATGCATGTGTGTGTATTTATATATATACAAATATAATTATACACAGTGCACCCAGATATATTATGTAAACACAAACTTTTATTTTGGATCCAATTAATCGCTATTAATCGTTTGACAGCCCTACTTCAGAATCATTTCTGATAATTATACATTTTTTAAGTGGATTCCTAGCAAGATTTATTAAAGGGTCAGGTCAAGAAGGTGCTGTCAATCAAAAAATGAGAACACACTACTACTAGCCCCGCCCCACGAGAGATATGTGTCAGAACTGCGAATGAAAACTTCAGAAGCATTACTGAAAACTCTGGAAGCGCATTTGTAAGTTCAGATCAGCGAAAGAAATATTAGAAATAGTTAGCAAAACATGCAATGTATTAAGGACGAAGTAAAAAAAAATGTGCCCGCGATTTATTCTTTTTATTTATATTTTTCATTTTCTTTTTTTTTTTTTTTCAGTTATAATTTCTGTTTTCATCAGTTTCTAGAAAAGTTCCACGTTCTTTATTATTGGCACAAAAGTAATTCCAAAGAAAGTCTCTCCACTTCCTGATACAATCACTAAATTAAGTGGTCTAAATGTAGGCCTATATATATGTGGAAGGTGCAAGACCAGAAAATGGTTGCCCAAATACGATGTCCTTCCTGTAGGTATGTTCATGGGCGTCAGTTTAGTTTGAAATGTGCTGGGGACAGAGACGCATTCGGAAGGGCATTTTCAAAAGTACTGGGTATAATGACACATTCATTTGATTTTTTCTTTCACTTAGGTCATGTTTTGAAAGACGATGTCCTGTAGCTTACTGATGTAAATAAATAAAATGTATACAAAGTCATGTCCGACCAAAAATGTAGTGGTACTTTGGGTTTAATTGGTCGTACAATGAGATCTAATATATGTTGTTAGTATGGTGATTTTTTATGTGAATAAATATATAGATCCGCCTATGTTACGTATGTATAGTAGTAATGGTCCAGTGGCAGAATTTTTGCCAAGCGTGTCGAAGATTCTGGGTTGTAATTCGCACTTGAATAGTTTTTTTTTTCCCTCATGAAAACCGATAATGTTGGTCAGTTGTTGTATATTGATATACAATCACAGATAAACATTATCAGTTTTGATGAGAGGAAAAAAACTATACGAGTGCGGATAGAACCGAATTAGAACCCAGAGAAACAGGGACAAGTTTGTGTGCATTATGATTTGTGATTTCACCGAAATGAATAGAATCTCCGGATTAAAGTGCACTTCCGAGTGAAGACAACACATTTCAGTGCTAGATCGCCTCTTATTTAACAAACAAATGAAACGAATGCTGCTAGTTAACTGGAGATGTTTTTTTTTGTATTGATACATCTGTGCCGTGAGATGTTTCAAAAGTGGTGGGGACAATTTCAACCCTGGCAAATAGTGGTATGGACATGTACCACCTGTCCCCCGTAAATGGTATAGGTATGTTAATACCTCCGCAAACCTGCTGACGCGCAGACATCACATGTCATCAGCGAGTTTCATGCTATGCAGAGTTAGACAGACACATGTCAGTCATCGAACACACAACCGAAACAGCAGCCATCTTTTGTAATTCAAGACTCAAACTCAAGACTACAATGGACGCTTTTCAAGGAGAATAACTCCCTTTGAAATGACTTTGTGCTTGGAACTTTGGTAGAGCATTACACACTAAAGTTGAAAATATTAGGGCTGTTTTGGACTAAGGATTTTCATAGTTGAATCTGATTCGTTACATTTTGCCGTAGTCGACTGATAGTCGAACCTTTTTTTTTAGATAGGTCAGGTAGCAGCTATTTTTTCCATTTCAAACAAAAAGATGGACGTATGCACATTAGGCTATTCGTTCTGTTTTTTTTTTCTAAACAGCTATGTTTAGGTAGCCTGGTATTTTTCATGTTTTTATCATGCAATCATGTTTTGATGCAGTGGTGAGCTTTGTAACTTGTAATTTAACGCTTTAGCCTAAGGGTAGCAGCGGTGCTGCCGAAAATAAAAAGCTGTCACAAAGAACAAATATATAGCAAGGAGACATTTTAATTGTTTATTAATAAAGATGAAGTTGATGATGCTGCTGCGATCTTCGCAGGTGCATGCGCCAGAGAGAAACGCACAGTTAATTTCATAGAGCATTATGCTTTCTTTCGTTTTGAATCGTTCTATTTACAAGTAGACATTTCAATATAGATATTTAGGTCTGTGGAGTAGACTCTACGTATACGCTGAGTTGCAGTAGTTATATTTATGAGACGAGCTTCGGTGCCTCCGTTCCTTGATTATCAGTAGCCTAATAATCTGCTTTTCCTTCTTATTTATTAAATCAAGACAATTGGTTGATAAAACATTAATTAAAATCAAGATAAAATTATAAAAAAAACGAAATTCACTTTAAAGAAAGGCTTTGTGCTTTTCTATTTGAGGTCTGTGAAAGTTTTAAAGCAGTATTTTTAGTGCTGCTTCAGAAGCGCTCATGTCCGTCGGAGAACTGTCTGGTCTGTAACATTGTTTTTTCCTCTGTGAACCCGAAAAATAATATTTTAAGTTTTGTGGAGAGCCAACCCTTCCTCATCTGATTTGAGCAGTGTAATTCACATAATTACAAAAATATATATTTTGCCTCCTAAAACTTAAAGATTTTTTGTCACGCATGAATGCTTATGCATCCACTAGATGTGCTGGGAATGTAGCGAGTGCGCGGCGCCCGAGGTGAGGCGTTTATTAGGCTAGTGTGAGCGCGCTGGGGCGGACACGTAACTTACATTCGCACTGGCAGCCTGACTAATATGAGTATTCATGTGCGACGGCTCGCTGACAGCAACGGCTGTCTGTTTTGAACGAGACGAGCCCGGCTTACTGTGAACGGGAGCGCTTGATGGACATTCTATGACGCGTGCGCAGCGTGTCTGTTCGTGTGTCTGTTAAGAGTGAGCGCTCGTGAGCGGGAGACACATAACCTGATTTAAACGAAGTTGAACTGGCCGTGTACTATTCGACTATAACGTTCACAGTCAAATCAGACCTCTCCGAATTGAATCGTCGAATCCTCGACTATTAGAAGTCAGCCCTAGAAAATATAAAAAACAACTTGAATTAATGTTCAAACTTACCTGATCTCCAGACAGCCCAACTGCAGTGCCATACCATCACTAACTTTGCTAGCAATGTGCTGCATGTAGTCACTGCGAACCTGCGGAACATCAAACAAATACTTTTATTCACATTTATAGATGTGCAAACCACCATTACTCAATCTGGCAGCACTTCAGCGCTACATCAGACATCCATGATGCTTCAGTGCAAATGGTGTTCCCTTTACTATTCAGTGAGTTCTTTTAGTATGTGTAAATGACAGGTACTGACCTGCTGGTAGAAGTAGAGCATTGTGGTTTTGTCTTCTTTTAACTTCTCCAGGAAATTAGGAGGAATGTAACGGATCCTTAAATCATATCTGATCATGATAGAAGAACAAAAAAAGAGTTAGTAACCATTTATATAAAAAACTGATTTCCAGAACTGTAAGACTTTACTGAGGGTTTGGCTCAAATATATGAATTACCATTGAAAAGCAAGTTGTTGTTGTTAAACAAATTAATATTTTTATTCAGCAAGTGCATTAAACTGACCAAAAGTAACAGTAAAGACATTTATAACGTTATAAAGGATTTCTATTTCAAATAAATGCCGTTCAACAAAGAATCCTGAAAAAATGTATCAGGGTTTCCACAAAAATATGAAGCAGCACTGTTTTCAACAATGATAATAATAAGAAATGTTTCTTGAGCATCAAATCAGCATATTAGAATGATTTCTGAAGGATCATGTGGCACTGAAGACTGGAGTAATGATGCTGAAAATCCTGAAATAAATTAAATAGTCAAATGTATTCAAATCTATTAGAAAACAGTTATATTAAATTGTGATCATATTTCACAATAATACTCTTTCTACCATATTTTGATCAAATAAATGGAGCTTTTTAATAGTACCGTATACTATGTTTAGATTGAAATTTAATTGGGCAAAACATATAATAACTAAAAGTTAATGAAAATATATCTATTTATATTTATTTTAAAATAAAAAAATAGAAAATCACAAACACTTTTTTAGGGTGACGTTGTTACACTTTACAACATGTACTTACTATATTAATATTAGTAAATGATGCATAATTACAAGTCACTAACCCTAAACCCCACAGTAACTGTATAGTAAGTAAATGTAGTAATTAAAGGTCCCGTCTTATGCTGATAAGATGTAAAATAAGTCTCTGATGTTCCCAGAATGTGTATGTGAAGTTTCAGCTCAAAATACCCAACAGATCATTTTTTACAGCATGTTTAAATTGTATTTTTTTTGGGGCTCAGAAAATGTGCTGTTTTAGTGTGTGCCCTTTAAATGCAAAAAAGCTGCTGCTGTCCGGCACAGGGGCGAGCTCCATGAGTGATGATAATATCAGAAACTCTCAGTAACGGTGTTCATTTCGAGTCGGACAATAATGCCTACAGAGTCAGAGTGTTGTATAGAGATGGAACAGGTATAGTTAGTAGTTTAATTACGGTTATTATAACGTATTTGTCATCTGCTTGTATGTCCATTATTAACTGCCTACAAGTCTGCTGTTTCGGACCAGGTCCGAATGATGATCAAACATACACTGATGAGTTTAATAAAGTTTATTGTACATCACACAAAAGATGAAGCGTCAGTTTTACTTCAGAAAATCACTGTAAGGAGCTTAGTAAACACAGTAAGTTATAAGAAGTGTGAAAGTTGAGGTTGAGGGAGCATTCCTGTGGGTGGACGTTAGTCAAAAAACTGTTCTACTGACGTCATTAAAGAAGGAAGTAGAGGGATGTAGTCCAAACGGCCATTCGATGTAGGCTACTTCTGTTAAATTGAACTTTGAGCTTTATAATTTTACAGATATTATTTATACTCTAACAACAACATTACACAATGACTAAAGTTTGAAACATGGGATCACGAAGAACGGGACCTTTAATATTACTCAGTACTTATTTGAGTGATTACAATGTAATTTCCCTTACTTTCTGTTGTGTGGGACACACACACACACACACAAACCTCCACTCCGCCTCGACGTGCTGCTGTTCATATTTCAGCTCCACTTCTGCTACGGTGAGGTTCGGGTGCAGCCAGTGAACCTCGTCTGATTTGAGATGTTTGAGCAACAGCCCGAAGCATTCTAAGAACATGATGTTGGGACCAAGTCGTCCGCTGTCCAGGATGGACTTAATAATCCTCTGCAGTATAAAATCATACGTCAGATCCCTCAAAATGACAACAGAAAGATGCACTTCATATTGCATTCATCATTAGTGTGTACAAATGCACATTCATCTCCTCACCCTGATATTCCAGGAACTTTCACATTTGACCAGTTTGAAGTTCTTGCCCAGGTTGGCGCTGTTGCTTATGAAGCACACTTTGAGGATTTTCACCACCCCCTTGCATTTGTCCCCTGTCTCGGCGGACACATGTGGGTGACCGGGGGGAGGTGGGTTCCATGACAATGTATTGGTGTCACCGGACATCTCTACACAGCTTTAACTGACTTTCAGCTCTGTGGAGAGAAATGCAACATTCAAGCTCAGGCATGACTATGATGCAACGGAGGAAATCAATGAGTGACAAAATATGAGGACATGAAAAAAAATGAATTTATTATTATTTTCTTAGCTTCATGCCCATATATTTGCCAGTTATTTGAGGTTTAGGTTGGTTTAAGTTTTTTTACATTTACACCTGGAAATATATAAAAAAAATGGAAATCTGAAAACAAAGAAAAGTGACTAAATGAAATAGTTAAATATTATTATTAATAACAATAATAATAATACTTCAATCCTACATAGAAAAGGCAATTTTGAAAATCTATGATTAATTATAATAAATGGATGAATTATTATTATTGTTAAAGTCATCTGATAATTAAATATTAGAATGAAAGAATTATATATATATATATATATATATATATATATATATATATATATATATATACATACTAGAAGTATGACCTTAAGTTCAACCATCTTAAAAACAGCTTAAAATATTATTTATTTAGAACATTAACAAATAAAATAAGTAAAATTATTAATTATAATTTAATTAAAATATTAATTAAAAACTATTAATTATAATTATTAATATGTAAAATTAATAAAAAATACAACAATAATAATATTCATTATAATAATGCTTCAACACAAACCCTAGGACAAGCTGTTTGGAAAATGGATGATAATAATAATAATAATAATATAAATAATAATAATAATAATAATAATAATAATAATATGGGATGAATTATTATTATAACCATCATTATTATTAGAGACTGCTGAAATTGAAATTATAATAATAAAAGCACAAAAAATTATATATATATATATATATGTATATATATATTTTTGTGCTTATTATAATTTCAATTCTCACGTCTCTAATAATAATGATAATAATGATGATTTAAGATTTAATAATTATAATAATTACATATATATATATATATATATATATATATATATATATATATATATATATATATATATATATAATTATTATAATTATTTAACTTAGAAATCACATAGAAATTACATAGAAATTAACAGTCTTACAAACAGCGTACATGTACTTTAATTTGAAACATTAAGCATTAAGTGATATATTTGATATTTTCTAAACAATTTCATATAACGCTCTTATTATGTTCTTGACTAAACACATTATATTTCAACATGTTGAAACTAATGCAACATTTCCTACCTGGACGTGCTCCATGTTTTTGCTGCATGAACGAGTTTACTCCTGTGTTACCATATGATGTCTGAGTCACAGGACAGAAAACATGACAAGTTAAAATAATGACAAGATGTCAAGCAGAAGCAACAGCCACTTTCAGAATATCATAGAGAAAATAGGAAGTGAAATGTAGCATGGTTAAGCTTTGCTAAGAGTCTTCTACTAGAAGATGAGTGCCAATCCTGAAAAACACTAACTCTATTATAATTATCTTAAACTCATCAAAATCATCTACCACAACACTGGTTTCCTGTCATGTGGTACAAGTTACAATTTGGTTTGGAAATTGTGAAGGTGTTAAACATTCACACATTTGCCTTTGTAAAGGAAATAAGTGCTTCACATGAACCAGAGGTACAGAGAGATGTACAACAGAAAGGTTTAATTGTCAAAACATTAAAACATTTAGTTTGAATCAAATTGCAAAATATATTGACCATTGTTTAAGACATCAGCTGAATATTTGTGAATCATAATGACAACAAACATTCCACAACATCCATATACACACACATACACACACACACACACTTCACCTGGTAAGCAAGTGTCATATTTCTGACTGGGTGCTAAACACCAACATAAAAATAGAATCACATTCTGAACATGGAAACATCTAATGAAGTTTGTTACACATCAGCACCTATTGAACTTCCTTCTTAAAGTTACACTAGACTTCAAGGTTTGAAACTGTCATAATCTCTAATTCAAATATCAAAATGAAAATGCGTATCAGACCTGAGAATGAGCTGATGTTCAGTCCAGCTTTCTCTCACTCTCTATCTCTCATCCGGTGTTTGTTTAATTCATATGAATCTAGGAGAGAGTGAACTGAACTCCTGACGTGAGTGTTTTGGACACACCCCACGCGTGCCACTGACTTCCTCAAACTACACGCCAGTTCAGCGCGCACACACACACAGAGAGAGAGAGAGAGAGAGAGAGAGAGAGAGAGAGAGAGAGAGAGAGAGAGAGAGAGAGAGAGAGAGAGAGAGAGAGAAAGAGATAATATATACTGGATTAAAAACTCTATTTGTGAGGACTTCTCAGACATACTGTAGGTTTTCATACATGGATAATGATATTTGCTGTTACATCCAGAAAAATGCTAACATTATTAAGTATGAGGCAAACACTTTACCCAGGTAAACATCTCTTCTCTTCAGAAAAAAAGAGAATGATTTTCTTTGGCAGAAATCATGATACATTTTTGACATGCATTTTAAGCTATAATAAAATACCCAAAAATCACTTGCACAGTGTGATATATTTCCTGCAGTTGTGTACTTACAATATCCCAAAAGTCCACAAAGATTTTTAGACCCGTCAGGAGCTGGACAGCTGGTTGAGAGCAACAGACCATTTTGGCCTCCCTGGCAAGGGGATTTACCAACATGGTATACTGCCAAGAATACTCTGACCGCCACGGTGGAGACCTTGGAAAGAAAGGTAAGAGACTGTCTCAGGAGATGGTGAGGGTTGCCCAGGAGTCTCAATAACATTGCCCTTTATGGAAACACCACAATGCTCCGGTTGCCTCTGAAATCCCCGGAAGAGAAGTTTAAAGTGACTCGGGCACGTGAAGTGCTGATGCGCCCAAGCCACTGTGCTGGATTCACAGGCTCGACTGTGGCACAAAGACCTTGTGGGCCCAGCTTGTTGAATGCTGGAGCAGTTTTGAGATTCTAATTTTGGAAGTATGACCAACATAAGAATTTTCACTGGAAAATGTCATCTGAACAAGCAAGTAACATCCACTTTTGTTCAGACCAACAAAGGGGAAAAACGCATTGCAGTGTATTGCAATGATTAAATCTAACGATCGCTTATCAATGCACGTCAAACCATGCAAACAATACTTTGTTCTCAAACTGTTAAAGTAACGCCAGGGAACTTTTCAACCTTCATAATATATTTCCAAGTCTCTTGTGATGGTCCATCAACTTACAATAGGTTGAATGACACATCTGCCATAGCTTGACAGGGTCTGTAGCGTTTTTAATCGTACTTTTAAACTTCGGGTTTCGGGTAGTAACCTGGCGAACTAAGAGAACTACAAAATTCGACTGCTTGACGGCATATACGTCACTTCCACCACCACTCCCACTTCCTTAAAATCGGATGTGCAAGCCATATGTTATAGTCATGGCTGAAGCAGCACAGAAACAAGAAAGCAAAGGTTTTATCAGAGCAAAGCAAAAAGACAAGAGAAAGTGATCGCGTTAAAGGCAGAACGAGGATAAACATTGGGCCAGCGTTTTCTAGCTGGAGTGAGCTGAAAGAGGAGGAGGGGGGCCGAACCGATGAGGACTTGGCTGTCATGCTTTTGGACTAGTAGTAAGTATATTGCTTGCATACTATCTCTTTGGGGTCTGCCTGACTATGTTACAGAAGCTATCTTATCCTCTGTTTATCTTCATGAATCAAAATGATAGTAGAGTAGCGAATTATCAATCTGGTAGCTAGTAAACAATATTCTTTTTTTATAGCTATTGTCTAATCGACGTGTTCAAGTTTGGAAGGGGCTACATTCTTGCAAGTAAATATATAAGATGTATAAAATCATATTTTAGGATACCTAACATGTCTGTGATATTCGTTTATTTTTCTTGCCTAAGCTTTTCTTGCCTAATGCAAATCGATTCAGGGCGTGACAGAGTTTCAGGATGACGGAGTTTACAACAGTAGTAGAGGACAATACTGTTTCCCAACTGTAGGGGGACCCTGAGAGCAAAAGTTCCCTGGTGTTGCTTTAATGTTAAGAACATCAGCATTGCTTGATAACGTTTAATGGTTTCAGTTATTTATCCTTTTCGCATGGATTTATTAAAAAAGACCGATTACGGTCTTTTTTTTCTGTAGCCATTCGGAAGTCCAAAATCATTTGCATTTTACAACGGGTGAATCTCTAGTTGTCAATGGTGATTGTCGTTTGAACCTTTCTGGATCCACCATCAAATTAATAAGTTTAATTATATCAAGTGCAGTGAGAAAAGGCTATAAATCTCCACCTCAAACATCCTCACACACAACATAGCCCACTAGCCGAGACACCTTCTTTATGTGTACAGATGTGACGTAATGACGCAAAGACATGCTCAAATTTCCAGCGGAAATCCACCATTACCACTAGAATTAAAAGCATTATTAAAAGCTATTTCGAGCTAAGGTAAGCAGTACTTGGTCATGTACTTGCTCAAATTTATTTTTTGATAATTTTTAAACCAAAAAGGTTACGGACTGGAGCTTTAACAAACGTTCAGAAATCAAGCGAGGTAAGTCTTATGAGAATAGAATGACCTCGGAATTTGGCTGAATGATAAAGTTTTATTTGTTGCAGGCAAATAAAGATTGTTCTTTTGGGCCATAACTTTCCAAATCAAGGAGGAATTTTAGTGGCCACCTGGTCGTCAGGAGTCCAGGATGATGTTGATCTCAGCTTCCACTGGAGGAGGAGGAATGTTGTCAGCACCAGACCCTGGGGAAGAAGGGAGGATTTGTTAAGGGCTTGAGGATCAGGGCTGCAACAAACAATTATTTTGATAATCGATTAATCTACCGATTATTAGAACGATTAATCGAACTAATCAATTATTTCACTGGCTAATCAGTAGGTTTGGAATGATTATTCAGATTTTTTGATTAGTTAAAACATTGAGTCAGCTTTTCAAATAGTTGTAAAAGTTTTCAAATTTCGTTCCAACTCAAATCACACACAAATGCTCTCATTTACTTCAGGACACAAATAATGGTAAAATATTAATCTGCAAACCATTATTATAAGTATAAAATTACAATATTTTTGTTAGATGAAAATTGAGCTGACAGAGACGTTCTCATTCGCCTTTTAATTTACTGTATGAAAAAGAAACTGCCATCATATTCTTCCTAACGTCTCCTTTTGTAAGTCTTTATGATTATGGAACAAAATACAGGCAAGTGATAAGACAATAATACCTAATAGTGTTACAAAACAGCCCTTACTTCTAAGCTTGATCAAGCTTTATTCTATGCAAAATAAATCACCACATTTCTGTAATAATTTTATTATTGATAATATTATTACTATTATTAGTAGTATTGCATTCTCTAATAAAGAGATTTACCGCTAGTTAGTTAACTCCAGCTGGAGAACACTCGATTCTCACCGGCTCCTCTTATGCTGGGATGTTTCCTCTTTAAGTGCTCCAGCAAGCATGTTGTGCTCCCGTGAAAAGCAAGTTCAGGATTGTTGGTTTGAAGTTGTGTGAAAACTTTGCTAGTTCGGATTCGTTTGCACTCTGTCATAATTGACGCTGTTTTTCTTTTACCACAATTGCATTTGTAAAGGGCTGCATTACACTATGGCACTACAGCGCCGTCAGTGGTCGAAATGTGATATTTCACGCCCTTACATTAGGCCACATGAGATCAAACGACTACTCGACAACAAATATATTTGTTGACAATTTCTTAATGTCGACTAATCGCTTCAGCCCTATTGAGGAGTGAAACAGAATGATGGTGAGATGCAGTAATAAGGTGGAAGGTTCAAATGGTACTTTGTTGATCTGCCTCTGGACGGTGAATGGACCAATGTAGCAGGGACTCAGCTTGCTGGTGAAGTGAATGGTGAATCTGATGAAGTGAATGGTGCTCTGGGGAACTCGCATTTTTCAATCTTCAGGTAAAAGTGGTAGTCAAGGAGCTTCTGGAGGACCTGCGTCACGTGGTGACGAAGTTCAGCCAGGTTCCGGGAGAAGATCAGATTGTCGCTGTAAATGAGACCGAAATGGTGGAGGAACTCCCAGAACACCAAGTTCATAAACACTTCAAATACAGAGGGTGAGTTGGACAGCCCATAATGCATGACAAGGTACTTGTAGTAACCTGATGGTGTGACAAAATCATTCTTCCACTCGTCATGATAGTCAATGCAGGGCCACAAGCCTCCGTCAATTTTCCCAACAAAGAAACTTGATAATAATGATAGCTTGGTTGATGGCTTGGTGATAGCTTGGTTGCCAGCTGTTTGTTGAAGACATCTTGGAATGCTAGGTACTCAAGGAGGACCACCTGTGGATTGGAGGTCTTTCAATGGTAGTGGAATTTCAATGGTAGTGGAATTAACAGCGATAGGTACTAGAGTGGTGTTTTTTTGAAGAAGAAGGGTTGTTTCACAGACCATAAAGCAATGTTCCCTCCACTGCAGGATCTCACTACTATTCCAGCAGATCGATGGAGAGTGTTGTAATATTCACAGGCATCCCAGGATGACCCCAGATGTGGAACCCTCTAGCACCATGAACAAAGTCCTTCCGTAATGCAGATGACCGATGCGGAGTGTCACGGTGGGGGTGCAGGGTCATATAATACCACGGCCCACCGGCTTTCCCAAGATCGAGTCCAACATTTCGAGTGAAAACAGGGTTTCTTGGGTAGACTAAGTTTGCCTAGAAGGTCGAAGAGAGATGAAAAGTCCAGCTCATCCTGAATTAGTAAGGGCTTTCGCTGGAACAGAACAGCGATAAGAAATTAACACGACATCAGTTCTCTTCAATGGTGGGATTGATAGAGGTAACTGGAAAGTACTCACAGCTGGACGTGGTGGACAAACTGGAAAGGATGGTAGCAGGTGTCCTACAGCCCTGCAGTACAGGAAGATTCTGCAAGCAATTCTCCATTGATGCTCCACATTTGACAGGTGGAAGGAGTCGACTTGAATAGGTTGCATATTATGTTTGGGAACAACGAGCTTGGGAATGGTCTGGCTGGAAAATATGGACTATTGTGCAACAAAATGAATAGTTGTGTGAAGAACCTTGGAGTATTTTTCGATTCTGAAATACGCCTTGTTTGTCAAGTTAACAGTGTTGTGAAATCATCTTTTTTCAGTTAAGAAAACTGTCTAAACTCAAACCCATCCTTTCATACAAGGACTTGGAGATTGTTTTGCAACCCTACCCGGTTCAGACTATTGTAATGCTCTTTATCTAGGCATTAGTGAATCACTGATTACTGGTCTTCAGTGTGTCCAAAATGCTGCAGCGAGATTCTTACAGTCCGACTTTTTTGGACTATAGTTTAATCACTGTATCCCCAGAGTTAGATAATTCCATAATACCTTTTTCATCTCCGTGCGTGCTGTAACTCTGTTTTGGTCTTATAATCGGTTGTGGTCTTAAAATTTATTTTATCAAGCTTTTAACGTTTGATTAGGTCTGAGAACTGTGAGCGATTTTCTTGGGGTCATGTTTTGATGTTATTTTATATTTCTATGTATTTTAGAGTCATTTACAACTTGGTGGATGGAGAATGCAGAGCGGGCTGATCGAGTGTGCAAGCAGTGGGAAAGCCAGATGGAGTGCTGAATGAAGTTCCCGTTCAGGGAACTTCGAGAGCTGCGTGTAATCGCAACGGGAAATGCCCCTGCGTGTGTGCGTATGAAGCACATATGAAATCAGTCCAATGGCGGAGACGGAACGTCATAGGCGGGGTGACGTATCGACCAGGAAACTATAAAGCACCCCGAAAACATAAGCGCGACAGCTTCTGAAGTCTTCAGCAAGCGCTCTGTGTGTGAAACCCAGCGCCTCTGATCGGGGTGGGGGTCCGCGTCGCGGTTTCTCCCGTTCGTGATGAGGCTCCATCTCTTCAACTATCCAGTTCTGAGGAACTGGATGTTGAAAGTGTTGATGTGGGGGGAACTGGGGATTCGCCAGCCCAGTCCCCGCTCAAGTAAAATTAATGGAGGTTTTGACTTCGTGCTGTGCAAAAACTAAGCATTGACTGGCCCATAGAAAAACAGGAGTCTAGAGTAAAAAGCAAGCTTGATGAAAGATTTTTACCATCACACACACTACCTCCACGCAGGTCTCTTCCTTTCTTTCCGATCTCCACACCGAGGTGGGGAGATCGTGAATAAACCAGTGTCAGCCAGGATTTTCACTCATCAGACTACAGTGTATTCTAACATTGCGGGGTATGAAAATCATGGCTATGGGGCGATGCCGAGGATGGAGGAAGTTTTGGCGAGCCATCTTTCTCCCTGATACGGCATCGTCCTTTAAGACACCGGCGTTGCCCACCAAGCCACTTAGAAATACATCAGCTTTGGTGGGCAAAGCTTACTCGGCGGCGGGACAAGCAGCCTCATGCTTACACACTATGGCTATTTTACAAGCATATCAAGCAGATATTTTAAAGGATATCAGTGAGGGGGATGTTGTGACCGCTGATACTATTCGCGAACTGCGTCAGGCAGCTGATATTTCTCTCCGTGCCACCAAGGAGACGGCCAGATCAGTCGGCCGCTCTATGGCAGCCTTGGTGGCTACGGAGAGACATCTCTGGTTGAATCTTTCCAATATGAAGGAGAAGGAGAAAGCTTTCCTTTTGGATGCGCCGCTGTCAACCGTTGGTCTGTTTGGTGATTCAGTGAATACAGTTATTGAGAAATTTCAAGAAGAGAAAAAGCAGGCAGCGGCGCTCCAGAAATGTATCCCCCTCAGGGTGCATGTCCCCGGGGCTGCTGGGCGGGAGCAGCCCCGCCCGTCGGGTATCGCTGCACACAGGGCGCAGCAGAAAAGGAGCGTCGCGTCTCGCGCTCCTCCCCAGCAAAGCTGGGATGAGACGCGGCGCTCTCAGGCGAGGCCTTCCCGCGGCAAAACCGATCTGAGGACGGTTATTGTCGCCAGGAAGGCCTCGTCGAAGAAGCCCTGACACCAAAGGTGCCCGGGTGCTGAGGGTGGTCCCCACCGAGAGACGGAGGTGTTCACCGCTGTAGACGGTGCCCGCTCTGTCTTGGTCCCTCAGCGGCTCAGTCTGTCCGTCCCAGCCTGCGGGTTGGGGCGTGGGCGGTCCCAGCGAGCGCTTTCTCGAGGGACGCTCGCTGGCATTGAGGAGCGATATACATCAGTCAGATCAGTTGTCCCCTGTCGTTGTGCTATTACAGGGCACTGTGTCTGTCACTCAAAATACTCCAGAGGCCAGTCTCGAGAGACTGGTACCCTTCAGTAGAATTTTTGGCGGAATGGAAAAATCTTCCAAATGTATCTCAGTGGGTCCTACAAAATATCGAGCTCAGGTACGCGATCCAGTTCAGGTCGCGTCCGCCTCGTTTTCGGGGGATTCTACCCACAGCGGTGGCCCCGAGCAGGCTCTGGTTATGGAACAAGAGGTGAAAACATTGTTGCTGAAGGGGCGATAGAACGAGTTCTTCCTCCCGACAGAGAGTCAGGTTATTACAGCCGATATTTCATTGTTCCGAAGAAGGATGGGGGGTTACGTCCAATTTTAGATCTGCGCCTGTTAAACCGTTCTAGGGGTGTGCGATATGACGATTTTTAATCGTGGACGATTAAAATGTCTCCACGATCTGCTTTTGAAGAAATATCGTAGTATCGTGTTACAGTGCATACTATCAGTTCAGTTCTGGCGCCTCAAAGCGACGTAGCCTACACATCACACGTTAATGAATAGGTAACAGTTACGGGACACTGCATTCACAAAAGTTCATTATTTGCATAAGCCTTGCCGGTTAAACATTTAATTCACGTGCTGATGACGTGCGCTTTCCTGAGCGCATTCCCCGACGCTCACAGGCACTAGAAGCCTGTCAAACAGCGCTGGACTACTGGACTAAGTTATCTTTCGAGTCTTATTATGCAAATACTTTTAAATACACACAATGTTTACATAAACAGGCTATGTCTAAAGTGAAAGCAAACATTTGAGAGAATATCTGGTGTAATATCCGTCTATATTAAACGCGTCGCGTGCTGGTCTAAAAGCGACAGGATGAATAGTACTGCCGCTTGTCCTTAAAGGGATAGTTCAAAAAAAAAAAGAAAAAAAAATCTGTCATTATTTACTCACTCTAATGTTGTTCCAAACCTGTATTAATTTCTTTTTTGTTCTGAACACAAAAGACGATTTTTTTTAATGTGGGTAACCAAACAGTTGCTTGGTCCCCATTAACTTCCAGTTGAGAACCTATAAAAAACTATAGGGGGACCAGCAACTGTATCGGTTACCCACAATATTCAAAATAACTTTTAATTTCAACAGAAGAAAGAAACTTATTCGGGTTTAAAACATTTTGAGAGAGTAAATTAAGACCATTTTCATTTTTGAGGGAACTATCCCTTTAGTGTTAATAAAACAAAACAAAAAAATACACAAGGAGAAAATCACTCACTGACTGAGAACTTTAATAGTAGCTTTAATAAGAATCAATAATTTATTCAGTGAAGTCTATGTAGTGTTTTAATTTAATATTTGTTAATTTAATTACTTTCTTCAATGCTAATGCTAAATACACCTACTGCATCTGAAAAAATAAAGCACTATTTATTTAATTTGAATATTAATTTGTGTAATGTTGATCTTGTCTTATTTTTTTAATAACAAAGAAAATAATGACAAAGATTTTTATCTTCGCCACTGGCCTAAATGTTTGCATTTCTTTTTTCTTTTGCTACCTAAGGCTTTGTTTTTAACATAGGGACATTAGTTTGGCTGTACTGAACAGCCACGTGCAAAATATTAAAACCAACTTGAAAAAGAATCGTGATAAAAAATCGTGATCGTGATTTTCCTAAAAAAATCGTGATATGATATTTTTGCCATATCGCCCACCC